>CM075806.1:95261505-95861505 GCA_037975025.1 Excoecaria agallocha
AAATGGAGTTATTGAAGAAAGAGTTAAGTGTTTTTAAGGTATAAAATGTGTCAGCTTTTATCTCAAGGATGTGATACCTAAGAGGGAACATAAGTGACGCATATAAATAAGATTGGAGAGGGTATAGGTACAGTAGTAGAGGATATGAATGTTGTAAACCTTTATCATAACACTTACAACCCTAGGTGGAGAAATCACCTTAACTTTTCTTGGAGAGAAGGGAATCATGCTTCCACCCTAAATTCTCAACCTAGGGCCCCCTTCAACCAAACCAATAACCCTTTTGCTAACACTCACCAACCCTATCACACACAAGCCCAAGCGCATTATCCATCCACCTACCAAGCTCTACCTTACCAACCATCAGGATTCCAACCAAAAACTCAACCCCCTCAAGATAGGAAACCAAACTTAAAAGAAATGTTTGCTAACTTTATGACTACATAATCTATATTTATGGCAAGTCATAATGCTAGATGGAAATCTCAAGATGTTTGGATAGGAAGTCAGGAGGCCTCCATCACGAACCTAAAAACTCAACTTGGGTAACTTGCAAATTCTCTCTCCAATAGAACTCATGGTACATTTCCATTTAATATAGATTGTAACCCTTAGGAGAAAGGAAATGCAATTACTTTGAGAAGCGGGAAAGAGGTAAAGGAGACTAAAAAAGGTAACATTTTTTTATTGAGGAACCAATAATGGAGGTAAGTATTTCTAGCTTGAATGTTATTAATGGAATGCCTCATGTTGTTGATCAAGGTAAAGGTAAGGAAAAATCTAGTATTTTTATTATTGATGAGTTTAAGTTGCCTTATCCTTCTTTAGCTATGAAAGATAAGCAAAATGAACAGTCAGATAGATTTTTTAATATGTTTAAAGAGTTGCATGTGAATTTACCTTTTGCTGAAACTTTATTGTACATGCCTAAATATGCTAAGTTCATGAAAATGTTATGTTCTAATAAAAAATAAGAAGGCATCAGCACATTTTAATTATCTAAATATTATAGTGCTATTTTGATGAATAAAATTCCTGATAAATTAGAAAATCTAGGGAGTTTTACTTTGCCATGTGAACTAAGAGTGAATTTTGTTGGACATAATTTATGTTATTTGGGTGCAAGTATAAATTTGTTACCTTACTCTATTTGCAGAAAATTAAATTTAGGTGACATCAAAGAGATCAGAATGACACTATAATTGGCAGATAGGTTTATAAAAAGGTTAAAGAACATAATTGAAGACTTATTAGTGAAAGTTGGAAATTTTATATTTTCAATGGATTTTGTTGTAATAGGCATAGAAGAAGTTAGGAAAGTGCTTTTGATTTTAGGAAGACCATTTTTGAACACTACGAAGGCTTTGATAAATGTGTATGGTCAAACAATGACCTTGAGATTCAATGATAAGGAGATGGTGTTCAATGTCAACAAAGTGATGCAACACCCATCTAATAACTTTAGAGAATCCATTTGTTTTATTAATGGTGTTTAAGAGTGTGTAGATGAGAAACTAGAATAAATGATATTGGCATATGAGCTTTAAAGTTGTTTAATGCATCTAAAGAATAAAGAGTAAGTAGGAGAGAAAGAGAAGGAGCTATTAAGTGGGGTTAGAGAAAGAGCATGATAAAGAAGTTACTAAATAGGAGGATTTGGTTCCTCCCAAGGGAGAAAATATTTCTAAACTTAAAACCCTTCCTTCACGTTTAAAATATGTGCTTTTAGAAGAAAATGTAAAACCAATAATGATTTCTTCTTTTTTGATAGGTTTGGAGAAAGAGATTCTCATCTAAGTATTGAGGAAACATAAAAGAGCCATTGGATGGGAGATATCTAACCTCAAAAGAATCAGCCTTAGCTTTTATACACATCAAATTCCTATGGAAAGTGATTTTAAACCAATGGTGTAACCTTAAAGATGACTCAACCTAGTAATGCAAAAAGTTTTGAAAAAAGGAAGTACTTAAATTGTTAGATACAGGTATTATCTATCTTATTTCTAATAGTAGTTAAGTTAGTCTAGTTCAATATATGCCTAAAAAGGGGCGTATCACTATAGTGACCAAAAAGAAAAATGAAATCATTCCTACATACATAATAATGGGATGGAGAGTGTGTATAGATTATAGGAGATTAAATAATTCTACTAGGAAGGATCATTTTCCTTTACTCTTCATTGACCAGATGCTAGAAAGGTTGGCAAGAAATAGATTTTACTACTTTTTATATGGTTATTTGGGGTACATGCAAATACCTATAGCCCCAAAACACCAAGAAAATACCACTTTTACATGCCCTTATGGCACTTTTGAATATAGAAAAATGCCTTTTGATCTTTGCAATGCACTTACCACCTTCCAAAAGTGTATGATTGCTATTTTTCATGATTTCATTGAAAATTTCATAGAGGCTTTCATGGATAACTTTAAATTATATGGACAAGACTTTGAGAGTTATTTACCTAATCTTGCTTTGGTTTTCAAAAGGTGTGAGGAGACTAACCTTATCCTCAATTAGGGAAAATGTCATTTCATTGTGAGGAAAGGTATAGTTTTAGGGCATAAAATCTCTAAGAGGGAAATTGAGTTTGATAAGGCAAAAGTGGATGTTATAGATAAATTACCTCCTCCTATAAGTGTTAAAGGCGTTAGAAGTTTTCCTGGTCATATCGATTTTTATCACCTATTTATTAAAGATTTTTCTAAAATTGCTAAGCCACTTTTAAATTTATTGCTTAAAGATGTTGCATTTAACTTTGATGATGAGTGTTTGTAAACTTTTAATTTGTTGAAGCAAAATTTAATTTTAGCACTAGTCATAGCATCATTGGATTGGAATCTACCATTTGAAATTATATGTGATGCTAGTGACTATACAATGAGAGCAGTTTTGGGTCAAAGAAAGGAGCGTTTTTCATACCATCTACTATGCTAGTCACACACTCACTTGTGCACAAGTTAATTACACTACCATGGAGAAGAAGTTATTGGTGATACTGTTCGCATTTGAAAATTTTAAGCCATATATTCTCGGTACCAAAGTCATAGTATGGTCGAATTATATGGCTCTTAGGCATCTTTTTGCTAAGAAAGATTCCAAATCGAGGCTAATACAATGAATTTTGCTACTGCAAGAATTTTACGTGCAAATAAAGGATAAAAAGAGAGCAAAAAATTTTGTAGTCGATCATCTATCTAGATTAGATCATACCCATGTGGAAAAGAAAAAAAAATTATTTATTTCTCGATTAACGTATTTGTGTTATCTATTTTTGTGAAATTTTGACCCTTTGGTTTACTCATATTTATAATTTTCTTGCATAGGGATACCTTCCAAATGACCTAACTTGGCAATAAAAGAAAAAGTTAAAGGTGAATGCAAAGCATTACCTATGGGATGACCTGTACTTGTTCAAGCTATATCCCAAACTGGTGCTCCGGAGGTGCATTCCAAAGGAGGAACAAGAGTACATAATGAGATGGTGTCATAGAGGAGAGGTTAGAGGTCATTATGGATTAAATCGCACAGTGGTAAAGATTCTACAGTTAGATTTCTTTTGGCCTTCTCTCTTTGCTAATGTTAAGTCTTTTGTGACTTCTTATATTAGATGTCAATGTGTAAGAAATATATCGAAACAAGATGAAATGCCCATGAATAATGTCTTAGAAGTAAAAAATTTTGACATTTGAGGAATTAACTTTATGAGTCCATTCCTGAACTCATATGAGTTTGAGTACATCCTAGTTGCTGTTGATTATATTATTAAGTGGGTAAAGGCAATGGCTACTAGGACTTATGATGCTTAAGTAGTGCTTGAATTCCTTAAAAGGAACATTTTTACTAGGTTCAAGGCACCAAGGGCCATTATTAGTGATAGGGGCAAGCATTTTATCAATTATCAATCCAAATTCTTACTTTAAAGATTTGGCGTTAGGCATAACATTAGAACCTAATATGACCCCTAAGCAAATGGGTAAGTAGAAGTGTCAAATAGGGAGTTGAAATCAATCTTAAAGAAAATTGTCAATAATGCTAGAAAAAATTGGTCTTAAAGGTTAGATGAGGCTATTTGGGTCTATAGAACTGCACTTAAAATCTTTATGGGCTTGTCTTGGTTTAGGTTAGTTTTTTGGAAGGCATGTCATTTGCTAGTCGAACTAGAGCATAAAGCATATTGAGCTACAAAGTTGCTTAGTTTGGATATAAGATGTGCATAAGAAAAGCGATTCTTGTAGCTCAATGAACTTGAGGAATTTTGAAAATGGTCAAATGATAATGTTGCTTTATACCAGAAAAGAAAGAAGCGGTGTCATGACAAAAAGTTAAATCAGAAAAAATTTGCTATCGAGATGTTGGTTTTGTTCTATAATAGTAGATTAAGATTGTTTCCAGGTAAGCTGAAGTCTAGATGGCTTAGGCCATATTAAGTGATGTCAAGCAACGAATTTGAAGTGGTCACCATTAAGAATCCAAATGATGGTTGCGAATATAAAGTTAATGACCTTAAATTGAAGCCTTATCATGTTGCTCAAATGGAGGTTGCTAAGGCAACCTTTGTTTTCCATGACAAGAAAGGCAGTTTTACAAAGTCTAGCTGAAGACTTTATAAATTCAAAACTACATTCTTTAACTTTACTTAGTTTTACTTATGTGTGTTTTGAGTCAGTTTTTCATTATTATTGTATATTATTTTGGTGTTTTGTGATACATAAATTAAAGGGAGAATTATAGGTATTCATTGTGTAGAGTGGATTTTGGAGTGCAATTTATCAAGTATGTATATGTATCTTTTCATGTGTTAATGATAGTGTCTAAGAATTATTTTAATGTTTAAGATGGATAAGTAATTGGAGTTTTATGTAATTTATTTTAGGACTTTAGGATTGATTTAATTGTTCATAAAGAAGTGAAGTGAGAGTGGGTATGAGGAAATACTAATGAGAGTTAAGTTCAAAATATGTGAGTTTAGAAAAGGAGTTATGCATGTATTGATATTAAAAATAAATTGCCCTCTTAGTACAGAAGCCATCTCCTTAGTAGAGGTGATTTCTACCTTAGCCAAAGAGCCCTTGTTCCTATATCCGTAGCTATCACTTCGGTAGAGGAGAATTCCTCTTCCACCGAGGCATAAGGTCCCTTTCTTTCCAATAGCTTCTTCCTTGATAAAGGTGATTTTCACCTAAACCAAGGTGGCCTTCCTCTCTATACCGAGCCACTTACCTCGATAAAGGTGATTTTTACCTCCACTGAAGACCCCTTCCCCTTAAATACCCTCATTTCCTCCTCTATTGAGCCACACAACCTTTTAACATTTTTTACTCTTCCCTAATTGAGTCTCTCACCACCCCAATCGAGGCAATCAAGTATAGCATTAGGTTTTCATTAATTTTACTCTCCATTTCATCAAGTGAGTTGATAGCATGAATTATAACTATATTATTAGTATGTTTTAGTGTGTTTAAGATAATGTTTTAGTGTTAATTTGGTTAATTTTGTATTTAATTTTATAAGTTTCTGATTATGCGGACTTAATTGTATTTTTGGTTTTTATTAGGTTTTTAATTGAAGAAAAAAAAGAAGTTAGCTTAAAAAAGGGAAAATCGGATTAACTAAAGTTTTTAGAAGCAAAAATGCATGTTATAATCAAGAATCAAGTCCCTCTATGGAGGAGAATTTCTCCTCTATTCAGGAGAATATGAAGAGATAGTAAAAACAACCACCTCACTGGAGAATGAATCCTCCTCTACCGAAAAGGACTTAAAGTTATGTGATGCAAACAAGCCTTTATCGATGAAGGGGAATTGTCCCTCTACCATGGCAAGCCAAATTTGACAGAGGTGAAAATCACCTCGGTAAAGGAGCTTTTTCCCTCTACCAAGGCAAAAAGTCCTAAACATGATATAATTATTCCTATTTTCTTTAGAATAAGAAGTTAATTAGCAATGTTTTCTTTCCTCTGGGGTATTTAAGCAAATTAAACACCAGGATTTAAAATAGGATGAATTTTCTTAAGGTTTTAGACCTAGTTTACAAGAATCCAAGTAGCTTAAGGTTAGAGGTTAAGAATTGGATGTTCTATGAAGACTTCAAGAGGAGCTAAAAATTCTATGTGTATTGTAAACTTTAAGATGAACAGTGAGTAGTTTTCTTTACTTTTACAAAGGAAAACTTGAACCCTCGTTCTTTTATTGTAATGACTTTGATTTGAGCTTAATTTTCAATGCAAGTGTGTTATTTTCTTATTTTAAGCTAATTCTTATCTTAAACTATGTTGATTAGATGTTTGATATATTGAATAAATGATTAATTATCAATTTCATATATAACTTATGATTTGCATGATTTTAGTTTAATTTACTTGTGTTGATGTATAATTGTGTTTTGAGAATTAAGACAATAATGTGTTGATCAAGAGTAGAATCAAGACTAAGAATTCTAAAATAAGAATAGGGTGGATTTTGGTCTCTCGAAAAAGGATTTAATGAAAGTTTAAGAGTTCTTAAACTAGATCGATATGTTAAGTGTTAGATTGTTCATAATTTGAGAGTTTAATGCTTAGAAGGCTATTTTGAAAAAGATATTTGACTTTAACCTAGTTTTCCATAATCACCTCTATTATTTTTAATTGAGTCATTGCAATAGAAGTTGAGGTAGATAGTTCCTTTAGTAGAAGTGTTTTTATTATTGAATTTTATCACCTTTTTATAATATTGTTCTGTTCTTATTTTTACAATTTATTTGTTCTAATTGTTCATTACTTTATTTGTTTAGTTATTGCTTTTACTTAGTTAATTAATCATCACTCTAAAACTTGGTAATTTTTCCCATATTACTCACTCTAAAATATTGAATACACAATTTATACAATCCCTAAGGTACGATATTTAAGGGTTTTAATGTTATTTTTCTATATTACTTAACTGGTCTAGTATACTTGCTAGACACCAGTCATAAGTCTCCTACCTTTTGTCTCCTACCTTTTGTTTAATCTTTCATGTTACATATTTATATTGCTTGAATTATATTGAAATGTGCTTGCTATTCTTAAACATAGGATTTCTAAGAGACTCATTTGAGTTGAAATTCTACATTACTTATATCTAATTGCATTTAGTTTTACTAGTTGATTGAGCTTTAAGTTTGATTTCAATTGTTGGCTTGATAATGGTTGAGATTGCTTTAATTTTTGTTTAGTTATTTCATGCACACCAAGTGTTTGATAAAATGCCTCAATGACTAAGTTTAATTCTTTGACATCATTTTCTTATTCTAAACCATCTCTAACCATTCTCCAATATCATTGGCTTCTTTCCACACTTGATTTCTAATCTTTAACCAATTGATATAATGTATTGGCAATTGGTGGTCTTGAGTTATACTTGACTTATTTTTCGTGTGATGATTTTTGAATTTTGTATGTGAGACACTTACTTATGCTATTTTAATTTGTGTAATGGCCCCCAATAGGACAAAGAACAATGGCATTTCTAGTTTCTTCGGATTACACATTCCACCATATGTTGATCCAGAGCATGTCAAATTGTATGACTATTTTAGGATAGCCACCTATGTGAAGCCAATGTATTTGAATAAAATCTTTCTTGATATTGCAATTGGCAATCTTTGGGCTAAAATTATTTGGTTGCTTCAAAACATTGGCTGGGGTGCTTTTATCAAAAAGATGTCTGAATTGCATCCTTCCCTTGCTAGAAAATTTTTCACAACTTTTAGTTGCCATTTTGAGGATGAGATGACTTTAACACTGTACATTTTAAATATGGTTGAAAACCCTATATTATGTCTTTTATGGAGTTTACACAACATTTAGGATTTTTTTGTGGATGGGGTATGTGATTAATTTGTCTAATTCCACATCAAGTGAGAATTGATAAGTGATCTGAGATCCTATGGACCCAATTTCATATAATTCTAGTTGGACTAAAGCTCACTTTTTGAGAGATCATGCATTGTGGGTACTTCATCAATTTTTGGCAATCACTTTCTACAGTAGTATAAGTGGCCCAAGTGCAGCTAGTGCAGAGGAGTTGCTTATTCTGAGGTGTATGGCTGAGGGCATTCGATTGAATGGTGCATATCTATTATGGCAAATGATAGAGGACTTACAACGAAAACCACATTTTATCAAGGTAATTTCTTTAGGGTGGATTGGCATGATCATGGAAAAAGTGGTGAAGTATTTGGATAAGCTAGTATGATTATTAAGTGACATCTTTATTAATCCACACCACCAAAGGCTAAACAGATAATAAGTATATTAAATTATTAAGTGACATTTTAGAATTTAAAATACTAATTTTTTTCAAATAAATAAATACTAAAAATTTAAAATATATATATATATATATATATATAATATATATATATATATATATTAAATTTTTAATATTTATTTATTTGAAAAAAAATAGTATTTTAAATTCTAAAGATGTCACTTAATAATTTAATATACTTATTATCTATTTGGATTTATTGTAATTAAATATAATTATACTCATATATGCAAGATTAATGTTTTATGTGTTTGCTTCATTAGTACTCCATCTAAACAAGAAATTTTTTTCATGATATGATTATATTTTTATGTTTCTAACATATAATATTCAAAAATCTATAATTAATCACTTGTAATAATAAAATAATAAAATTTAAATTATATTTTGCAACTTATTATTAGGATATTTGTGACATATATTAATGTTTGATGAATATTATTTTTAATTTTTATACAATAATATTATAAAATTATAATAATTGATAATATTTTAAAATAGAAAAAAAACCCTGTTGAACCAGTCAAAACCACAAACCCCCAGCCTCGTCGGTTCTTTATCCGGTCTGATTTTAATAACATTGCTATCATGTATCATATGTCGTTAACATCTGTATTAGAAGCATTACATGACATATGTAGTGGGTCATCTGTTATTTAGCCTTTGGTGGTGTGGATTATCATCACCCTATTGAACCATACTATGATTTTTTAACTTTTTATCTTATTTATTCAAAAATTTTCTACTTCTTTTATGGTTTATTATGTGGTTTATTAAATTGTAATAGTTGATAAATATATTTTGTTAAATTATTCCGAACTATTGTCTATTCTCAGTCCGTTGTGCGCTATAGTTATCATTCATTGAGTCACTGTACTTAAACTACGTCCGCTCTGTATGTTTTTGTTTTGCATATTAGTATCTATGTTCAGCTAGTTCCAACTTTTATCCTTCTATTGGTAAGAACCTTAATTTTATTTTCTTTTCGATTTGAATTAGTCAATATTATGTTTCAATTAGTGAAATTTTAGAATTTCAAATAATTTTTTTTTTGTATTATATCGAGACTCCATAATTTAATTTTAGCATGTATTTGGAGTTTTAAGATTTGACTTGAAATCTTAGCACTTTTAACTATTGAGGATTTTTTATAAATTGATCAATTTATGTAATTTTGATAGTTTAGTAAGGCAAGCATGTTTATGGCCGATTTTGGATTATGACAATAAAAAAATTATTATCAATTTTTAAAAATATTAAAATTTAATGGAAAAAACATTAAAATTTAATAATAAACAAACTATTATAAAATTTATCACTAAGTCAAATAAATTTATGATTTTTTTCTTTACACTAACTCTGTTATATTCAGAAACCCTTCAATTGACTGATTCATTATGTTGTCAACAAGATTCATTAACACGTCAAATTTGTTGCAATCACAATAATAATAATAATAATAATAATAATAATAATAATAATAATAATAATAATAATAGTTTTGGATAATAGTTAGTTTGTTTTCCCTTTTTTTAGCCTAGCCAACTCACACACATAGACTTGTGAATTTATTTAATGTATATTTGTGTAATACATAAAATAAGAAGCAAAACAACAGAATATCAGTCGTGGAAGACACTGTTGAAATCATTGTCGTCATTAGCTTAATTTAATTGTTGAAGAGAGATTTTTGGGATTAACAAATTTCCCAAAATATAAAATATACGTAGTCATATGTATTTAAATTAATTCGGGGAAAATAGTCATCGAGTGCTATTTTAACTTTTATTTTATGTTTTTATTGCATCCTTGACCTTTATTTTACTATAAATTAAATCTAAATAGGGACTCGATGGAAAAATAAAAATGAAATTTAAAAAGAATCTAATATATGTTAAAGTAATATTATTACTTTAATACTAAATTGTCAAAATCGGATTCGATGTGGTTTTACACATAAAATATAGATGTTTGGAGGCTATGCAAACCATAATAATAAAAGTTTAGGGGCCAAAATAAAATGTGACATTTTAGTACGGCAAAACATTAAAAAGCTGCCAGTAACGTTTAAAATGAGAGGAAGTGGGGCACGTTGGACGGTGAGGAGCAAGTGTTAACGCTGTAATCGGAGCATTTCTTAAAAATAGCATTTTTTAATCCTTTTTTAGCTCTATATATATTCTTTATCTTTTACGTCTGATTTCATTATTATTTTATCACCAATCCTCTTAAAACCGGCTTGCTAAATGCAGAGGTAAGTATTTTTTTTTCTTCATTAAATGAATTACGATCTCATACATCGAGCATTTTCGTATCATTCCACCAATATAAACAACGCTAAATGCATGCACAACAAATAAGTTTATGGCCCCATTTATTGGCTTGCAATTTTAATTTATATGTGAAATTTCTTGTACAGGATTTGAAGAAAAGATAGAATAAATTAAGAAGGAAAAAGAAAAGATGGGAAGTAGAGGAATTGGGCAATTAGTGGGGCTAATGATGTTATTTTGGTGGTCAACAATAGGTGGAGCTGAAGTCATGAAATACAAAGATCCAAAACAATCAATTGGAGTTAGGGTTAAAGATTTAATGAAGAGAATGAATCTTGCTGAAAAGATTGGCCAAATGACTCAAATTGAGAGGGAGAATTGCACTTCTGATATTATCAAGAACAATTTCATTGGTAAATAACTAAATATCATTTTTCTTTTATCCATTTTCTATTCCTACAAGTTTAAAAAAAAAATCCATTCCTCTAATTTGGAAGAGTTTTTTTCGACCTGTTTTCCATTTTTGTCAAATTGAGATAAGTGTTAATATGGTGCGTCGTTTGATAATCAAACAATGTTGCACGGTGCACAGAATTTTTACCAAATTGAAATTGGTATAATGCTCTTTTCTAAGGAAAAAAAAAGAAAAAATTAATGGGTTTAACATTTAAAGTTGAGAGATTTACAATAAGTCAATAAAAAGATTTTTTTTTTTTTTTAATTGCAGGGAGTATGTTGAGTGGAGGAGGGAGTGTGCCAGGTCCTCAAGCAAGTCCACAACAATGGATAGACATGATAAAGAATTTCCAAGAAGGAGCTCTTTCAACTCGTCTTGGAATTCCTCTAATATATGGAATTGATGCTGTTCATGGCCACAATAATGTTTATAATGCTACTATTTTCCCCCATAATATTGGCCTTGGAGTCACCAGGTATGTGCCTATATTTTTTTTCTTCTTGAAAATTAATAATCTTATTATATTAGTTTTTTTTTTTTTAAATGGTGACACAATGGTATCGTAGGGATCCTGATCTGTTAAAGAGAATTGGTGCCGCAACCGCACTTGAAGTTCGAGCTACTGGCATTCCATATGCTTTTGCCCCGTGTATTGCGGTAATTATCTTTCTTGTTTTCTTTTTCCCAAGTGAAAACTGAATTATATGCATGTTAAGGTTTTAGCTATTGTCCTCCCAGAGAAACCTTTGTCTATTAAATCAACTAACAGTTCATGATCGGTTGAAAAATGTAATGTACCATCCTCCCTAAAGGAATTCTCGTCTTGCTCAATTTCAGGAGAGGACTAGAAACTCGAACCCTTCCGGCCATTAGGCTAACAAAAAGAAAGAGATTAAACCATGTCATTTTATTATTATTATTATTATTATTATTATTATTATTATTATTATGTTGAAAATTAATAGGTTGAAAACTAACTTCTAAATTCAAATATAAGCTTGTAAGCTTAGTTACTAGTTTTTATTTTTCCATATCACATAACACCACACTTGTTAGTACTTAGTACAGGTACCAGGGCTAGAAAAATTGCTTTTCGAAAATTTAGAAAAAGCTGCAGTTTGGCCAATGAATGGGGAAAAAGAAAAAGAAAATAAAAGAAAAAAGAGGCTAGCGGTTAGCTTTGTTGCTATTAGCTTTTTTTTTTTTTTTTTTTGGTTAAATGCTATTAGCTAATTTAAAAGACTAATGTATCGTATTTGCTTTAAAAACGGGCAGAAAAATAAAATAATAATAAACTAAGCGTTTCCAATTTTATAGGTATGCAGAGATCCACGATGGGGAAGATGCTATGAGAGCTACAGCGAAGATCATTCAATAGTCCAAATGATGACTGACATTATCCCAGGATTACAAGGAGATATTCCACCCAATTGGAGACATGGTTATCCTTATGTCAACGGCAAGTGAGTACCCAATTAATTTTATTCTTTTGGTTCAAAATCTTTATGTAAATGACATTTCAGAAAACTGGAAAAATAAAATAAAATAAAATAAAATTTGAATGCCTTTAGGGATAAAGTGGCAGCCTGTGCCAAGCACTTTGTTGGAGATGGAGGCACAGTTAAGGGTATAGATGAAAACAACACAATTACTAGCATGGAAAATTTATTCGAAGTACACATGCCTGCTTACTATAATTCAATAATCAAGGGCGTCTCAACTGTGATGGTCTCCTATTCCAGTATCAATGGGGTTAAGATGCATTCTAATCATCGCTTATTAACTGGATTTCTCAAAGAAAAACTCAAATTCAAGGGTTTTGTCATCTCTGATTGGCAAGGAATTGACAGAATTACTGATCCACCACACTCGAACTATACTTACTCTATTCAAGCTTCTATTCTAGCTGGTGTTGACATGGTAAGACAATGTGTAATGTTTTTAGATACTGCAGTTTGTTTTCTGAAAATGAAAACAGAATTGAAAACACTTCGGTATGTTGATGTCATTCATTAGGTGATGGTTCCTTATAATTATACCGAGTTTATTGAAGAGTTAACCAATCTGGTTACAAGAAATGTGATTCCCATGAGCCGAATTGATGATGCTGTCAAGAGAATTTTGAGAGTCAAATTCTCTATGGGTCTCTTTGACAACCCCCTGCCAGATTACAGCTTGTCCAGCAAGGTTGGATGCAAGGTGCGACTATTTAATTCCATGATGAGAAGACCATCACTCTTTCTCATTCCCATGAATGATTTCTAACTCAATTTTGTCACTTGTAATCTCTATAGGAGCATAGAGAGATAGCTAGAGAAGCTGTAAGAAAATCACTTGTGCTACTGAAAAATGGAAAGGAAGTACCTCAGCCTATGTTGCCGCTTCCTAAGAAAGCTCCAAAGATTCTAGTTGCTGGCACCCATGCTGACAATTTGGGTTATCAATGCGGCGGCTGGACAATCCAATGGCAAGGACTGAGTGGCAACAATCTCACTTCTGGTATGCCTATATTTTCTGAAGAAACCATAAACATGTTAGTGTTCTAATGATACAAGTATATCTAATACCACACATCTCTTTACTTGTCTTATGGACAGGAACCACCATCCTACAGGCCATAAAAGACACCATTGACAAAAGCACCCAAGTAGTCTTCAGTGAGAACCCAGATACTAACTTGTTCCAATCAGGAGGCTTCTCATATGCAATTGTAGTAGTTGGGGAGCCCCCATACGCAGAGTTTTATGGTGATAGCCAGAACCTTACTATTCCTCAGCCAGGGCCAGCCATTATAAAGAACGCGTGTGAGGCAGTGAAATGTGTTGTTGTTATCATCTCTGGAAGACCTGTTGTGATTGAAGAATATGTCCCACTGATGGATGCTCTTGTGGCTGCTTGGCTCCCCGGTAGTGAAGGCCAAGGTGTTGCAGATGTTCTTTTCGGTGACTATGGATTCACTGGAAAGTTGGCACGAACGTGGTTCAAGAGAGTTGATCAGCTCCCAATGAATGTTGGAGATCCTAATTATGATCCACTCTTTCCATTTGGTTTTGGCCTTGAGACTCGGCCAGTCCAGCAGTAGACTATTCTCCAGCTTGAAAGATAGATATAAAACTGTTCTTGTGGAGATAAATTTCCAAATACCATACGAGAAAATAAAACATTTCTGTTTCGTTGTGCCAACAGTTGCCAATGCATAATTTATTATATATATATATATATATAGAACAGTTGAAATTTGTTGCATATTTGAACCACCAAATCTGAGGCCCATTACGAAATACTCGGTACAAACAATTCAAATTATATTGGAGTGGATCAAACATCCCAGACTAGGTAAACTAAAACCAAGCATGAAGGAAATTGCACAAGTTGATTTCAGGCCACATCAGAAAGGATTGAACTCACAATTAATTACTCCAAACTATTTAGTCATTTTTATAGATGGCTTTTTTAGTTCAGGCTGATAAATAAGGGGAAATAGATTTCTGCCCATTCCCTATACAGCTTCCACACTTTTACTCTAACATCCACAATTTTCTGGGTTTCCTTTACAAGTATGGAAAATAAATTTTGTTCTTATTATCTAAAATAAATTAACACCATAGCACTAGCGGTGGCAAATAAACAGATTTGATGAATTTAAATTGAATCATTAATAGATTAAAAAATATGAATCATTAATGAATCGAATTATTAATAGATTGGGTTGATTTGGATCGATCCATAGATTTAATATAAATTATTATAAAATTTTTTATTAATTAATTAATTGATTCGATAATAATAAGATTCAATTAAAAATATAATATAAATAATAAATTAAAATATAAAAAATAAAATATTTTATTAATAATTTAACTTTACTTCAAAAATAAAAATATGTACAAATATTGAATATATAATTATAAATAGTAAAAATTAGTTTAACAAAATAGAAATAATATGTTAATTAAAACCATCTAGAAATAATATTTTAATGTAAATTACACTTGTAAATGGATTTAAAAGTGAGAACCTAGTAGATGAAGGACCAAACTAGAAACATAGAAGGATCAAAATGCCAAAAATAGCTGCCTCCCTACCCAAAACAATGTTGTTTGGGTGGGCCTTGAGAGCAACGGTCAGTTTAGTTCAATAATCGAATCAAACCGAAATAATCGAAAATCAAAATTTCATTATTTTTATCAACCGAACCGAACCAAAATTTTAGAATAATCGAATTTAAATCGAATCGAATTTGATTCGATTAACCAAAAAATCAAATTTTAAAATTATTTAAGAAAAATAAAAAATATTGTATCTAAAAATTATAAATCATAATATATTAAAGTAAAAATATCTAAATTGTATAAATAAAAGTTCAAATTAAAGAAATAATCCCAAAATATATAATAAATAATACAATAAAATCATTAAATAAATTTTTTTATTTAATCAATTTTCAATTTAATCGTCAAAATTCTAAATTATCACCTAAAAAATAAACATTAATAATTGATAAATATACTTATATAATTTACAACTAAAAATAAAATAATTTATATGTATAAAATAATTATTAAATAAAAAAATCAAAAAAATTTATATAATTATATAAATTTCGGTTCAATTCGGTTTTTGGGCAGTTTTCTCCTTCAAAAACCGAAATGAACCAAAAAATCGAAATTTCTTAAAATTGAAAACCGAAAACCAAACCAAAAACCAAATCAAATTAAAAATCAATCGGTTCGATTCGATTTTTCGGTTTGATTCGGTTTTTGCTCACCCCTGCTTCTGCTTCATTTTCCAATGAACTCGATTTTCCTTCGTTTTCTTCTTTTTGCTCTGTTGAGCCGTTTCTTTATCAACAGCCAGCTTTTTCCGGCAAGTTCTTCTTCTTCTCCTTCTCTTCTCAAACATTCGAGCAGCCTCCCTCACCCAATCTCTCAATCCTTTATCCTATCCCCTTCTTTCTCACTACGATTCTATTTAATCCTCAGCAATACAGGGACAAGGAAAAAAAATACGTCTATAATCTTAGCATTAGCTATCTTAATTCAGAAACTAGCATCCTTTACAGACCATTAGAGAAATAACTTGAAGGCTCTTCAAAGCAAATGTTTTCTTACTTTAGTGGCTCTCCGTAGACCAAGAAAGGAAAATGTTTAACATTTAAGCAGCTTCAGTATGCACCAAGCAGGAAAAAGATCGACAGAAGGGTCTATACATTTTTAAAAATTTCATTTGCAATAGCAAAAAATTTAAGTGTACTGCAATCATTCTTTCTGAATGGCGATCCGTGAAACTACACCTAAACAATTAAACAACCTTAACACATTGAAAAAATTCAAAACTCTACCATATGTAGCATGTAAATGACTGCGAACTACCAGGTAAGCTAGTACAATTTCATTCAAAATCCAGACAAATATACAACTGAAAAATTTAAGTAATGAGATCGATGAACGTCAATCATCAGAAAAGAAGATCAAGTTTACACATAATAGAAGAAACAAAGGTTTGATTTCTCAAACCATCATCATACACAAGCCAAAGTTTCAATGTACTGGTAACTATCAAGCCATCCAAATTGCAATGAAGTTTTAGCTCTACTGCTAAGTTGACCTAAATCACAGACTTTCTTGAAGGTTTTGCCCTTCAAATTATAAGAAATGATCTTACCAGGAATATGAAGCAACAGTGATGATTCTTCTTCCTTCTCATCTTCAAGAACATTAAGAATAACAAAAGCATAATAATTAGAATCTCGAGGATCAGGATAGCTCCTAACCATCTCTGGATATTCAATTAGAAGATGATTCAAGTCCACATGGTACCTAATACACCAATTAGAATAATCCTTTTTCATCCCAAAAACATCGAATTGAGCAGAACGAGGTCCATAGATTTCAATGAGATGCAAATGCGCTCGAGATTCACCAAAGTACCGAAATCTTCTCTTTCCCCATCCATCTGAGAAGGGAAGAACAGGCATGGAAGCAATACACTCTCTATCAACATCAAAATATACAGCTTTCCCTGTAGGACTAATCCAATGAATAGCTCCATTCCAAAACACCCCATCATCAAAAACCATATCAAATGGAGCAAAAAAAGGCGACCCAGAAACCCTCCATGCGCCAATTTCAGACCCATATACCTCAATTTGGTAATGGTAGATTGAATCAGCTGTAGAACGAACACAAATAACTTTATAATGAGGGCTTTTGTAGGGATTAAAAGCTAAATTGAGCCCATATATAGTAACAGAAGGAGCTGCAACAGAAGGAAGAGTGTAGAATTGGTTAGTGGTGGGATTACAGATGTAATATTCTCTTGTAATACCAATTTTAGGCAAACTAGAGCAGAGGAGAAGGCCATTACAAGACTGGAGAACTTTGATGCTGTTAGTGTTAAAAGAATGGAGAGGAAGCGAGGAAGAAGAAGAAGAAGAAGGATTAAGAGAGAGGAAACTGAATTTCGAAGGAGAATTGCGCAAGAGAAGGCCAGAAACTGCGGAATTTGGGTTGCGGCGAGTATGGAGACAGCAAAATTGAGGAGTAGAAATGAGGAAGAGCCATTGTTTGGATACAGATTTGAAACGAAGAAGAGGTTTTACAGGTAAGAAAATGAGGATCAGAGTGATAAGATCTTGATTGCAGCCAGTTATTTCAGCTGAGGAATTGAAATTCTCTGCTTTCTTCATCTCAATCTTAATTGTCCAAGGACAAAGGGGAAGTAGATATGAAAAAGACTGCATTTATTTGCATTTATGGGTATAATGCCATTCTCATGTGCAGTTTTATTTTATTCTATTTTATTAGTAGAAAGCAATTTAGCAGGGCCGATAAAAAAAATTAAAAATTCGATCGAATAGTTTTCTTGAACTAGTCAAATTGATTTAATCAATTTTAATTTTTAAATATTATTAATTTTAATTATCGATTACAACTTTGTCCATGCTGAAGTAGTTTTAGTTAACCGATCAATTTATTATTATTTTTTTTATTCAATTTTATAATTTTAATATCGATTAACCATTTATCTATGATTAATCAATTTATTTATATTATATTTTTATTTTTATGTCCTAAAAATTTTTTTATTTATTTCTAAAATTTGCATAAAGTAATATTTTAAAATATATTTAATTATATTTTCATATAAAATTCATATAATACTTTAAATTATATCATTATCTTTAATTTTATAAAATATTATTTATATTGAGTAACCAACTAACTTTTAAATATGTTTTTTATGATAATTTATTAATATTTATATTTTACTTAATAAAATTTAATTATATTTTTTAACAATTAATATTATTCATTTTTTACTTAGAATTAAGAATGTTAATTTTCAATAAATATAAAATCTAGTTTATAATATTATTTATTAATTTATTAAATATCAATTTTGACTTATATATTATTTTTATTTTAAATTACTTTGTACATTTAAGATTGAATTAAACTTTATCTAATTTTTTAATAATTGTATGTTATAAATTTTAATAATTAACCAAATAAATTTAATTAATCAAATAAAAAAAATCGAAACCAATATACTGATTAACTAAATATAACGGATTGGTTAACGGTTAATGATTTTGAAAAAGTGATGTTAATGAAATTATTTTTTTCTCATAAACCAATTAACCAATCCATACTCATCTCTACAATTTAGGAAAATAATTTTTTTAAAAATACTTTACAAAAAGGTATTTGTCATAAATTAGTTAGAAGTTTGAATTTTTTTTTATGAAAACGCAACAACCTACGGCGTTATATGCCCCTGCCTACCATGCCTAAAGATGCAGTAGAAGACTACATTATTTGCTAGCCCACCATTATTGAAGACACAATCACATGCTGCGTTATCATCCCTATCCCACGCAATCACGCAACCTAGTATTGTGTTTTCCAATATTCAATATTCCCATCATCACTCTATCGAAAACTAAAATGTTGAGCACCTATATAAATTTCGGATGATTTGCATCCAAAGCAATGCAGCAAGTTGAACATCCGAAAAAATATATTTACTCGCAAAAATATTATTTGTAACAATAATATTTTCAATATTATCGTTTGAAATAGGTAAAATTTACATTTAATTATTTATAATTTAATGTATTAATTATATTTGGACTATAATAAAATTAATTTATTTTTTAATGTATTTACTTAGAAGTAGAGGTAAGTTATGAATTCGGGAGTAAAAAGAATGCAATCAAACTAGTTACTGAAAACATGTATTTTATAAATTTTAGTATTTTTTTATGGTCATATATATTTACATAACAATTGATAAATTTGAATGGATATTTATTATTGCTATAACATATCAATAATTTATTCATTATTAAACTTGATGTGACAATAAATTTTGTCAGTGACTTATGATATAATTTACAATTTTTATTTGGTGATTTAAATTAATTTTTTTTACATTAAAAAAGAAAAAAAATAAAAAGCCAGCACATTGAACTTTATAATATAAATTGTAAGATTTTAAGTTAATTCATTTACAAAATTAAAATTTAAATCCAAAATAATTTAAATTTAGGCAATTTTGTGGAATAAATTTAAAATTTACGACTTTTTAACTATATTTATATTACATTTTGGTTACAAATATTAAATCACTTAAGAATATTGGTTTATTATTAAATTTTAAATGTGAATGCATTTTTTAAAATATATTTTTTTTATTTTTTATAGTGTAGTTTTTGTAATATATATATTAAATTTCAAAAATAGTATTATTTAGTTCTCTCTGTAAAAAATTAATTAAGAAATAAAAAAATATACGAATTGAATCATAATATAACATTTATTTTTATTATTTTCATATGATAGATGGTACACACATACTTGGCTCCAAGAGTTATGATGAGTAATATTGCAAGAAAAATCATGTTCCAAAAATGAAAAAATATGTACAACTGTAGAATAAAAAATGGCATAACAATATCTGAATATATTATTACAATAAACAAAAAGTTGCATGATATTATAATAAGGGGATATCGAATGACAAAAGAAAAAATGGTGGATGCTCTTTGCATGACATTCTCAATTATTTATTTGAAGTATATAATAGAAATTTGGAATAGGAAGCATGTAAAAAAGTACGAGGAATTGGTTATAATATTTGTGAAAGATGTGATTGAACTTAGTGGTGAAATTTTTTAAAAAATTAAAGATATTATGCCAATAGATTATAAAACTAATTGTAAGTGGTACAATTATAATAAATGGCCTAAACATTATGTTCATTAGAACATAACAAAACAAATGTTATGAAAAAATATTGTGTTGTAATATTATGTAATTTATGTTTTTATGATAGTGAAGTGTGACAAAATATTATAAATTAAGCATATGTTACTATAATAGTAATATTAGCATTTTATTACATCTAGTTGCCAAAAATAACTTTATGTATGAAATATATAATTCTATTATATATTATTTTGAATTATAGTTAGTTGGAAGATGTCAACATATACCGAATTTTATTTGCATACAAGAGAGGAAATAATTTATGGAGCAGCAAGCTTTGAATATGTCATATCTGCCCTGAATGTCATTATAAGAAGATTGAAACTTGAAAATAAGCCAACTTTTCTTGAGTTTTATCATAAAATTCATGTTAAAATTAGCTTAGGTATCATGGGCATGGTAAGTAAAAAATCAACCTTTCCCATTGATGTTAACAACAGTAATTTCAGTTTGAGGTATCATACAGTAAGGCATAGTATGGAAAGATGAGAGCTTTAGCGTTTATTTTTAGCAATTATGTTAAATCCTTTGAGCGATTTGTTAGATTCTTTATTTGCTTTATAAGAGTATGATCTCGATATTATCTATGAGTTTGTACTATAGGATATCCAAGACCTAACTATTAAGCAGTTCCAAATAGTATTTTGGAGTTTTAAACCTGCCATTGATGGATTGGCTCACTATAAGTCAATTATTTTAATCGATGACACCTTCTTGACGGGAAAATTCTTACAAAATCTTATGATAGCCAACTTTGTTGACGGTATTGATATGTTGTTTCAAGTTGCATTTGTAGTTGTGGAGTTTGAGAATAAATTAAGCTGGGCTTGGTTTATAATGATGATTAGAAAGTATGTAACTTAATGTGTCCTTATTACTGCTATATCAAATCAATATGTTGGTATAATGACATTATTTCGGGATGAAAGGAGTGGATAGAAAGAACCTCTAATCTTTTCACAGATTCTGTTTGTGCCATTTTGTCAACAATTACAACACACCACAGGAATTCAATAATAAAGGATTTACTTTACAAGCTTGGTAAGTTACCAAATCTTAAATAATATTTATTTAAATTTATTATATGTTAATATAATGTATACCCATAATATTGTAGGTGTGTAATTTCAAATGCATAAGTTCCAGTAGAAAAAGGATGAAATTAAAAATCTTGATCTAAATTCCTACAATTGGGCAATACGGATATCTTTAGACAAATGGACATTATCAAAGGATGGTGGCATCGATATGGCCACACGATGATAAATATTGCTGAGAGTGTCAATAGTGCTCTTAAAGGTGTTCATATGATGCCGATCACTGCGACTGTAGAGCATACTTTTGGTCATTTTATAAAATATTTTGAACAAATTAGGGGTTTCTACATAACAAAAATGGCCCAAGAATTACTCTTCACTCCTAAATGCGTTGAAATTATGATCAAATGGGCTAACAAGGCTAAAGGATATATTATTGTCAGATACAATAATCAATATAAAATATTTAAGGTGATAGCAAGCAAAGCACCATAGGTAGACGTTAAGCCAGACATGTATGTATTGAGCCTTGAAAAATGCAAATGTTAGTGTGATAAGTTCTAAAGAACAAAAATTCCTTGTTTGAATATAGTCATAGTATATACGAATAGGCATATTAATATGTTCCAATTTATTGATAACTGTTATAGCATAATCGAGTCACTTAAATGATATGAGAGTGAATTTCGATCAATGGCACATAAAGCATATTGGCCACAGTATTACGATCCAAAATATTAAATCTAATATGAAATTAGTGAGGAAGAAAGGCCGGCTAAGAATAACTCATATTCGCAATGAAATGGACATGTAATATTCCTTCTAAGGGCCTTTATTATTGCTATATATATCATATCGGTAGCAAATAAAATTAAATTACTCATCTTTTACATTTATTATTATGAATATATCAAGTTTAGATTACAATACATAATTGTTACTATACATTTCAGAATGCATAGGTTCTTATTAATACATTTATACTATTACAAGATTTAAACCTTAAAGAAAACCCTAATGTATTCCTATTATGTTGGCCTTCAATATTGCATATGAACCCTATGCTTAACTTACTTAACCTGAACCTACACGGATTAAAAACTCATACTAAACTTACTAGCTTAGTGGAAAATATAAAATCATGAAGTCAACCCTCATATAAGTCATTGATAACATGCACATACGTATGAGCATGCCATTAAACATACAATAAAGTAGTATAATTAGCAGGTAATGTTTATAATGTTATAGAGTGTTATGTAACCACCTTTTATCCTGATCAATCATCACATCATCATAAGAGTCTTAATTTATTTGTTAGTTATATGCATATTGAATTAAATCTCTTACTAAATCAAGTATTCATATATGTAGGGTCACATAAGTTACACAATTACATGTGTTCATAATGTTATCTAGCATTATCACATTAAATATTTATATCATAACCTTATCACCTACAACTAATTTACTTGCTTACTTAATTCCTTATTGCATTTGAATATCTTAATGAAACTCTTAAAAGTATATACATTTATTTGATTTATTTGATTCATATTTATTATTCTTAGTTAGTCTTAGCAACTCACGAGATTTTCATATGTATACATTTGTACAAGGCTAAATTTATGGCTAAATCCTAATAGTTGTTCTTAAGTGATTAGGTTAGTTAATTATATCTATACACATCTATTCTAACTAACAATTTCCCATAACATATAAATATTTACATTACTTTACTGTCCCATGCATCATATGCATTTATTAGTAGTCTTAATTTGGTTATCATTATTATATCATCCTTTTATTTATTACGTACACTTCCAGCCTATTAACACACTAGAATAGTAGATTGAATCTAACATATGAATCAACCCAAATTATATACACAAGTTGTAAGTTCATATTTTAAAAGTTTATCTATGCAATGAGTGTTTCAATCTCAAATTAGGCATGATTCATACATTAGATGTTCGATATCAAGTATGCAACATATAACTATAAAGAATGTGCATTCATAATATGATTAACGATAACCCATCAAATAATCATAAGTGTTCATATATATAACTTATGGCCTTACACTACAAAAAACTGTTAATTAACGACGAAATTTTTACCTATTTTTTGTCGCTAATTTAAATTAGCGACGTCGCGACGAACAGTCGCTAATAGGCCAGTCGCGAATATATTAGCGATGAAATTCAAAATCAATCGCTAATTTTTTTGTCGCTAACTGTTTTTTCGTCGCTAATTTATATTCCTAACTAGTTGCCGAATTATAATAATAATATTTAGCGACTACATTTTCCGTCGCTAATTAAAGATTTAGTGTAAAATTTAGTGACGAAATAGTTGTCGCTAATTTGGTCGCTAATTACTTCTTAAATTCTATCTATTACACATTAGCGATAGTTGTTATCGCAAATCCATCGCTAAATTATTGCATGATTGAATTTTTTCTTTTGCTGTATTTTAAAATTTTCATCCTATACACAATATAAATAATAATCTTATATTATAAAATTCATATATAATAGATACAAATTTAAAAAACAATTTTATATTTTCATATATATATAATTTGTAATGAATTCATTATAAATAAAGAGTTAACATAAAAAAAACAATATATAAAACAAAGTATTGTTTATACAATTTATTTCCCTAAAATTAATAGCAAATTAAATCTTTACAATTTCCTATCAAATATAGAATTAGCTCCTAGCTAATATTGTTGTAGTATCCTAAGCCTAAATGCAGTCCCTCTTTATCGATAGTTTGTGACTAGGGATGATCATAGGGCGGGAATTCCCCGGCCCCGGCGAGGACCCACCCCGTTCGGGGCGGGGAATCCTCGAAATTTCCCCCTGCGGGGACAGGGGCGGGGGGAAAAAATTCCCCGTCCTAAAATCGGGGGCGGGGACGGGGAATGGGGTATCCACCCCGTAAAAAAAAAAAAAAAATATATATATATATATATATATATATATATTTATTTATTTATTTATTTATTTTAAAATATAATATTTTATAAATAATTAAAATTAAAATATAATTTAATTTTATAATTATTAAATTTTAAATTATACTTAATTTTAAATTATTATTGATTTTAAATTTTTTATTTATTAAATATTATATTTTAATTTTAATTATTTATAAAATATTATATTTTAAAATTAAAAAAAACGGGGGATAGGGATCCCCGCGGGGGACGGGGGAAATTCCCCCCTCAAGATTGGTGGCGGGGACAAGGCGGGGAATCCCCGCCACTGGCGGGGGAGGGAGTGGGGGAGAATTCCCCGGCCTCGTTCCGCCCCGTGATTATCCCTATTTGTGACCAAAAATACATGAACCTTGTTGACGGTAGGAATTAACTCCTGTAAAGCCTTCATTCTCTCAGCAATCCACTCCCTGCGCAGCCGTATCTAGCAGAGGAAAGAATGAAAAGCTGATACAAATAGCAATCATATAGAAACAACTACCAAAAAATGTTGAAAAGTTGCGTTTATTCTATCATTGAAACAAACTGCCTTTTGTTAAAGCTTCACAAATATTGAAACCTCAACATTAATCTTATACATAATGAATCTATTAGAAGAAAAGAGAATGTTATAGAAAGAAAACCATGAAAATAAGTTTCTTCAACTTGCAAACTAAATGAAACTCTAATAATCATATCTGACACATTCAAAGCATTACCTCAAGTATACTTGAAAAATTGATATAATAATGAATATTGCTGATAACAAACAGACATGAATTACCATGTGATATCTCCAAAGCAAAATCAGGTGCATCAGACAGAATATTTGTAATCAAAACAGCAGCTGTAGCACAAGAGTTTGACACCTATAAAGAGACATAGTCAACCAAGCATTGAGAATAAGTCAAGCACCATTCCACTTCTATCTCAAACACAAAGAAAATGATGAAGTGAAAATAAAAGAAACAACCTTAACTCCATGGCAAGACATGTCAAAAACATAAAAATAAACAACAAAAGGCCAAAAATCCTTCATTTTAAATCAGAAATCCTGCAAAACAATATAACCTCTCCTACTTGGTGATAATATTCACTACATCTCATTGGTATGCCCCACCACTATTCAACATTAAGTCATCCACAAGAAATTCTTTCATGTACACATCAAGCCATCTTAGTGGTTACTCCTAAAAGATAGCAACTTTCCTATCATATTCTAGCTATCATAAAAAATTTTCAAGTTCCTTGATCTGATGCTCAAAGTGATAGTCAATGCACATCAAATGTTTAAACAGAAAAAACAGATATTAAATTACTAACAAGCTCAATGGCTGCTAAACGACTAAGTGGAGGCACCTCAAAAAGCTATACATTTGATACTAGTCACAGGATAACTAGAAATGAATTTGAAATATACTATTCAACCCAATTTCATGTCAAAATTTAGAATTTCTGGTGGACTCTACATTTATCTTCACCATCTAAAATAGCCTATACATTTATCTTTTTATCATCACCTTTTCTATTTATATTTTTCTTCGACAAACAAAATATTTTAATCCTCTTAACTTATCAAAATTTTTCAATTCGGTCACTTAGTTGAATTTATGTTCAATTGGGATCTTAAATTTCTAATTAAATGAAATAGTTAACCGCTGAATCTTTACTTACACTATTTCGTATAAAAGCTGTTCAATTTGTATGAAACGGTGGAGAGATGTGAGGGAAGAGAAAATGTTATTTTTATATGTAGGGTTAATTTCTAAAATTACTAAAATACCCCTACCAAATTTCAACATTTTATCCTTGTATTCAACGATAATTTTTTAAATATATATAACTAAAATTTTTAATAATTTAAAATTTGCTCAAAATTTGAACAAAATAAAAATAAATTATAAATTTTTCATAATCATTTTAAATGAAATAATAAACTTTATATTATTATTATATAAATATTTATATTTATTATTTTTCATAATATGACTATATAATACTTATAACAATTACTTTATTATTATTATTAAAATATAATTTTTTCAAATAAATAAATTTATATTTGGGGATAATTGATAAAGAAATCAATAAAATTCCTAATAATTTAATATTTGATTTAAATTTCATAAAATAAAAATTAATTACAAATTTTATTATTATTATTTTGAATGAAATAATAAATTTTATATTATTGTTTTATAAATATTTATTTTTTTAATCTTGAACACGCAAATATATAATAATCGTAACAATTAGTTTATTATTATTATTAAAAATATAAATTTTCTAAATAAATAACTTTAGATTTTGGTATAATTGATAAAAAAATATTATCAACTTATAAAATAATTTTTAATTTTCTGTTACCAAATAAAATATTCATTTCATATGGTCTATATTAAAATTACTTAAAACTATACATAAATCATGTGAGTGAAATTAAAAAAAATTATTTCTTAATTTATTTGCAACAGATTAGCGACTAAATACTTCTGTCGCTAATTGTATTACTGTTACAAATTACTATGAGCGACAGAAAAATTTTTATCGCTCAACCGTCGCAAAAAAAGGCGCTATATTTTCCCTCCAAAATTAGAGACTAAACTGTTCGTCGCTAAATTTTCTGGAACTAATTTCATGAATAAAAAATTATAAAATTTAGCAACGGAAATATTCGTCGCTAATTCCATCACAAAACATGGCGCGTATACTTTCCACCAATAATTAGTGATTGTTTATCCATTCCGTCGCTATTTCGTTGCAAAAAAATTAAAAAATATCCTCCCCACGACGGAATTGTAAAACAGTCACGAATCGTCGTTAAATTTGCGACGAAAATAATGTCGTTGCTAAATTTAGTCGCTAATTGGCAGTTTTTTTGTAGTGTTAAGTATAGAAAGCATTGTGTAATTATAACATCAATTACATATATATGATACTATACTATTATAGAACTGTATGCTTAAAATATAACTTCATCCAATTTTATGATTTCCATTTACTATGCATAGATTCATATAAAGGTAACATTTAAATCAAGTCCTGAATTATTCTAACTTTTTTGTCATATTATTTTTCATAATGTTTTACTTATATCCTGTATTAAGCCTGCACCTTTTTAAGGATGTGGATAATGGGTGATACTATGATACCTGAAGGTATCAGTCATAGGGATCTAAACGGGGTCAGCTTTAATGACCCAAGCTGGGTCAGTATTATGCTATGGACCCAGATGGGATCCAAACTATGGCAGCTAAAAGATACCCTTATAAGCATGCCTATGTATCCATAACCTATATAATGACACAGCCCAGGCAACTGTAAACTCTTTTCTTTATCTTTCTTTACTTTTCTCTTTTCAAGAGTACAAGTCATTCACCCAATCATATATACATGAACATATAATTCATTTACATGTTTTTGTGCACACATCCTGTATTTGTAATTATTACGAAAGCATAAAACTTATCACATTATAGATGAATGGGACACTTATTCCCATGCTATCATTTATTTCACTATCCAAGCTATTTGTGCATGCATTCCCACTCTTATCAAGGCACACACTAGAACTAAAACATACATTAGATTCATGCATACATATTCCATTTCCATACTTATATGGTATGTTTATAAGGGTTATACTTATGTGGGGATTAACATACACACACACACACACATATATATGATGTATGTGCCTATTTATATGATTCACTTAGTACACCCCTTATGCATCTTTATATTTAAACATTTAGTTACATGTCCAATTGGGTTAATATATCAAGTACACTGTCATTCTTAAATCCACACCTATCCATACACGTTCTTATCATGTGCATATAGTTTTTTATGCTTAGAGTTACTTTGGAACTACATTTCAATGGGCTACCATCCACTACACATGTTTCATAGCCTATTATATCCCTATATATTTATATATGTATTCATGTATATTTATACATGTTCAAGTATACATGTCTTCATTGGTGTTCTTATGTTCTAGTTACATTGGTTACATACACAAAGTTGGTGTGTTGCTAAGTGATGACCTAAGTAACTCCTATGTCTATGTTCCCTTTTGTTAAGGTTTATTTATAACTTTATTTCAATACTCCACTATGCTCTACATACATTTCATGCCATATATTTCTCTTATTCTTATGTTTAAAATGCTTTAAATATGTTCAGGTAAGTTTCGTTAACTAATCAAGGCTTAAAAATCAAATTAAGCTATAATAGGGGAGGCACATATAGAGACTAATTAGTCTCGATCGTGTATAATGGTATTAATTGGTATAGAAGGGTCCACATGATAGAGATAAAATAGGTTCTATCATGTGCACCATTATGTCCTAAGAATTCAGTAGATAGATTTTTTAGTCTAATTGGTATATCATTTTAGACTTAATAAATGACATTTCCAAGCAAAATGGCTTTCTATAAAGTTGTTCCTTTACGTTTTTAGGTTCCAAATCATTGAAAAATCATTCCATTTAAGATTTTAAATATTAAGATATTAACCAAACAGTATAGCCTACTCTTAATGACAAGGCAACTAATGTTGCACCAGTTTAAGCCAAATTTCAAGCCTTTTAACAATAAAATCAAAATTTGAATTCTTTATAGCAATTTTAGACTGGATGTCTAGTTTACTCTCCAATTGGAATCATACAATTTAGAGCTCTGTAAACTAAGATATCATCAAATCACTAAACCTAACTTAAGTGAATCCTATCATAGAATTTTGCCTAATATGATCTCATGGCACTTATCACCTTATTCATGCTATTGGCCACCAATTCAACACTCTATAATCAATTTCACATCCATGTCAGTTCATCATTCCTATCAATATGTAAAATATTTACACAAGCAATGGAATAAGTTCCCATACCTTATTTTTTACTAATTTCCCTAACTAAGCACCTTGCCTTGCCTTCTATTGGTTTCTCTTTTCCTTGACTGCTCTTTTCCTTTTAGTCACATCAATTTCCTCACATACATCAAATATAAATCTCTAAAATATAGCCTCTCTTACATATGTAAGAAATAACTATGAATTGAAATGGAAATTCCATAAATCTCACCTAGTTTTCTTAGAAATATTGACTTATTTTCCTTGAGCTCCTAGCATATAATTGAGTGTGTAAGAATGGATGAGGAAGGGAAGAAAAAATTGCAAATTTCTTTGAGTTGGTCGGCCACTTTTCCCCTTAAATACCATGAAGTTTTCTTGAGTTCTCTAAAGATGCACATACCCTAACTTTATTAGCCCATTTATTGACCTTAGAAAAATTATATCTTACTCCCTCATTTCTTTCCTTAATTCTCCAATTTCCGCCTTATTTATTTTGATTCTCATAGTTGGCATATGATTTTATAATTCAAATTTCAAGTAAGTCCTTATCTCTTATCCCCTTTCCTCAAATATACATACCTTCAATTTACCATTTTTCTCTTAACTTATAAATTAAGTCCATTCGGGTCCTTCCCTACACTTTCAACACTTATCTCTTTATATTATCTTCATATTACATCCTAAACACATCCAATTTCCACTCGGGTATATATTAGAGTCTTACAAAACAGGCGTGAACAGGGTCATACAAAACATTATAGCAAATGTGAAAATATTGGTCACAATAATAAAATATGTAGAAGTGGTGTTGGACCATCCAGTTAATATTTTAGAGGTTGAAATTCGAAATAATGTAAATAATGTACAATTAATTTTTTTTAATATATTGTGCTTTAATAAATTTAAGAACGTAATGTACATGCTTGTCATAATATTTAATTGATGAAAAATAACCAAAAATACAAATAAAATAACAAATAATTAACTTGCCATATATTTAAATATTACACTAATACAATATAATCAATAACCTTTAACATCTGCAGCTTAAAAAAAATTGGAGCAATGTTGAAGAAAGAAATTGAAAGAGTGAAAATGGAGAGAAGCAAATGATAGGAAAAATGAAGACCATTTATATATGTAACAATAATATTAAAATATTTATTATCGATTGGTCAACTCGATTTTACCATTCACCGTTCATTTCAGGTTCACGTGCCAGCACGAAATTGGATAACGCAACAGTAGGCCATGTCAGATAACGCGACGTCAGTTTGCGTCTTTAAGTAAAACAGGTCTCTGCGTAGGGAATAGCGAGCCACACTAATAATGCAACGAGTCTTTGCATTGTTGTCAGAAACCCTAATTCTAGGGATAAGCAAAAAAAATAAAAAATATGGTTAACCGTAAAATTGGTCCGAAATCGAATTGATTTTTATGGTTAACCTATTCGATGAACTTGGTTACAGTTTTTAATTTTTACATTTTTGGTTAATGGTTACAGTTTAGGTTTTTAGGTATCAGTTAGCCGTTAATTCATAGTTAACCGATTCATATATATATATATCTTCAATTTTTTCTATTTCTCTCTAAAATTTATATAAAATAATATTTTAAAATATATTTAAATTATATATTTATTTTTATAACTTAATTTATATTATGTCATTCTCTTTAATTATATAGTAATATTTATATATAGTATACGATTAAATTTTATATATATTATTTTTTATATTAAACTAAATTTATATTATGTCATTCTTTTTAATTATATAGTAATATTTATATATAGTATCCGATTAACTTTTATGTATATTATTTTTTTATCATATATTGGTGTTCATATTTTACTTAATAGCATGTAATTACATTTTCTTATATATTTAGGTTTATGTTATAACATTTAATATTATTCAAAATTTTATTTAATTTAAAATCAAACATATTATAATTTTCAACAAATATCAAATATATTTTATAATATCAGCTATTAATCTATATAACATGAATTTTGACTAGTAAATTATGTTTGTTTCGTAATTTTTATATTAAATTACTTTACACATTTGAAATTGAATTGAACTTTGTCTAATTTTTTTTAATAATTTTATGTTATAAATTTTAATGGTTAATCGAAAAATATTGGTTAACCAAACCGATGGACTGGTTAACCGAATGTAATAGACTGATTAATGGTTAGTGATTTTAAAAAATCGATATTAATGGACTGGTTAATTTTTTTACTAATGGACCGGTTAACCAATCCATGCTCATGCCTACCTAATTCCCCAATAATTTTTGACACACATCATTTTATGATTTTTTTCAAAAAAAAAAATATTATTTAAAAAAATTCTCCCAATTTAGGTAGCTAAACTTTAATATTTTCTACATTTATATATCTTTAAAAATTAATATTAATTTTTTAAATTATTCATATTAGATTCCATTTAAACCACACTAATGAAGTTAAAATGTATATCCTCTTCACCCACACGGGATCAACTTAAAAATACAATTATATTAGACATGCAAAAGATAATAAATTAGCTTTTTTTTTAATTTTTTCTTATATCTTGATAGGTTTAATAATCATATTAAATTAACCTTATGTATAAATAACAGAGCATGCTTTTCAAGACCCATATTTTCTTAAATTTTTTATATTTTGATAAGTTTAATAATCATATTAAATTAACTTATAAATAACACAGCATGCTTTTCAAGACCCTTATAAATTAGATTTAATGTGAATAATCTAAAAATTAAAAAAATCTAGTATTAACTTTTAAAATTACAAAACTATAATATATAAAAAAATATTAAAATTCTGAGAGCTTAAATTTGCTTTTTTTTTATTTTATTTAGAGTGGTAATTCAATGCATGTGAGCATATAATGTGCACGAATCTGAACCCTCGATCATGTTCATCCATCCGATTAAAAATTTAAATGAGCGTGCACAATATTTTAATCCTTTTATTTGATATTAAAAAAAAAGCATTTAACAGTGTATATATATATATATATATATATATATATATATATATATATATATATATATATATATATATATATATATATATATATATACACACACACACACACACAATACATATATATTGTACTCCAATATACTCAATTTTTTTTTTATTGATCATTATCATTATTGTTCTAAATTTATAGGTTTTCTTGATTATTATTGGTCTAATAATTAATCTTGTTATTATTTTTTATTTAGTCATTTACTCTTTAACTTTTCTAAAAATTACGTTAGTTACTTACATAAATATTTTTAATTATAATTTAATCTTTAAATTAGACACTTTAGTTCCTAAACTTTCATTTATTTACAATTTCTTCCTTCACTTCTATTTAACTTACATAAAGTCAACATTTAACTACTTTTTTTTTACACTTATTACATCATTTACCTTTCAAATTACTTTTTAGTCCCTTGAGTCAGTCAAATTATCGTTTAGCCCTCATTTTTCAACAAATTACTAAAATATCCTTTTTATTTTATTTACAATTTTGCCAGCAGTTATAAATTTTAAACTATAAATTCAACATTTAATTGTAAAATTTCTATTTAGTCCCTAAACTTCATTTCATGTTTAAATCTCATTCCATACTCTTTTAAATATTTGTTTCACCTAATATTCTTAACTTTGCTTAAAATTAACATTCTACCATTTTGCTTCCATATTTTGTAAAATTATCATTTTTACATTCTACTTTCAAATTCTTTCATTTAAGTCTTTTTTTTATTCCAATTATATTAACTTTCATTCTTCTTCTTTATTAACATGTCACATTTCACCATTATTTCACTTTAAATACTATTCAATCATGGTATAACTTTCACATCAAATTTATTTATATCTCTCAATTCTTCAATTCAACTTCATACTATATTAACCATTGTTAATATACACTACCATTCAAAATTCACTTTAATTACCCTTAAATACTCATTCGACCACTATACATATTCTTTACATATAAAGTTTTCTTCCATTATCAATTACTCAAATCATTAAATTTAATGTTCTTTATTATATGTCCGTATTTAATAGACATAAAGCCTACAAAATTATTAAGAAACCTTTAACCTAACAATTTGACCATTCATTGTTCATTCACTTAATTTTATTTTCTTCCATATTTAATCATTCAAAATATGAATTATACTCTTTCTAATCATTTTTATAACAATTATTTCAATTATACAAACATTAATCACATACATCCACATACCTTGAATTCATTTTCTCCTCACTTAGATCCTCATTCCATTACTTTACTTTATAGAAATTCCATCATCTCCATTAAGCTCTAAAGGTGGCTGAATCCCTCATGAGCATTTTTCCTTCAATTTTATTCTTCCTTATTTCAAGATAACCTTATAATAATAAAATACACCTTTAAATCTACCCATAAAACTAATTAAATTAATTAATTAAACTTAATTTCACTTACTTAACTTTTGTCCATAATCTTTTTCTTCTTAGTTTTTCTTCACTTCTTCCATTTTAATTACCTCGGATGAAGATTGGAAGCTACCATAATCCACTAGAGAAGCTGTATTTTACTTAGGGGACTTGAATTTAAAAAGAGAATTGGAGAAGAGAAGAAGATATTAAGTGAAATGAAAATCTTTCACTTGGCCAAGAAAAAAAAAATGAGAGAAGAGGAGATGACTGCGGATGTCTTTAGAAAATTTAGATATTTAGACTATTTATAAGTGGCTAATGGGCTAAACCTGGTCCAACCACTTTTAGCCCAATTTCCATTTTAAGCCCATTATGCATCCAAAAATTATTTCTCTTACTTTCAAAACTCAAATTCACTTAAAATTAATTTCATAATTCTTAAAATATATAATATAGCCTGCAAAAAAAATTTTCAGCTCAATCGATATCCATTTCTGATTTGATTCACTAAAATTGATCCGATTAGGTAATTTTCAGTGTTATCATAAAATTAATTTTTTACCATCAAATAATTCTAAATATTAATTAGAGTTCAATTGAAACTTTTTACAATTTTTGAAGATCATTTTCTATTTTAATGCTTTGGTTAAATTCACGATCAATTGATTACTATTTAAACCAAAATCATTATTTTTCTCTTACTTCCTAAGTTCAAATCTTCCTAAACATACTTTCAAATTTCTTAAAATATATTCATTAGGTTTTATGAATATTTTTAGATCAATCAAAAACTATTTTTTGATCTGTTCCACTTTTACCATCCGATAGCCTGAGTTTTTTTATGTCATTAGAAAATTACTTTTTCTTCACCATATGATTCTATATCTAGTTTAATGTAGATTTGGAAATTCTGATAATTTTTAGAGGTCATTTGCTATTTTTAAAGTTTCGATCAAAGCTTAGTCAATATGGGCACTAATTAAACTGAAATTGTAACTTTTTCGTTATTCTTGACTTTTGATGACCTATTTAATTTCATTTTTAGTCCAAATTACATTCTTGGATGCCTGTTAATCTCCTCTTTCCAATGATCCAATAAAATATTTTTTGACTCTAGTAGATACTATTCACCATCGAAAAATACTATTTTCGACTAACCAAGTATTTGTGGGATTATATGTATCCTCCTATAAGGTATTAGGGTGTTGCGATTCCCTCTGCAAGGGTTTTGAAAATTCTTAGGAAGGGTTTTTTAGCAAGATAATTGTCCCTTCTCTTGTTTTGAAAAGAGTTGGAGTGCCTTACCAAAAAAATACTTTTTGTAATTATTGAATCTTTGCAATTTTTTAAAGTCGTAGTTTCTCATTGGCTAGAGATTCTCAAGCTTCTTCAATTCTGAAGCTCGTTGAAGGATTAACTTAGGTTATTTGTTAAAGGCTTCGATCCATTCTTGGATTCAAAGGTTTTGGTTTTGTAATTCTTCTTTTTCCTCGACCGTTTTGACATAGATTTTGATTTCTACAACAAATGAGACTGTTGTAGGTTCTGAAATTTCTTTTTATTAGTCCTTCTGGACCATTTTTTCTTTACCTTTTGGTTTTCTTGGCATCTTTCAAGGTTTACTTTGGAGTAATCTTTGGTTAGAAAATCTAGAATTTAATTTTATCTCCTTTAATAAATTCAATTTCAAAATCAAACTACTAAGGATTGCTTGCAATCAAGAAAATTTTTATTTTGAATCAATATTTTAAATGTCATTTTGTAGAACTTATTTTGTCGATTTATAATCAATGCAAAGTAAAAACTTAAAATTGAGTAAATCATTTTGAAATTTGTAGTGCACATGACAATTGAAAGACTTTATTTTTTGATGGTTGAATAATTCTTTTGACAATCATTCCAATGTGAAAATGTGAATTGGATAATGTATTCTTTGTCATTCACTTTTTACTTTAAAATGCCTCCATAACCTAAGTTAGATGCATCAATTTGAACAATTTTGGATGCTAATGGGTCTGCTAGGTGTAGGCGGTGAATTTCTTTAACTATTTTTTTTTAAATATGTTGGACTATCCTAATGTATTCTTTGGACCATGCAACAGGATTTTTCTTCAATGTATCATGCAAAGGATTTTGCTACTCAATTGTCGTTTGGACAAACATCTAGGATATAGTTCAGACTTCTTATGAAAAATTGTAATTGGGTTTTGTCTAAAACTTTTTTTTTTTGGAAATTTATCCGCAAAAGTCAAAGATCTCTCAGTTGGAGTAATTGTTCCTGGAAAAATATAATGGCTCAGGAAATGAAATTTTATTTAAAAAAGAGAGATTTTTGTTTTTGAAACTATCAAACCATTTTTCTTTGCAACATAGAAAAATGTTTAAGGTTTTTAAAATGCTGATCTATTGATTCTGAGAAAAAATAAGGATGTCACCAATATAAACAATACAAAATTTTGAAAAAGGATTAAAAATCTCATTTATTATTTTTTTGAAATTCAGAAGGAACAGGTTTTAATCCAAATGGCATAACAATCCACTTATACTGTCCAAATGGAACAGTAAAAGAGGTTTTCCAACGGTCTTTTGGGTCAATCTATATTTGATAAAAACCTAATTTTAGATCAAATTTTGAGAATACAAATTCACAATGAAATTTTTGTAAAAACATCTTTTTTGTTTGGAATCGAATACCGAATCTATTTTAAAGTTTTATTTAAAGGCTTGTAGTTTATTACAACAAGCCTTGGTATGAGTTTTTCTATTTCTGAGTTTTTATTTGCATAAAAAGCTGCACAACTGTAGTGAAACCTAGATTTTGTAATTATACCTTTTGATTCTAAATCCTGAATCTCTTTTCTATGGTATTTTTCGAATTCATAATTCATTTGAATAGGTCTCTTTTTTATTGAATATTTTTTTTAGAAAAATAATTTTCATATGGCAAGTCCACCATATATTGTATTCTGTTACAGAAAATATTTTGTAAATCTAAGCAAATTTCATTTTCAATTAATTTTTGAAAATAAAAAAAATGTTTTGTTTTTTTAAATCATTTTTCAATTGTTTTTGAATTTTGAAAAAGGAAACATCCTGTTAAGAAATTGTAAATGTTTTTTTTTCTTTTTTGCTTGGATTATGCAATTCCATTTATTTTTGTAAAAAAAAAAAAGCTTTTAAAGGGCGTAAATTTCTTGTTTTTTTCAGTGAGGGAAAACAATTTTGCTACCAATTTGAAGGAAATACCGTAACAGTTAATAGAATATTTACGTATTGAAAACCAAATCGACACAATTGAATTTTTATTTTAAAACTGAATCAAGCTCTAAAATTAAATCTAATGAACTTTTAAAAATTACGAATATTGAAAATCAAATTGATATAACTGAATTTTTATTTTAAAATTGAATTAAATATATCAAATTATTTTTCAGGTTGGTTTGATACAATCTAGTTTAATTTTTAGCCTGATTTTTTTAATTCTAATTGTAATATGAGATTTGAGTCTAACCGGTTCGAAAAAATGTCACCCAATCAAAAAATAAAGACTCGAAAAATTCAAAGTTGAAAAAAAAACTTACCTAAATCCAAATCGCCAAACCCAATTGCTGGTAAAATATTAAGTTTTCCTATTCAATTTGGTCGCAAACTCATAAATTAAAAAAATATATATTTTACATGCTTTCTCACTTTTGCTATTAGTAATAATAATATTGCGCACCCATAAAATTTTCACCACTATTTATGAATTAACACACGTAACCCTTTTGAGTATTTGATGGGTTGTTAATAAATGAAAAACGCTACGATTAATTTCAGCTGCAAATTACAAAAGGTAAATCTAATAGAAAGTGAAAAATCAATAATAATATAGAAATGTTAATTCGATAATTTGTTTTGATTAAGAAGATTCGATAAGTATTCCATTTGCATATAATAGTTAATTCGATAATGTATTAAAAATGATACAATTCTAATAAAGCATATATATATATATACAAATGTATGAGGTGGGGTCAAAATTCTTTTAAACTAAAATATCACTGTATTTGTTTTGATTAACAAAAACCATCAACGGATATCATAATACTTCGGTATTATTACATTATATACAAAGAATAATATTACTCACTTCTTCCTTTTTCTATTTGCTACTTATTTCTACTTAGTTGGAAATAAATTCTTGCAAGTGTATAACCAAGGAAATGATAAAGGAATTAGAAGTTGAGTCCCTTAATTAAGAATGACCCGACTCAAAGGTATGAGACGTATTATTTTGATTTCAGTATGGAATTTATGCTAGGATATTGAGTAAGAGCCCAAAATACACCCTAGTAGTATTATGGTATGCCTAGGATGAATTAAAAAGTGGACATTAAGGGTTAAGTAAGTTAAAAGAGTAGTAAAGGATATAAAGGGCATTAATTTACAAAGATATGTACAATTTGATAATTTGATCGAATCAAGATACACATGCATAAATAAACATGAAATATTGGTTAATATATAAATAAAGATAAAATCCATGTTAATGTAGGAATAGAGGAAAGTTTGGGTAGAAATGTAAATTTCCAAAGTTAAAAAGATGCTTCAATGGGAGCTATGTGTTTTTAGAAAGTTAAAAGTAAATGCATGAATTGTCATTACAAGAAAAATACTATTCATCCACGAAAATTGTCAACGAAAAAATATTGATTTTCTATTGGTAATTAAAATTAACGATGGAAAATGCACTTGGAGATTTGAGCGTTGGAAAAATTTACCATGGAAATGAATTTCGTCCCGACAAAAAATCAATTCTGTTCGTAAATTTACCGATGGAAATTCGCATCTATCTTAAAACCCACCACATATAAATTGTCGTAAAATTATATCATTATCGATGGAATTACTAGAAAGTCGGTAAAAAAATTCCATTAATAATTTTACCGATGGAATTATTAATTCTATTGATAAATTTACCGATGAAAATTGATTGTCCGTTGAAAAATTTATCCCAAAAAATGGACAACAGTTACGGATGATTACAGGGCGGGACGGGGGTGGGGATGCACTGCCCCACCAGGGGCGGGGATTCCCCATCCCCGAATGAATAACATGGAGAAAATCTCCTCTGTCCCCCCTCCCCATAGGGACCCCGCCCCTGCGAAAAATAAATTGTTTAATTCTAAAATATAATATTGCACAATTAATTATAATTAAAATATAACATTTGATAATTAAAAAATCTAAAATCAATCAAAAATAAAATTAATACAAATTTTAAAAATTTACAAATCAAAAATTAAATATAATTTAAAACTTGATAATTCTAAAATAAAATATAAATCAAGTCAAATATACATGTTAACAATTAATAACTTAAAATCAAAAATATTCCATACAAATAACTAAAAGTTAAGTTACATTAATATAAGAAACAAATTTAGTTGGTTGCCTTATCTTCAGACTTTCTTGGTTTGTAAATGAAAAGCACTTATGCTTTCAATTTCTTTTGCCAGCTTCGAAGTTTGTTTTCCTGGAAGAAAATGATTTTGCTTAAATTGTTTCTATTTATAAAATATAAAGTGAGAATTCCAGTAGGACGAAAAGAGGACTATTATAGATTTCGAAAGATCTAATCAACTTATGGATATCCTCTTCCAATTATCTCAAACATATATTATTTCAGCTAAATCAAAGGCACCAAAAATACTTGCATTTTCATATATGATCTCAGATATAAAGCAACAACTTTATATCTGAATGAGTAAATTAGGGAAATAGCATATCATGGGACTTGATTCATACTTGATCACAGCATATTAAAAATGCTGGCTCAACATCCTTTATGTAGTCAAGCACTGGCAGCCCTTGTAAAATGGCTTCAGCTTGAGAAGTTTTCACCGCTTGGGGTAAGTATCAAGCCAAAGTTCAATAGCACAACCTTAAGGAAATAAAATTGAGGTTTAAATGGCAAACTTGCAAAGTTACAACCGCTAGAACAATCTTATCAATAACAATAAAAATACTGATATTAAATCAATTGTGTAGCACATAGAGGAGGAACACAATTCTTTTTCGCATTAACTATTAGCACGAGCTAGCAAATTAGCAACCAAGTTTACAGAACAATAAAAATTCAATCTTTAGTATAACAGGATTGTCAACATCTCCCATTAACCCAACAAAGAAAATTTTTGCAAAATATTTTAGGCAAATAAAAAAACCCCTCTTATTTCCTATAATGAAAAATTGAGAAAATAGGCAAAACATGTTTTCAGATTCAAAGGCAAAACATTTTCATCCTCCTTACCCTTATCAAGAAGTCAATTTCTTTGTTTTAAATGCCCATTGATCCATTGCTTAGCATGCATGTTTATTTCCTGTGTAAGGTATAAACCTATAGTTGTGTAAGGTTTCAAAACAAGACATTTGCAGGCTACTAGGAGAAGAGCTCAAATATGTTTTTAGAATAATTTTCTTGATGTAAAGCCGATAAAAGTATTGTAAAGCATTTTTGGTCAAAAGTTCCTATTGAATATATTGTTCGAATATCTTGTTTATGTAATGGTTTGAACACCGTATCAGCCATGAACAATATTTTTCGATAGTGAACAGTGCTTTCGGACTGAAAAGTACATCCGGAGGTGAAATATATTTTATTTGACCATCAAAAAATTGATCACGGTTAGTTCGGGGTTGAAATTTAGAGTGAAATCGAGATTAAATAGACCTTCAAAAGTAAAAAATACGAAAAATGAAGCAGTTAGTTTTAAATAGTAACTAGGTTGACCTAAGTTTGATCGATATTTTAAAAATAGCAAATGAAGTGCCTAAAATGATGTGTAGAATATTTTGGCTATAAAAAGTTAATTTTTCAATGACACTAGTAATTGTCCAATCGGATCGATCTTATTGAATCGAACCAGTAACAGACTCCGATTGGGCTAAAATTTTATGTACAATCTATTGTAAATATGATAAGAATGATGGAATCAATTTTAGAGTGATTTGAATTTGAAAAGTGAGAAAATTACAGAAAATGGCATAATGGGCTTGATTTTGGGCTTTTGGGGTCTAAGTTAGTGGACTGTGGGTTAAGATAAAGCCCAACCCATTTAACCACTAAAAGCCAAGTCATTTGTTGTCCTTATCCCTTCAGCCAGCATCTCCTTCCCTTGTGGACGAACCACCATAACCACTTTCTCTCTTAAATTTCTTCAAGTTTTCTCTCTTTTTTCTCTCTCAATCAAAGCATATTAAGTGAAGTTTTATCTCTCTAGATGATTCTTTAAGCCTTTACTCTTTGATTATAGGAAGATAAGTAAGAGAAATCAAATGGGAAAGTTTAGTGTATCAAATTGAGGTAAGTGAAAATTAAGACTTTAATTTTTTTAAGGATACCTACAAGTGTTTTTAAGTGCTTAAAGTTCATTTATATAGTTAATTTGAGCATTTGAGATAAAAAAAAAATTTGGTATTTCTTATGTTAAAGAATTCAGCCATGGTAGGTTCTTTAAGTGAGGGATAACCATCCAAGGTCAAATGCAAGGAAAAAGAAGCTTAGAGGACCTAAAGCTAGTGAGAAAGGTTAGTCACTATTAAATCCATATATTTTCATTAAATTGGCATGATTTTCCTTTATGTAACTTAGGAAAAATTAGTGAAAATGCATGTATAATTGAAATTGACCTTAGATTAATGATTTAAAACCTTAAATATAGCTATTAGAGTGATTAATTTGAATTAAAAGTATGTGTAGGGTAAACAATCTTACTTAGCCAAATGGTACCCTAAAGGAAATCAAAGTAGATTTTGTGTATTTTGATGATTTAAGCCATAAAATAAATACAGAAATGAAGTATTGTGTCCATGATCTTTTTTAGAATTTATGAAAATTATTTGAATATTTTTGAGAAGAAAACTAGCTTATGTATTAAGTGTATTTGTTGAATTATTGTGAAATAATTCATTAATTGAGTGAAAAATGGTGAAATATACTAAGAAAATTCACAAACTATGCAAAATAATGAAAAAATTGACTAACTGATCTACTGTAATGAAAAAGTTACTGAAACTATCAAAAATCTGAAAAATGAAGTGAAATATAAGTTAATTTTACCCTTAGTAGCGTTCAGGCGATTAAAATCTAACTTAGGATATAATTGGCTAGCCATAGGGATATTTATACTGTGGTACAAGTAATGGCAACTTACTTTGCTATGGTAGGATCGTAGTGATCTCCCATAGTATCTGCTCTGTTCTATATTCTGTTATGTGAGAAATAATTTTTTGGGATCATTTCTTAGTTTGTACTTGGCCCTGTGGGATTCATATCCTGTATATCCAATCTGAAAATTTCTGTCGAGATTGTGTTAGGGGTATAATAGTAAAAATAAGTTAAAAGTGCAAAAATAAAGATAAAAATGAGTTTAAAATGAAAAAAAGGACCTAATTGAAAAGAAATGAAAAGTTAAGGGTAAAACAATAATTTTTCCAAATATTGAGATTAATGAGTAAAAGTGATCATGAAATGAATAAAAAGGGTAAAATGGTAATTTAGTGATCGTACTATATAAAACTTTTGTAAATTGGAAGGACTAAAATGTAATTTTGTATAAAAAGTTAAAATAAGGACCAATTGGTAATTTTGTATGCTAGTAATTGAATGTGAAGTGAAAATAAGAAAACTAATGGCAAGTTTGTAATTAAAGTATAAAAGGGTAATTTTGTAATTAAATGAAAAATTAAAGACTAAATTGAAAAGTTTACTAAAGTATTGGTATTAAATTGAAATGACTGTTAAGAACATTGATAATTGTATTTTTGATAGAAAATTGATGAATTTTGCATAATAATGTAATTATGCTTGTATGGGAAATACATTGATTTATAGTCACCACTGAGCATATTTAATACACAGCACGTGATATTTACTGCATGTAGGTTCTGAAGAATGTTCAGAACAATAGTACATAGAAGAGTAATTTTGAAGGAAAAGAAGTTAGTTAAGGATTATTTTTATATTGGCATGTATATATTTTGCAATTTTGAAGTAAAGAGATAGTTTGTAATTGAGCAGTACCTGTATATATATAAATATGTACATTGAAAGAAAGTGGATTGAATGAGTAGGTTTTGAAATGGAAATGAGAATGAATGGATGAATATATACATTCTGTTTATAAACTGTTGTGCCTTGAGGGGTCGTGGATTTTCTGAATTGCAAGTTGTGTAGGCAAGTTTATAGTCATTATATTGCCGATTTTTTGTAAAATAAATAGTAAAATTGGATAGTTATAGCTCATCGACAAGTTGGTATTGTAAACATGATTAATGGAAAAGAGTTAGTGATTAATGAATTGATTAGTTTAATATATGATTTTGAGGATAAAATTTTTTGGCTTAGTTGCTTAAATCCATAGGACTATTATAGTAAAGATATTACATTTTATGAGCACGAGTTTGAGCACTTGAGCACTTGAGTGGTTTTAGGTGATTTTAAGATCGGAGTGGGATTAAGTGATTGGTTTATCTGTATATACATGCCAATTGTCAGTGGAAAGGTGTTATGGAATATAATTTTTACTTGCTCTTTTTTGTTTTATAGTGAAAAGATGTCCTTCAACAAAGATAGATAGGTAGGAGATGGTGAGAGAAAGGCTTCTATTGGCACTGGATAACAGGTGGCTCCACAGCAGCAGGCTTTTTCACCAGTAGTCCTTTCTCTACCCCTATAGCTAGATTTTCTTAATTTGATGGCTGGCTACATTCAGTAGAGGCTGCAAACAGGTCAGGGACAACCTTTTTTAGACAACAGTACAGGTACAACCACCAGCTCCACCTAGAAGAAAATCTATTATGGAGTAGTTAAAAAGGTTAGGAGCTAAAGACTTTCATATGCGTGATCCATTGACACCTGCCAAACCAGAAAAATGGCTTTTCAAGATAAAAAGGCTATTCGAGACCACAAATAGTTCACTGGAAGAGAAGTTTGAGGACATTGTGGCTTTATTTCAGGGGTCAGCTTTCATTTGGTGGGACACAATCAGGAGGCATACCCTAGTGGATCAGTTAAATTGGGGGTTCTTTATGTCATAGTTTGAAAAGAAGTATATTGGCTCAAAATATAAAGCAGTGATGCATGATACCTTCTGAAGGCTTAAACAAGGGAACAAGTTAGTGACAGAGTATGAGCACGAGTTTGAGCACTTGAGTGCTTATTTGAATGAGAGTCAATCTATAGAAGAAAAATTATGTTAGAGAATTGAGATGGGGTTGGACGCTGACCTTAGATAGATTATTGGGGCCCAAAAATATCCTGATTTGAGGGCTATGGTTGAGGTTACAATTAATTTAGAAGCCATTTAGATAGAAGAAGCTGATAGAAAGTCTATGTTTTAGCATAAAAGGAAGTAGGGACAGTTCAGTGGCAAAGGAGGTTAGGGTAAAAAGTCCAAGGGATCTCCAGGACCTCAAGGTCGTCCACTAGATGCTATAGGCTGAGGTCAGAATGGTGCACCTCGTGGTAGGGCACCAATTGCATCAATAGCCAACACACCTCGAGATAGAGATAGTGGCACAACAGTAGTTTGTGATCATTGTGGTAAGATTCATCTGGAGGAGTGTAGGTATCTAACTGGAGCTTGCTTCAGGTGTGGTCCTAGAGATCATCAGATCAGGGATTGCCTGACAGGGAAGATTGCTTCAACCACATCACTAGCTCCAAGTACTGTGTTTTATGTACCGAGAGGTCATGGTAGGAGAGCTTTTCCCATCACTTTAGCATCTAGACCAATTGGGCAATCATCTCAGGGTTAGAGATGAGCTGCGGATCAGACCTATGCAGTCAGGGCCAGGGAGGATGAGGATGCTCCGCATGTGATAGTAAGTAAATTCCTCTTATTATCTAATTTAGTACTCATTCCTATATTAGTACTGATTTAGCATGGGGTAAAGGGATGAGAGATGCATGCTTAGACCAGGATATACTTGTGAGTAATCCTTCGGAGCATAGTATAATGGTGAACAAAGTATACATAGAGTGCCCTATTAGTGCACAGGGTCATGTGTTCCTGGCAAACTTGATTGAACTGCCATTTCAAGAGTTTGATGTGACTTTATGAATGGATTGGTTATCCACCCACCAATCTATAGTGGACTGTAAAAGAAAGAGAGTCACTTTGAATATTGAAAAGAGTTGGAAAATCATAGTTGTAGGTGTGAGAATCGACTTCTTATTTGATATGATTTCTGCTACAGCTGCTAAAAGATTGATTAGGAAAGGGAGCATAGCTTACTTGTGTTATGCGGTGGAGGAGAAAAGAGAATATCCAAAGGTATCAGAAGTGTCTGACCAGTGTCTAGCAAGTGTACTAAATCAGCTAGTAATATAGGAAAATATAAATTAAGACCCTGAATATCGTACCCAAGGAAACATGGATTGCTAAGCCAAATATCTATATATGAATTAAATTAATTTGAGATTATTCACCAAGTTTTTTATTTTTAATACAAGAACTAAACTAAACGTAAGCTAACAATAAAGCAAAATAAAAACTAAAATTAAACTAACATTAACAAAACATAATGGCTAAAACACTTTTACTGAATAACTATCCACTTTAATTTCTCTTGTATATGACTTAATTAAAGATTAACGCAGCTGATTATGAAAAATCGGTAATAAAGTCAAATAACATCTCAGAATATCTTTCTAAGTATTAAATCCCCTTATTCAGAATAATTCATTACTCAGCATATAAATCCAGTTTATGTAAATATTTGTCAGGTCCTTTCTCAAGAAATCTTATTTCAATTCATTTTATTTCATCTCTTCATAACTTTAATTCACCTAACACTAAACACAATTACCATATTTTTTAGAAAATAACTGTGAATTAGATTAAATAAACTAAACCATGAACATGCATATCTTAAGTTACTATTAATTCAATTATTAATCAATTCTCAACAAATCAATAATCAAAGTAAAAGCAACTAAAGATAAGGAATTTGAACAAGAATTAAGAAATAATTAACTGATATTCAATTAAAGAATAAACTAAGTCATTACATAAATAAATATGAGGGTTCAAGTTCTCTCAGTAAAAGAAAATGACTACTCACAAATTGTCATTAAACAAAAATAAAATAAAGGAATGATACACTTAAACCCTTCAACTTTGCTTGAAGCTTCTGCCGAATTCTCCAATCTCAGCTTCAAAATTTAAGTGTAAAACTAAACTAAACCAAACAAAACAAAACTAAACTATGAAACTAAGTAAAACTAAGCTTTAACAAAGTAAAAACGTTCTCTCTCCTTCTCTTGGTATCTTCCTCCTTTTATAGCTGATGAAAGAAGAGTTTAAACCTATGGCTAATTTCTCTTCAAGAAGACTTCCTAATTAATTGAAAAACTTCTTGTTTAAGGATTGTAAAATCCTTACGTGCATTGGAAAAGCTTATAATCGGTGGAGTAGGAAGTTAATCAGTGGAGTATGCTTGCTTTACTTCATAGAGTAAGACTTTACTCTACCTAGCGTGTTGACACTCCACGGAGTGTGGAGCCTCAGTTCTTCACAAGAATAACTTCTTCTTTGCAAAGCTTAACCAAAAGCCAAACTTTCATTCAAGTCCTTCAAACTTTCTTTTTTCTTTCAATTAAGTCCTAAAACACTAAAAATACTTAATCAGACAATTAAAACACCAATTGAAGAATTTAACCAAATTAATAACTAAATTAACATAAAATTAACCTAAAAACATATTAAAAATACATTAAAAATATAGTTAAATTCACACTTATCAAATAACCCACACTTAACCTTTGCTCGCCCCCGAGCAAATTTGAACAAACCAACTTCTCAAAATAATCAAACTCAAAATTAGATTTAAATAATTCAAGACTAAGTTTAACATTTAATAAGAGCACTTAATAAAATCATGGCTAGAATAAACTCAAACAAGGAAATAAGAATCAATTTTCATGTGTGTGTAAGACCAAAATAATTTAAGCAAATTTAAAAAATAAAATACCAATGCATCTCATAATCAAGCTTTAGAATTGAAGTATACTAAGTGCACTTAAGGTTTCGCGCTTAAAACTCTAGAATCACCATAGGCCTCTCATTTAGCACCAAAACCCAAAGGTCATCTTCACTAAACAACTCAAAGAAAAATATAGAATCACTTAGGTCTTAAAATGGTTGTAATGGGGTTAATGGATTAGCTATCAAAGAATGGTCAAAAGATAATAAAAAAGAACTAGCCACTATATACTTGAATAAATCACATTTCTAAATTTTCCAACTATAAAGCACAATTCCCTTGTCAAGCTTCAATATTCTTAAGCATTGAACAAAACCAACTTAGAAGCAATAAGACTGAAATCCCTCTCTTTTTTCTTATTTCTGAGAAGTCCCAATTTCTTTCCCTTATAATTACCCCACACTTAAAATTTTGCCATATATGTTAGCTTTATTTCCTTTTCTCTTTCTTTTCTTTCTTTTTTTACTAGCTTCTTTTGCTGACAATTTACAATAAAAATGGGTACAACAAGGACATTATACAAGCATTTGACTTCATCACACCATTCTTACCCTTAATGATATACTATTCTCATTACACTTAATTGAAATGCCCAATAAATGCAATCCTATCCAAATCTAGAGTGGCCAATTCTAGAGGGTAGAAAAGGCTTTTAGGTTATATGGTTAATAGATGAGTGGAACAAGAAAAAAAAATGGACGCATACCTCATTAAGCTAAAATTGGTTACCAAGGTCAATGATATCAAAAAGGTAGGAAAATGGTCTTTTTAATTACCTCAACAAGAAAAATTTGCCTAGATCACTTTCTAAGTTGCTTGAGTTGCTTTTATGCTTTGAAGGGTGATGAGGAAGGTTCTAGTATCCTAAAATTCCTTGCTCAACTATTTCAATGCATTGGTTTTTTTAAAGTTTTAAAAACTGGTCTTTTGTGCTTTAAATGTGGAAACTAACAATTATAAACCAAGTTGAGTAATATACTAGCACAAAATTTCATTGAACAACCTACTTGCCTTACTGCTAAACTAAAGTCTTAACTATTGTACAATCTAAATTTAAGTTCAATTTGTTTAATATTATGAGAAAATTGGGGCAAACTAAACTAAATGTAATTTAAATGACAAAGTGAACTAACTATAACACTAGCATGCAAACTACAAACTAACTAAACAAGAAAACTAGAACAACTAAGATAAAATAACTAAAATAATTCATGAGCAAGATGAAGAACTTTCCTGAATTTTTGAGTTCAAAATCAAATTCAGCTGTGCTTTATCCCCCTCTTTAAAATTTTGCTGTCCTCAGCATAGTTGAGCTTTGATTTATAAGTTAGTAGGGGTGGTGTTGAAATGTGTGCTCTAGATCAAAATCGCTCCTCTTGCTGGCTAGACAAACTCATATAAGTCGGTCTTGTCTTTATCAATGTAGGTAGGGATATGTTTCTCTGAAAAACTGGATGCATTATCTTTTAGTGCCTTCTTAGGTGCCACTGCATGCACACAAAAATCTCAACTTAAATTGAATGAAAATTAAAGCTCATTAAATTCTCTCAAAAAGAAGAAAAGCAATAAAGCACCAATTATTGTTCCTATGGATTTACAGTGATAGAGGTGGAAAATAGATGCAAATTAAGTGCATAAATGATGGGTTTAAAAGAACAAATGAAATAAAATTGAAATGAAATGATGAATTAAAATTAAACATATAGTTAAGCTTAGTCTTTGAAGCATTTCATTGAAATGTTCTGTACATAACTTTATTAAACTATAACTAATGCAATTTTAATTATCTCAAACCCAAATTTATATCAAAATTATCTATTGCAAGCACCTAATGCAGCTATGGTCATAACAAGCACAGACAAACTCATAAATAATGCAAAATATCAAGCCAAAGTAATTACATATTCACATTTTATCTAAGAAGAATTTAGTACATGGCAAGGAATTTGAATAGATAGCAAGGTTAATTGAAACTTACTTGATTAATTATGATGATGCACAATGAAGATTTAATTGTCATTAAAGCATTTGGTGGAGCAGTTGTGAGAAAGGGCGAGAGAATGCATAAAATTGGGTGAGAACATGACAAACGGTGGAGTGTGTGTGAGTGAAATAGCTAAAGGATAGCATAATGGCCATTTAAATGACCTCCACTCGGTGGAGTGTCCCATCACTCTACCGAGTATGACCCTTTTGGAAAGCACAGACAATTAAAATTGAAATTTCAAAACTTAAACCTTTTTTTTAGAAACCCAAAATACTTTGTAGAGTAAAACATACTTTACTGAGTATGATTTCACTCGGTGGAGTATATTTTTACTCTATAGAGTGTTATCAGATTGGACTACAAAACATAAAAACAAGTCAAAACTAAAAAATGCTAACTATTCTTTAACTGTAAAAACTGCACAAACTTTTCCAAATTCACCCAATTAACACTTAATAAATGTGCTCTCTCTTATAATTAAGATAAAAAATACTTACCTAATTTAGACTTCAAATTGCAAAAAAAAAATAAAAAAAATAAAACCAAGAATGTGCCATTATTTCCAAGAAAATTGACAGGTACCTATTATGTATGATTTTTGTTTTCCTGAACTTTTGTTGCTGTTGATATACAAAGTGAACCTTATTATGATCACGAGACATATATTCCACTAATCATTAAAGCATGAAACACTGATGAGGTTCTGGATTAATTTTAAGCAAAAACAAAGCTGCTCATAATTCATACACTGCAAAAGTTGAATAGTTAACTAAAAAATTCACCTAGTTAATACTCAATGACCAATCATTTCTTTCTTAAACTCATGAATTGATAGACATAAATAAAATTAAGAAAATATAAACCACATACATTGAACTATAAAATTTTATTAAATTAAACTAAAGCAAGGATAGCAAACTATTAAAAACAAAACACTAAACACAAATAAAAAAATTATGAACATTTAAAGAGAAGGGTTAGAAAAGTTCTGGTTTTTCGAGTCCTAACTTGACTCATATTACTCTCTGGAGGCCGAGCTTGTGCTCCGAATAAGGTCTCTCTGGACTTTGCTCTTCCCTTTCTCCCATCAATAGAAGAAACTTATCATAGTTCACCAAAGCTAAAAACTCCATATCCTCAATAAAATATGACTCTTCCTTTGGTTCTTCAAATACCAACTCTACCGGCTCTTCTAACCTAAATAAATTCTTCAAGCGGAATGAATCCATTGTCTCCACTTAAGAATTGAACACTTATTATTCTTTTAGTGATAAATTCTTCACAAGAGATCCTACATCATAAACACATGACTTGTCCTAAAAATGAGTTGTTCCCTTTGTTCCTTATCCACCATGAATGAATGATTCATTTTCTCCTCCTTACCACCACCATCTTGAAATTGCATTGAAGTACTCAAGAGTTCTAGTTTAGATTCCAACTTTTCAATGCCCTTTTCTTGATCCCTTAGTAAATTATTTTGACTCTTAATTATCTCTTCTTGAGTCCTTAACTTTTCTTCTTGGATTATAAACCTTTCCTTTTGAATTCTTAACTTTTCCTCTTGCTTTCTTAACTTTTCCTTTTGAACTCTAAAGTTTTTCTCTTGACGTCTAAATGTAACCTTCCATTTTTCTATTTCAGCCCAAAATTTAGTATCTTGACTCATAAGTAGGTCAAAAAGAACTTGATTTTTAGAGTTACAAGCCTTTTTTGAGTACTGCAATTCTTTATTTTCTCTCCTTAATGCTTCCATTTATGCTCTTAAAACCCATAGAGAATTATGCTTTTCTATAGAGGGCGGCGATGAGTAAGGGTTTTGTGACTGTGCACGTAATAGCTTTATCTCCCCCCTTTCTTTTATTAAATCATTCATTTGTTGTTTTAAGAGAAACAATTCATAGTTGTAGACATCATCTTGCATCATCTTTAAGAATGTTTTGATATTTTCCAGCAAAGAACAATCACCAAATTAAAAAAAATAAAAACAAAAAAAATCTAAGATGAACTTAATCAAAGATATTAAATAAACAACACTACTATTCCCTGGCAACGACACCAAAAATTTAACTGGTGTCTAGCAAGTGTACTAGATCGGCTAGTAATATAAGGAAATATAGATTAAGATTCTGAATATCATACCCAAGGAAACATGGATTGCTAAGCCAAATATCTATAAATGAATTAAATTAATCTTAGATTATTCCCTAAGTTTTTGATTTTAAATACAAGAACTAAACTAAACGTAAGCTAACAATAAAGCAAAATAAAAAACTAAAATTAAACTAACATTAATAAAACATAATGGCTAAAACACTTTTACTAAAGAATTATCCACCTCAATTTCTCATGTATATGACTTAATTAAAGATTAATGCAGCTGATTATAAAAAATCGGTAATAAAGTCAGATAACTTTTCAAAATATAAATCCAGTTTATGAACTCCTAAATATCTGTCAGATCCTTTCTCAAGAAATCTTATTTCAATTCATTCTTGATTCATCTCTTCATAACTTTAATTCACCTAACACTAAACACAATTACCACATTTTTCAGAAAATAATTGTGAATTAGATTAAATAAACTAAACCATGAACATGCATATCTTAAGTTACAATTCATTTAATTATTAACCATTTCTCAACAAATCAATATTCAAAGTAAAAGCAACTAAAGATAAGGAATTTGAACAAGAATTAAGAAATAATCAACTGACATTCAATTAAAGAACAAACTATGTCATTACATAAAGAAATATGAGGGTTTAAGTTCTCTCAGCAAAAGAAAATGACTACTCATGTATTGTCTTTAAACAAAAATAAAAAATAAAATAAAGGAACGATACACTTAAACCCTTCAACTATGCTTGAGGCTTTTACCGAATTCTCCAATCTTAGCTTTTAAATTTAAGTGTAAAACTAAACAAACTAAACTAAACTATGAAACTAATTAAAACTAAGCTCTAACTAAGTAAAAATGTTCTCTTTCCTTCTCTTGGTATCTTCTTTTTTTTATAGCTGAAGAAAAATGAGTTTAAACCCACTGCTGATTCCTCTTCAAGTAGACTTCCTAATTAATATGAAAACTTATTGTTTCAGGAATGTAAAATCCTTACGTGCATTGGAAAAGCTCATAATCGGTGGAGTAAGAAGTTAATCGGCGGAGTAGGAAGTTAATCGGTGGAGTATGCTTGCTTTACTCCGTAAAGTAAGACTTTACTCTACCTAGTGTGTTGACACTCCATGGAGTGTGGAGCCTCTGTTCTTCACGTGAATAACTTCCTCTCTATAAAGCTTACTGAAAAGGCAAACTTTCATTCAAGTCCTTCAAACTTTATTTTTTCTTTCAATTAAGTCTTAAAAACACAAAAAATAGTTAATTAGACAACTAAAACACCAATTGAAGAAATTAACCAAATTAATAACTAAAGTAACATAAAATTAAACAAAAAAACATATTAAAAACATAGTTAAATTCACACTTATTAGTGCCTACTATCAAAGAATTTCTATATGTGTTCCTTAATGAATTACCAACTTACCACCTAACAGGGAAGTGGAATTCTCTATCGATGTTGCTCCAGGCACTACTCCAATCTCCATTGCTCCTTTCAGAATGACACCTGCAGAGTTGAAAGAATTGAAAATTCATTTGCAAAAATTGCTTGATAAAGGGTTTATTAGACCTAGTATGTCCCCCTGGGAAGTACCGGTCCTATTTGTGAAGAAGAAGGATGGGACACTCAGGTTGTGCATTGACTATAGATAGCTGAACAAGGTGACTATTAAGAACAAATACCCGTTCTTTGCATTGATGATTTGTTTGATCAGCTGAAGGGAATGGGTGTATTTTCAAAGATTGACCTGAGATTGGGTTATTACTAAATGGAAGTGAAAGAAATAAATGTGCTTAAGACTACTTTTCGTATAAGATATGGTCATTATGAGTTTTTGGTCATGCCATTTGAGCTTACAAATGCACCAGCTGCCTTCATCAACTTGATGAACATAGTCTTTCACCCTTATTTGGACCAATTCATGGTGGTCTTCATTGATGACATCTTGGTGTATTCCAAGACATTGAAAGAGCATGACAAGCATTTGAGGATTGTTCTGCAGACCTTGAGGGAAAAGCAATTATATGTCAAGTTTAGAAAATGTGATTTTTGGATGAATGAAGTATCCTTTTTGGATCATGTAGTGTATGCTAAAGGTATAAAGGTGAATCCTTCAAAGATTGAGGTGATTCTTCAATGGAAGCCACCTTAAAATATTATCGAAGTGAGGAGTTTTTTGGGTTTGGCTGGGTACTACAGAAGATTTATGAAAGGTTTCTTCATCATTGTAGTTCCTTTGACTCGACTACTATAGAAGTATACTAAGTTTATATGGATAGACAGATGACAAGAATGTTTTGAAAAGCTTAAAGGTATGCTAATTAAAGCTCCTATTCATACTCAACCCGAGTCAAGTAAGGATTTTTTGATCTATAGTGATTCTTTTAGAAATGGTTTAGGTTATGTACTTATGCAGGAAGGCAAGGTGATTGCTTATGCCTCTCGATTGCTTAAGACTTATGAGAAGAACTATCATACTCTCGATTTGGAGCTAGCAGCCATTGTTTTTACTCTAAAGATTTGAAGGTATTATCTTTATGGAGAATGATACTACATCCATTCAGATCATAAACACTTAAAATATTTGCTCACTCAGTGGGAGCTTAATCTTAGATAGAGATGCTGATTGAAGTTGATTAAAGATTATGATTGCTTTATCGACTGCCAATTAGGAGAAGCTAATGTAGTGGTTGATGCACCCAATAGGAAATTCATGTTAGGTAATGTAAATTATTAAAATGAATGTGTTTAAGTGATTGGTAAGTGTAAATGGCTGATGGAAGTGTTTACAGCTCTTCGGGCTATGAATGTCAGTTTGAGTTTTGCACCTAATAGAGCAATGCAAGTGAAGCTTAACTTTGTGCATTAGGTGAAGATGACTCAAAAGCAAGATGATCGACTGATGGCTATTATGAATAAGATTAAGGATAACAGTGAAGCAGATTATTTCTTAAATGATGATGAAAGCCTCTGCTATGAGAAAAGACTCTGTGTTCTAGATTAGGAGAAACTAAAGAAAAACATCCTTACAGAAGCTCACCAGAGTACCTATACCATGCATCCTGGAGGTAACAAGATATACTAGGACTTGAAAGCTCACTATTGATGGCCAAGTATGAAGCGTGGTGTAATAGAGTTTGTTGGTAAGTGCCTAATATATCAGCGAGTGAAAGTAGAGCACTAGGTTCATTCAGGATTGCTTCACCTTATCTTAATAACAGAGTGGAAATGGGATCAGGTGACTATAGATTTTGTAATTGGATTGCCTATCACCCAAAGGAAACATAATGCTATTTGGGTGATCATTGATAAACTTACCAAATCTACTTATTTCTTACCAGTGCAGATAGATTATCCTTTGACCAAGCTGGCAGAAATTTATATTAGTGAGATAGTGAGATTGCATGGAGTGCCATCATCCAATGAGATAGTGAGATTGGCAATCCAGCATAAAGATGGTTTCTTTTGAAGCACTATATGGAAGGAAGTGCGAAACTCCTTTATGTTGTACAAAATTAAGTGAAAAGAAGCTAGTAGGGTGTGACTTGATCCATGACTCAGAAGAGAAATTGTAGGTCATCAAAGGGAGGTTGAAAGAAGCTATGGATTACCTGAAATCTTATGTAGATCTGAAGAGAAAAGACATAGAGTTCCAGGTCGAAGATAGAGTTTTCCTGAAGGTATCTCCATAGAAGAAAGTTATACACACACACACACACACACACACATACATACATACATACATACACACACACACACACACACGCACACACACACACACACACACACACATACATACATACATACATACATACATACATACGTATATATATATATGTATGTATGTATGTATGTATGTATGTATGTATGTGTGTATGTGTGTGTGTGTGTGTGTGTGTACATACATACATACATACAAACATACATATATATATATATGTATGTATGTATGTATGTATGTGTGTGTGTGTATACATACATACATATATACATACATACATACATATATATATACATACATACATAACATACATACATACATACATACATACATACATACATACATATATATATATGCGTGTGTGTGTACATACATACATGTGCACGCACACACATGTACACACACACACACACACACACACATATATATATACAAGTTGACTTGCAAGGTATAACCTAATCCTGAGTTTTTGGTATTAGAGCCTGGTAGGGATAGTATGAGTGCAACTTGGTTAAATTACAAACCAAAATTTCTTTGGAAGTTTACTTTAAGTGAAACTATTATAGCAGTATTTGAAATATATACTTTACCTGAAATTTATAATGACGAAGTTGGATTAGAAAATGTGAGTCTTTCCTTGATACATATTTTATTAAGATATCAAAATAAGTATATTTGATTAAGATAAATTTAAAAAGAATTTTAAGATTGTTCTTGGAGCATTCAAATGTTTGTCAGCCCTGAAGGCTTTGTGTTGTTCAGCCCTTGAAGAGTCGAGATGGCAAGTTGGTGGTCCCGTTTAGCTGGGTGATCTCGTGATTCGTACAAGTTTCATTCTTAACTTCTTTTTAAATTTAGTTTAATTAGATATACTTAGATAGATAGATTAAACAAAATATCTTTTATTAAAAATTCTAGATCTAGTTCAACTAGTGAAGATAATATTAGAGATATAAATGAAATAAATTCTATAAAAATAATATCAAAAAGGTAGAAAATGATTTATTTGATTGGTTTATACCTAAATAGGATGTTTGAATAATATATTTAATAGGAAATTTTGAATTTTTTCACAATTATTTTATTAAACAAATAGAACAGATAATAGCTATTAATCAGGAACATGAAGTTATTCAATTATTATGAGAAAAAGCAATATCAGTTCAGATAGTAATAAAGCCTTCATTTAGAATAGGATTAAATACTCCTATTTTGATGTGTTTAAGAGATGCTTGATATATTAATTTATCTAATTTTTATTAGCAATGGTCGAAACTAATTTAGCAAATGGACGAGTTTATTTTAATTGTTCCCCAGGATTTTCAATAAGCTTATACGATTCCAATATATTGGATACTTTAACTTTAACTATTAAAATAAATAATTTAAATTTTAATGAAAATGTTAGGGCAATAGCATTAATATATAGGATATATTATAAAGTAGTGTCTACAACTATAAATCCCAAAACTAAAAATCCTTTTAAAAGAAATGAAACTTTATTATTTGAAGCTAATAAATCTCATTTTAATATTCAAATACCAAAATAACTTAGATGGGATGAAATAACTAGTTCAGAAAATTGGAAATTAAAAGAAATATGTGAACTTAGACCAATTAGTATTAATAATTGATTTTCTTGAATTTTAGAATATAGTGATTGATATATTCAAATAGATTTTTCATCAGACAATAGTCAGTCTAGTAGAGTTTCTACTTATTCCAATAATAGACCTTCTACTTATCTGTTATCTAGATCAATATCTGTAAAAAATTTACAATTAAGAGGAGTAAATGTTAATACGTGTATTTCAATACCATTATATATAGAAGAAAAGGAAAGTGAATTTTTTGTTAGCCTAACTAGATCTCAAACGAAAGTTTTTTCTCAAATTAATCAGTAAAATAAAAATGACTAATTTTCAAAAAAATAAATCATTTTTGAGAAACGATTTAAAAGCATAATATAATAAAAAGAAAGCAAATGGTATTTTAAAAAATTTTCTCAAGAATTGTTATGTAATTTTAGAAATTTATGGTATAAAGAAATGGAAGATAAACAAGCAAATATTCCTTTATTTTTATGGTTTGAAAATTATTATTATTATAATAATATAGACTATCTATTTCAAAAAAAATTAATTTATTTTCAAAAGTAGGAGAACAATGGGTAACTATGGATGATAAATCAGTAATAGCTATACATCCTCCATTAGGAAGTCTTAAATTAAAAAATAACAATTAAACTTATTATGCTGAACCATTTAAAGAAATTAAATTTGATAGTAAAGATGTAGGAAAAGATTTACAACATTTAATATTGCAAAATAATTTTTCAAATCAAATATTAGATACCATAGCTAATTAATTAAATAGAGTAGAAGAAATAGTACAAACACCTAAATCACTACCAGAGAGAGGCCAAACATTCAAACCATTATTAGAAGCATTGTCTACTAACATAGAAACATCTTTATTTAAACCTTTTGAAATTTTACTAGGAACAATCATGAATATAAAAGAATAAGATTCTACATTAAGAAAAACAGAAGAAAAATTAGCTCAACTAAGTATTAAAGATAAATAGATTATGATAATAGATGAAGAAACTAATTCAGAAATAGTAATAGCTAGTAAAAAAAGAGGGCTTTTGTGCATGTTAAAAGGAAAAGGCACTTAAAAATGTTTTCTATTAATCAAATTGGGTTTTTCTTCAAAACTTAGAAAAATGTGCAAATTTTAATCCAAAGCCAAACAAAAGAATAAAGTAAAGATTTTTGTAAAATATGCATGATGGAACCAGCATTCCCAATTCGAACAAATACCCTAATTTATGTAGTATATTACTTTATTCTTGTTTGTTAGACAATTTGCTTTTGTAATAATTTAAGTAGTTGATTTATTTACTTATCTATTTATTTATTTATTTCTCACTTTTGCATTATGTGACATAGAAGAGTGGATTAAATATTAAACTCAATTATAAAACAACACCTAACTAAGATGCCTAATAAGAGTGATGTCCCAAACACCAATCTCTTTTTGGGCATCAAAAGGTCGAGATTCATTTTTCCAATGTTTTGTTAGGTGGCGACTCCATGACATGTACCCTATTTTAGGCCTATTAGTAGATGATTTTATGGATTGACTACCAATAATAATTTGCGCTTGACCCTTTCTTATTGTGAATTAGCTAATTTATGAGTTAAAGTTGGCCTCATTCAATCTTGAACCCTAAAAGCTTACCCTCTAGAGCGAAACCATAATGAAAAGATTTCTCTAATGCACATCACAATAACCAAATATTATCTTTTGATTTTTTAACATAAAAATTCTTAAATAATTGTAGAACACGTGTTTTCTACCTTTGATATTTTCCAAAATTATTTGAATTTTTTCCAGGATTGATCCTTATTTTTTTACTAAAATAAGTTTCCATCAAATGAGTTTATACATGTATGTTTTAACCCATTAATTTCTGTTATATCTAAAATAAATAGTGACAATAAGAACTTGTATGATTTCATGAACTTTTCATGGGGTTACTTTGACTAATGTAAGAGTGAAAAAATCAACAACACTAAAATACAAAAGAGGATTTAAGTTATTGACATTGATGCAATGGTGTATCATATAGTTCACATGCAAGAACAAATGCAAGAGTGCATTTGGATTGGTAGTCTAAATCTAGAAAGGAATTATAAAGCCTTATTTAAAGTCATGATTGATTCTTTCAAAAACTATCCAAAACTAATAGAGTTAATAAAAACTACTTGGCTCATAAGAGATAGATTTTATAAAAAATCTATCATCCAATTTTTGGTCAAAGTTGCCAAAAAGGAAATATTGAGAAGCAAAACCATCGACAACTAATGGAGTTAATAAAATCTACTTGGTTTATAGGAGATAGATTTTATAAAAAATCTATCATCCATTTTTTTTTAATTTTCCAAGAAGGGAGTGTTGAGAAGCAATATTAAATCTATAGTGTTATTGAGAAGTGGACATAGTGTGCATCATCCATAGCTTCATCAATGAATTTATGAATTAGCTAAGGATTTGATGAAGATGTCAAAGAAAAATCCTTAAAACATAAAAGATTTTGAGGATTCGAACTTCCAGAATAATTAAGATAAGTGTCAATTTTAGTTAGCATTTATTTTCTTAAAATAGAATTTATGTTTTATATTATTATTTGATATTAGTGTTTTAATTTTGGATTATCAGATATTTATTTGTTGAACAAATGCATTTATTTGTTGGCTTTTAAAATTATAATAATTTAATTATTAATTGCCTTCTGATATTTTTGTGAGTAAAATGATTGCATGTTTATTAAGTAGAGAGTTAGTAAACCAAAACCAATAAAATTTCCCTCTTAAGTTTGAGAAATTAATATCCAATAATTCAAATTTACTATGTAAAAAAATTTTAAACTGTAAGGTTGGACATAAGGACTCAGAGGGTAGTTGGATACTATAAGTAGCCTTTTTGAATTTAAGCCTAATTAAAAAACATCACTAGATTATTATTTCAAATACATAGTAAATTACATGTATTGCTTTATCTCCTTTAATTATGTGCTGCATTATTCCATTAGTGATTATAGGATATAAATGGATACTATTTCTAGGTCAATTATTATCGAGCTTAACAAATATATGAAGCTGAACAATGATAATTATTAAATCTAGAGTATGAAGATCCAATATGTGCTTAAAGAGAAAGAGGTTCTAAAACCCTTAAGTTTTGTTATGACTAAACCTAAGGATGGCGCATCAACCCAGCATAGTTAGGGCTGAGATGCCTATATGGCATAGAAAAATAATAATTCTATTGCTCAAATCATCTTGGTAAGTGTAATGGATGATGAAATTATTAATTAGTTATGCAAGTCTCAAAATTTAATAGATTTATGGATCGCTTTGTAAGTGGAGTTCAAAGTTGCGTCTCTAACTAAGCTTCATTCATTGATCATCAAAGTTGATACTTATGAGAAAAACTCTGATTATACAATGTAAAAATATCTAAAAAAGATGAAAAATATGATATGAGAGCTTAATGAAGTTGGTTATAAGTTGACCGATAAGCAGTAGGTCCAAACTATTTTTTGTTCCTTACTTAAAAGTTGGGAGCATATAAAGATGCAACCAACTCATATGGATAATATAAGGATATTTGGGGATTTTGCTCATCATTTGGAGCTTGAAAAGACCATTTAGGAGCAATTAAGGTCAATTCCAAAGTGCATACGACATAGTCTAATTCTGATGGAATGAGTTCAAACCAGAATAAAAAAAGTTAAAAAATTAGGATAATGAAAAGGATCATAAGCTATAAAAAGGTGAACTAGAATAACAAGAGGTCTAAAGGTAAGAAGAAAGTGAATATTCGAAAGTTAAATGTTTCAATTGTCAATAGAAAGGACATTATGCAAGAGACAACACTGTGCCCTAACATTTACACTATATTGACTCAAGAGCGAGTGAAATTTATGTATCTAATTTTGTGTTTTCGAATGAACTTCATCCTTTATAGACAGTAGATTTAGGAGCAATAAGCCACATAAAAAAAGATTAAGAAGGCTTTATTGAATTCTAGTAAATTTTTAATGTAGCTAAATGGATTTATGTGGGAAATAATGGTAGAGTGGTAGTTCAAAGGTTTGGCATGTGTATATTAGTTTTGTGTAGAGGCCAAACCCTACTCTTACATGCTGTACTTTATGCTTCATATCTTTGTTGGAATTTTCTATTCTTGCTTTAATGAAACTTGGTTTCAATTTACATTTTAAGGATAATAGTGTAAACTTGTGTTTGGATTATATGGTATTGGTTTTATTTTGAATGATTTATTATTATGGATATTGATCCTAACTTTATGAATAATAATAGTTTTTCTTTAATTCTTCCTCCTCACATAGTTATGAGAATAATATAAATTTATGGCATGCTAGATTAAAGCATATAAGGCAAGACCAAATGAGTCGGTTAGACAAAGTAGGTTTGTTAGGTGATTTAAATAGGGTTGACTTTCCTATTTATGAGTAGTGCCTAAAAATAAAACTAGTTAGAAAATCATTAGAAAAAAAGGAATTAGAGCCAATTTTCCATTGTAGTTAGTTCATTCTGACATATATATTCCAATAAAAGTGAGGGCAAGGCATGAGACCTACTACTTCACATTTATAGATAATAATACTAGGTATTATCATATCTATTTGATTTCTCACAAGTCAGAAGCATTGAGTTGCTTTAAGACTTATATAAGCTTAGTTGAAATTCAATTTGATAGAAAAATTAAAGCTTTAAGAATTGACTAATGTTAAGAATATCTTTTAGATTAATTTAAAGCTTTATGTGATGAAAAGGGGATTAAACATTAATTGTCCATTCCCAAAAATCCATAACAAAGTGATGTTACTAAAATGATAAATATATATATATATATATATTTATATATATGAAAGACGCAAATTTGCTAAGTTCTTATTGGAAAGATGCTCTATTGACTACCATATATGTTTCGAACTGTGTAACCTTAAAATCTTCCACATCCACTTTTTATGAGTTATGGAATGGTCGATAATCTGACCTAAGACATTTATAACATTAGGGTTGTGCTGCTTACATTCATGATACCTCTAATAAATTTGGTAAATTAGGGCCAAGAGGTAAAAAGAGTATCTTTGTGAGATATTTTGTATTATTAAATGGATACATTTTCATAGGTGAGCAAGAGAATGGCACAGTGACAGAATTTGAATCATAAGATGACATATTCTTAAAGAAAAAATTTCTAGAGTTGGGTGAAGTGAATCAAGATTTCACTTTTTTTAAACTCGAGAAAATGAATTATTTGAACTATTCCATTTGAGTAGGAAAGAATTAGAGGAAGAAGGTCAAGACCTTCCTCCTTTAAATGATTCAGATTTTCGAGATTTAACTTCAGTGGGAGTATCTCTAACTCCAATGGAGTATGAACGACCAAAATTTAGTGAATGGATGAAAATCCAGTCGCTAAAATATATAAATAGTGAAGGAAATTTAATCCAATCGTTAGATATTAGATTTTATTATTATTTAATGATTGGTTTAAATTTAGTCATTGAAGGACTAAAAATCTAGTCATTGCTACTTTAAAAGAAAATGGTGGCATTTCAATTCAATTACCTAAAAAAATAATTCTCAATTATTTTTAAAAAAATAAAATACAAAATACACAAATCCATATTTTCTATTCTATCTTCTAAACCCATTTTCTATAAAATGTAAACTCATTCTCTTCTATCTTCCAAACCCTTTTTTTATAAAATGAAAATTCCAAACCTAGAGTAAACTAAACCTATTAGAAATGGCAGTAGAAGCTTTGATTGCTATCCAACTCACTTGTTTTATCTCATAGCTACTTCACTTTTATTGATTTTTCAAGATTTAATTTTCTTTTTACTACTTCAATTAGTCTAAGGCACTATGCAATTGCTGATTGCAGGTGACAAATTGAAAAAAACCCCTTTTTAATTTGTTGACACTAGTTCGATATTGCTTTATTTATGATCTTCCATTCAAATAGGAAATAGGGAATTTCTTTGTGATTTATTTGAGGGTAAACATGTGCACCCATTTTGTATGATATTTTTATGCCATAACTGCTAAACAATAACCATAGGAATAGTGGCAACTGAGCTTGAAAAGTTATTTAGCTTTCTATCTTTTTGCTCTTTGCCTGTAAGTTTACTTTCTCTTTACTTTTAATATATTGGTTGTTCAAAAAACTTCAAGTTTTATGGTTAAATTTGATTTTTTATCCATAATTTTTTATTTCTTTCCATCTTAGGCAAAACTCACTTGATTTTATTGCTCCAAGTTCCTTTTTTTCCACACAAAAAGAATATATTTTCCTTATTAGTTCTTTAAGTATATGAGAAGGGGATAACTTTGTAATGATTATGCTTTTTTTAATGCTCATTTGATTGAGTTCACCACAAATTTGTTTCTATGTTAACCCTAATTTTAATGGATTTAGGTGTAGAAAGATGTTGTTGATATTGTTGGAGATTAAATTGGGTCTGAAGATGGGTAGCTGTCATTTTCCAAGCATACCACGTATGTGATTGGCTCATTATCTTATTTTTTAAGCTAAAAAAAGATGTTATATTGTCTTAATTCTAACACTTGTAGTTTTTGATGTTTTTACATTCAATAGAACACATAAGTGCTTTTAGAGGGTCTTTATTTGTTATTGAATTTTGTTTTTGGAAATTCAAGTTGAAATTTTTGCTAATGACTTATAGCATTGACCTTTTAAGATTGTATTTGTGAATTTTATCAAATTGATTGAACATCAAAAGATTTCTGAGCCACAACAGAAGCTTTAGCGAATCTCTCACAAAACTCAAAGTTAGCTACAAAAAATGATTGAGATAGAATGGTTCAAATAGCTATAGATCTCTGATATAAGCCAAAATCTAGCACCACTCAATTGTTTGTGATGCTCCTAGTTAACCTTACTTAGTTAGATTCTTGTACTTCATGCTTGCTTTAAGTGATTTCTTTTGGTTCACTATTGCTGTCAATCCTTATCTTTCTATATATTCTTGTTCTTGTATACATAAGCTTTGTGTTTAATTAGTTCCTTACATAATTAAAACTTTAATAAATTTTCCTTTTTAGGTATCTAAAATGATTAGTTTGTCTTTTCTTTCTTTCTTTTGTGTAATAGTACAATAATTACTTTCTTATACCCTATGGCTATAAGTTATTATAGAAAATAACTAATTACTTACAACCAAAAGTTTCCCATTCTAGTGGATCGATGATGAGAAGATGCAAGGATTGTTCAGCATTTAAATAGTACAAATAAAAAAATTTGAGGTGTAATTTTTGTTAGCTAGCCTTATGGTATTGTGTTAAAATAATTGTTATCTTCTCTATCGTCTGTTATACCTTACTTTTCTTTCTCTATTCATTGTTTGATTAAGCTTTATTGTTTGTATTGTTGTAAGTGGAATTATATAGTTTTGCTTGTTTTCCTTCTTAATTTTAACAAGTAGGAGTGGCCTATGCTTGAAGATATCACTAAAACTAGCTTTAGGAACTACTCAATATGTCCTGTAGACTTTTCTTTTGAAGGAGATCTTTTATAGGATAGGTTTAGTGTAAGTTTATATGGCATCTAGAATTTAAGATCATATAAACTTTGTTCATTATTTTCTTTTAATGTACATAGTTGTAATAATCCGCAAAATTTTTTTGATAAATTTCCTTTTATTTAAAAGTGTCTTTTCTGTTGTTTGTTGACAATTTAGGGGGCATTATAACTTTGTATAAAACTTAGCAAGTTTTGTCTTTTTCTCTCTGCTGCATGTCTATTGTGTTTATATAAGTACTACTGTTCTTCGCACATTCCTTGATATATTTATTTATCCATTGATTAAGTAGCTTTTCACATTTTTCAAGTTTTTATATTATTGTGTGATGGTTCCATTTACATCCTTTGTCCAATTGTTCCTTTTGGAAGGTGATTTTCTTTAAATATCTACAAGATTTTAGTGCCTTTCATTTCGTTATGATATGTGTCACTACAGATTTCTCTGCAAATTAGATGCTTTAATAATTGGATTGTGACTTTATTTTAAAATTTGAAGATTTTATAGTATAAAGATGGAGAGATTTTGAAAATTATACTATTGTTATTTTTAGAAAGAAGAAAACACCAAGTTTTTCAACTCAAGGATAGCTTTTGGGACAATATCAAATATGGGTAATATGAATTTATTATCTACATTCAATGTCTTTCACAAGATTATGAGTGCACATTTAAGTGTAGAATTCACTTATTGAAGTGGGAATTCTTATTGACATGCTTATAATGAGGATGTTCTCTTTACTTTTGTTTTTATAAGAGCTTTCAGTGATGTCATTTGTACATCACTAGTCATGCTTGCTATTTTCTATTTATAATTATTTAAATTTTAAGTTTGATGGTTTGCTTTTTATTTTTAGTTTAATTATGTCATTCATTAAGGGTTTTTATAATTTTAGATAATCTTGTATCCTAGATCCATTTATAAAATATATCATGTTATTGGTTAACTACATGTTATTATTAATGATTAAGGTAGGTAGAGCTTGCTCTATTATACAATTAAAACCAATTTGGGCCAAGCTATAATTGATAGATTTATGGAAGCTTAAAATTGATCTAATATAATCACATTATGAATCACCCCTCAGATATGTTGTTTATTGGACTAGTAAATAAACCTTAGTATATTGCAATCTTGATGGCTAATTTTATCGATATCTATTATTTTGTGAACTCTAATATCAGTCATTATGCATTTACCTTGTGAATTACATATAAGATATTAGATCTAACTTGCATATTCATCTTGCTCATTACTTAATCCCATTTGAAAGAGTTATCATACTTGTATTGTTTTATAGATTCTCAAAGCATAACATTGGTCATTGACATTTGTATTTTTCCATCTTTAAACTATAAAATGTATTATTCTAATGTCATTGTGCTAAAATTTTAATGCTCCTTCAACATAAGCTGGTTTATTTTATGTCTTCAGTGAACATTTTGCGTTTATATTTATAGTTGAGTGATTAGATAGAGCTAAACAAGTGGAGTTGAAATTAAAATCAACAAGAGATACATTATGTAGCAAGCTATAAGTTTATTTTTGTACTTGAATTGATCAATTAGTGTTGTTTTGTATAGTTCTTGTGATATGTATAGTTTTACCTAGATTCTGAATGAGATTTTGGGAGGTTCTTTTAAGATTTTATGTTAATACTAATATCTGTTGTGCAATGAAAATTCTTAAATTTTATGTAATGAATAAGAAATTGATGTTGCTCTAAGAAGCACTCTTCTTTCGATTTCTAGAGAAATTAAATGTGAAATGAGATGAATCTTTTTCCTGTAGGTTGGTTTTTTCTTTGTTTTAATATTTAATTTAAAAGTAGAATGGGAAAAAGTAATGCTTTTTGACACATCAAATCTATTTTTTGCTCAATAATACTATGCCTATAATAAGGTTTTAATGAACTTTAATAAAGATGAGTGCTCTATACCTACCTTATTATTTTTTGTAGGTTTATTCAATTTGTGATGCCACTACAAACAATTTAAATTGGCTTACAAAAGAATTTGGCCCAAGTTATATTAGAATCAATTTAATTTTCTTTATAATATATTTATTGTGTGTCATGTAGCTATATTTAAAGCCATAGGTTTATTGCAATTTTGAATACTAGTAGAAGTATTTATAGCGGATGACTATTCTATGTACAATCTCACTCCTTGCTCCTATTTCATAAAGTTGCTGTAACCTTCTGATTTTTATGTGCTAAATTCTTTCTTTCTTTAGGGTACCAAACATTAAATTCTATATGGCAAAAGTGTTGTAATCCCTCATTCTCATCATTGATAATTCTATAAGTCCTTTATGAATATGTTTCTTTTCTATTTCTTTTATTAATTGTTATATATATGCAATTCACTTACTATCCTCTAACAAGCAACTTATAATGTGTTTTCACTTTATTTTATTAAAAAAATTTATATCACTTGGTTGCATATGTATCAAATAGATAAAGGAGAAGTACATCCATTCTGCTTTAGTCAAATTGAGTGAGGATCCAGATATTGAGTGGTAATTACTTATTAAGAAGCTTACTAAATAAGTCTACCTTATTGGGAATTTCAAATATTGATTTTTTACTCAATATGAATCTTTTTAAGAAAGTACATTAATTTTGGTACTTAACAATCTAACCAACTTACAATATTTAGAATATGTCTTAAGAACACATCAACATAATTTTATAATTAGGTGCAAGTATCGCTATGCAAGGTATTAATATTTTTAATATTATATTACTATAAGCTTATACATATATGCATATGTTTATATATAATTTTGTCAAATTTTTGTATGTTTGTATTTTTACTCCATAATTTTTTATGTTGACTACCAAAATAGAGGATAAGTTAAGCATATATATGTTAGTTAACTGTAAATGTTATTTTATTCAGTTGTCAACCTTAGTTTCTATGTGCTGGCCCTTTTCGAGGTGCCTTAAGGCAACTAATTATTTTTCTTACTACATACCTTTGTCATCTATGGTTCATTAGTGTGGGATGCTTTTATATTTGGGTCATCTTTTTTGTAAGTGCCCTTTCTTTTTCGTAATATTTTAAAGTGTATATATAATTACATTTGTTGGATTTTATATCTAGTTGATGTAAATAATATTTTAAATTTGATAACTTGAATTATAACTATATTATTAGCATGTTTTAATGTGTTTAATATGGTATTTTATTATTAATTTGTTTAATTTTATGTTTAATTTCTCAATTTCTATTTTTGTGGACTTAATGCTATTTTTGGTGTTTTTATGGACTATTTGAAGAAAAAGAAAATTTCATAGGGAAAGGAGTAATTTCACTTACTTAAAGATTTTGAAGAGTAGAAATCAAGTATAGTTTAGAATGTAACTCCTCTGTAGAGGGGAATTTCCCCTCTGCAGAGGAGAATTTAAAGAGGCAAATAAAAAAACCTACCTCAGTAGAGGGAAATTCTCCCTCTACCGAGGAAAGCTTGATAAAAAGGAGTATAGAGACCGTCTCCTCGATAAAATGACTTTTCGTTCTATCGAGGCATATAAAGGAGAAAACAAGAATGAAATCTCCTTGGTGGAGGGATTTTTCCCTTTACCGAGGTAAAAAGTTCAATTACGATCAAATTTCAATTTTATCTGGAATAGGGAGTTCAATTTTAATAGGTTTTCTTCCTCTTTGAGGGTTTTAGGTAGATAAAAACACTAATATAAAAGAGAGCATAAATTCTGAAGAAAGGAAGTTAGTTTTATAGTTTTTAACATAGTTTTGAAGAGTACAAGAACCCAGGGTTTGGAGGCTATTATTTGGATGTTCTAAGAAGACTTCAAGGGAAGGAAACATCCTTATGTGTTGTATCTTTTAATTTTAGTTTTTCAATTATTTTTAATATGAACAATGAGTAGTTTTCTTTACTTTTGCTGAAGGATACTTGAACCCTTATACTTTTGTTTGAAATGACTGAAATTTAATACAAGCGTGTTATTTCTTAGTTCTTAAGCAGATTTTTATCTTCAGTTAAGTTGATTTGATGATTGATGTATTAAATAAATTGTTAATGATAAATTTCATTTATGATCTAGGATTTGCATGTTCATTGTTTAATTTACTCAAGTCAATGCATGATTATGTTTTGAAAATTGAGGTAATTATGTGTTGGTAAAGAGTATAATTAAGACTATAAAAAAGTTGAATTAAGAATAGGCTAGAGTTAGATCTCTTGAAAAAGGGTTTAATTAAGGTTTAGGAGTTTATAAACTGAACTTTTATGTTAAGTATTGAATTGATCCTAATAAGAGAATTTAATGAGTAAAATGATATTCTAAATAAGATATCTAAATTTACATTGGTTTTCCATAAACACTTGTGTTATTTTTAATTGAGTCATTGCAATAGAAGTTAAGGTGGATAGTCCTTTAATAGAAGTGCTTTCTAATATTGAATTTTATCATCTCTTATATCCTTCTTTATTTAAATTCCTGATTATCTATCTTAGTTTAATTACTCTAGTTGTTTAAGTTTTTGTTTTTAATTTAGATAGTTTTTCATCACTCTAAAACTTGGGAATTCTTTTGGACACCACTCATTATAAAATCTAAAATACACAATTTCTATATAATCCCTTGGGTATGATACTTTAGGATCTTAATCTTATTTTCCTATATTGCTAGTTGATCTTGTGAACTTGTTAGACATTAATCAAATTTTTGGTGTCTTTGCCAAGGAATTGGCATTTATTTTAGATTTAAAAGTGAATTTCATGTGTTACTCTTCTTCTTTTTCTATTGTTTATTCTTTTATTCATTTTATTCTTTTGTTCATTGCAAGTGTCGATAGTTTATGGTAAAAGACATTCCAATTTTACCTATTGATCTTGAAATTGAGGGGACATTTTCGTAGGATTAAGAGACTATAACAAATTAACTTAAATCCATAGGATCCATCATATAATGACCCTCCCCTCGAAGATCCACTTTTACTCGAAGGGCAAGTTAACTAAAATCAGGCTTAAGGGAATGGGATGAGATCGAGAACAATAAAGGTTTAAGTGACTCCTAGGTGGAATGAGGAGCATAGGATGATTATCTACCTTAGAATAATCATTTGAGCTAAAACCTGCTACTATCACTATGGTCAATAAGAACCAATTTTTAGGATTAGTGATTAAAGATCTAGCTCAATATTTCGATATTTTTCTAGAGATTAGTGATACTATACAAATTCTAAATGTGTCTATGGTTCTTTTAGGCTTAAGTTGTTTCCATTTACTCTTATTGGTAAGGTAAGAGATTGGTTATAAATGCTACTAAACTAGTCCATTAGATCATAGGGGAAAATGCAAGAGAATTTCCTAGTCCGATTATTTCCACCAACTAAGATCACCAACATTAGTTATAGCATTTAACTATGTCTTAGATGAGGATAAAAGGCAAGGCTTAATAGGCTATTGGTTTTCCTATGATAAACCCTAATATTAGGATGGATACTCTATCTCACCAACCACACTATCCTTAAAAGATGCTTTTTAAACCATTACTGCTTGTTACTTTGGAAAACATGGATTGTCATATGGTTAGAATAGAATACATCTTAAGCATATTATCATAGAAGTCACTATTCATTTAACCATAACAAATAAGGCACCTTAGTAAGAGAATTATACATAGGCTGAACACATCAAAGTTTTAAAACTAACATTAATGATAAGGAAATGTTGGATAAAAGATGAAACTTTGATGACTATGTAAATTTTGAAACGATACAGAACACAAATATATGTTTCGACAACCTTAATAATGGTTTTCCTTATATTGGTATCAACCTACAAAGTAGTGATAGTTATTAGAAAGTGTACAAAATCTAGCCAAGATCACAATGTAAAACTAAAGCACACTAAAAGAGGCATGGTCAAGAAGATTATTTAACTTCCAGCAATGAGCGAAAGAATTATACTATGGATAACTTAGTAAAGGTCAATACACCTTATGGAAGTAAGTTATTGTGATGAGAATATTTCAACAGGAGCATTGATGGTAAATATGTGGATGATATAACGAGGGTCACTATACCTTATGGTGCCTAGCTATTACCATAAAAGCTTTTAAATAGGAGCATTGATTATATGGATAGTCAGGCATATCAGTAGTTGGAGCCACTTATAAAAACAGAAGAAAAAAAGAGAAAAATAAAAAAGAAGCTTTGTGGGTCAAAAATAAAAAAAAGACAACCTTGCTAAAATTAGGCACTCCATTAAGGTGAAAATTGATAAAAGGCGCCTTAGGCAAAAATTAGGGGTTTAGAGAAAATGCTCAATCAAAAAAACTAAATAGGGCTAATTGATAACAAGAGTCAGATGCACACAAAGTTTTGCTTGTTGAGATAAAATGGAATCTGTGTTTTTGCATATTATGTTTGGTTATGATTATTGTCATCGCATACGATGCACATAGATGAGAATCCAAGCATAAAGTTAAGCATAAGTATGATTAGCTGGTTGAGAGAAACCTATGACACTTATAAGGACATGTGCTGAAGTACAAATTAGGAGTACAGATCCTCAAAGAAACAAAAAAAAAATGAAGAAAGAAGTTATTAAAGATGAAAACCGTAAATGGCTCTCTAAGTAAAAGTTAGGCTAAAGGATCGGGTGAAAACCTAGAAATGGGTAATTTATTCTACAAAAAAATAAAAATAATAAAAAAGCCACTAGAAAGGGTTAGGTCCATTCCAAGCAAAAGTTAGGCACTTGGTTATGTAAAAATCCCTAACGGGGATGCATTTCTAGCTAAAAAAAGCTAGTGTGAAAACCCAATGGGGGTACACTAGCTTTAAAATAATAATGTCGAGCAATAAGGGGTTGTCAAATAGAAATCCAATAGGATTAGATCATCACTTACCCCTAACTCGCTTGGATGAATAAATTTCCTTGTAGTTTACATGGCCAATCCATTCCATTGTACATAGCTCTTTTGCATGCATTTCACGTGCATACCTTTTTACATACCTTCAATTTTTTGCACACATGTCATACACTATAATCCTTTATATGTACTCCTGCACCCATAATTTTGTGAAAAGAAAGAAAGAAAACTAAAGAAGAAGCACAAATTTTTTTCTCAAGTAAAGATCGATGTACCTAATTGCTTCAATTAACACCATTAGCATTCACCTCAATCATCACCCCATAATAGGGGGCAAGCCAATAGGCTTCCATTCATACAATGATCACAAGAGCTTGTATAATTTTCACTCATCTAAAAGTGCGAAATGATATTTTGGATGCTCGCATCAGAAGCAACTAGGTAATATTTTCCATAGTGAATGATAAAATAGTAAGCTAACTGAGTGCTTTCTGTTCAGGCCTATAGGTCTCAATAATGTATCGTTTAGTCCTTTTTCAAGGCATTTCGATTCTCTTAGTAAGCATTAAGCATTAAGTATTTTTCAAGGCATTTTAAGTCTTTTAGTATTTTTTTCAAGGAATTTCAAGTCTCTTAGTGAGCATTAAGTCTTCAAGTCCTATTCCGAGCCATTTTAAGTCTCTTAGGAGAATTAAGTCTTTAAGTCCTTTTTCAAGGCATTTTAAGTCATTTTTCAAGGCATTTCAAGTCTCTTAGTTAGCATTAAGTCTTTAAGTCCTTTTTTAAGGCATTTTGAGTCTTTTAGCAAGCATTAAGCATTAACACCTTTTTCAAAGTGTTCCTAGTCTCTTAGTGAGCACTAAATCATTAAGTCCTTTATCAAGGCATTTTAAGTCTTTTGAGTAGCAAAGTCTTTTTTTACAAGTGACTAAGTCTTTTATACAAGCAAAACTATCCTTTTTATGGATGAAAAAGTCCTTTTTTATAGGCGCTATGCTGGGGGAAATTACAAGAGAATGGCTCCAAGAATTTTAATGACTCTTTAAAGATGCATATTTGCCAAAATGGCTACAAGCATCTCAATGACTCTTCACAGATGCATATTTACCAGAATGATTCCAAGCATCTTATTAACTATTCATAGATACATATTTGCCAGAATGGCTTTAAGCATCTCAATAACTCTTCACATATGCATATTTACCGAAAACCTTCCTAGTAGAATATTGCTTCAAGAGGGGATAGTGCACCCACTTGAAATACTAATCAGCTTAAAGCTTAGTTTATAGTTAAACAAAATTCAAATCTTACTCAAAACATATATGATTTTACAGGCCAAATAACCAACACGAAGTTGTAATCAAGTTATCTTGATTCTACATACCCCAAATGCTAATTAGACACATTCAACCAACCTAATTCTATATGCCTCAGGTGCTAATTAGATCGAATTAAGTCATCTCAATTCTACATACCCCAGGTGCTAATCATATTCATTCAAATAAATTTATTATGTATGTTATAGGTGCTAATCAGATGCATTCGAACAACCTAATTGCTAATGAAAACCATTACCTATAACTTATAATTATTTAAGGTTGACACGTAAGAAATTACACATTATTTCTCCATGTAAAGCAAGAGATGAATAGCTATATGGAACATATTAGTCAATACCATTACTAAAAACATTCTATACGAAAAATAATACTGATATCTTGGATTCCTATATATAGGATATACCATGAACTTAGATCAAGGATTCCAAAATTTTCAAATACAAAGAGTCATGCAAGTTCCTTCATATTATCGAGCAAGTGGCATGTGTCTATAGAGAACAAATGTTCACCAATGTGTTATGGTTAACATAACATTGGCATACATGTTTATATGCATATCTTATTATCTAATATGAACATGTGGTAATAAATGCCATGAATCTATATACATGTATATAAAGTAGTATTCTATTTTATCATTCAACTTTAAAAAATGACATTTTTAGACAAAGTTTTCTTCTACAAGCTTATTACTCTAAGTTTTTAGTTTCTGAAACATTAAAAATATCTCATTTACACTTTTAAATTTCAATATATTTAAGAAATACTACAAGTTATTCCCGTTAATAGGATAGCAAGTATATTCGATATTCAATCTAAATTATAACCAATATAACTATAGATTTAAAATTCAGTTTCTTCATATGCAATATAGGTATAGATGTCTAGTTTCAAACCCAAGTATAATTATTAAATTTACTACCCTACAACATAATATATTGGCAAAAAAATATAGTTAGGTCTACTGAACTGATATAAGCTTACATGCAAATTTGAACCAAGTAATTGTTGCTTCCCATGAAATTACTCCTCACATATATGTTTAGACATCTTTATATCTATCAATTGAACTTAAAATCACTTCAAACAAACTTCAAATAGGGTTGTACAAATTTTTTAATTCTTTAACTCTATTCTTTGATAACAGCTCCATTATTCAACTTAACCCTAAAGATACACACAGGTAAAATTGTTATCTATCCTAATAATACATTATCAACTCAATCAACACACAAATAAACACATGCAAGGTTGTGAGAGTTCCCACAACTAATATAAAACACTTAATCTTGCTTCAAAATCCCTTTTTCTCTGCTTCTCTTTCTCTTTCTTCTTATAACATTAAACCTTGCTAGCTTATCTTCCTTGTAGACACTTTTCACCAAGTTTCTCTCACTTGTATGATAAAGAAATATGATGAAGATCTATAGGAAATGAAGAGCTAGATTTGACTAATTGAGTAAGAGGGAAAAGAAGTTTGCAAATTTAGAGAGAGAAGTGGAATTGCAGATTTTTAAGAGAGAGAGAAGGAAGAAGTCCTTCTTTACTTTTCCTTGATGGAATGGCCGACTCTAAATCACATATTTCCCCTTTTATGCTTGTTTTTCATGAGAATTTTAGTTGGAAATGACATCATTCCTAGCCCGCCATTAATCCACTAAAAATTCTTCCTCTTTTCTTATTTACAAAAGCACCCCTACTGACCTTTCTTATATAGCAATTGACACAATACTTATAATTTTTTTTCAAATTGTACAAATAGATAAATAATTATTTTAACCTTCTATACATAAAAAATAAATTCTTAAATCTTAACTTATAATGCATCATCTAATTTTACTTAATTCGACATTAACAACATGTTAATGCCCTTGAATTCTACTAAGGTCAATTTTGGGTCCTTATAATTCTCTCCCGCTTAATGAATTTTATCCTTAAAATTCATACCTATAATTTTTACTCACATATTCTACTATCGCTTCTATACCATTGTATTAATAAGAATTTTCCTTAATCCCCTACTATCTCTACCCTCTTCTCTTGTTCTTTTCTCTAACTCAATTAGCTTTTCATTTAACTTTATCTCCTCATAATGACATTACTATGCTCATGTATAACCTGTCTATTTCATTTTTCAATTGGGGCTCGTACATGTACTATGATGCTATGCTATGAGTGAATGATGCTATCATGTAAGCAATAAAATGCAAATGCATATTTTTGGATAATGCATATGTTTGCCCCATCCCAACTGTGAAATATTTTGTCAACTGCCCATACCTATTAAGGAATTAATGGTAGGTATATAGAGCATCATAATCAACCTCGATTTCTCCTCACAACAAGTGTAAATATGGAGAATTGTATCCACTATACATAAACTCTTTCTTATGTACCAGATTGAAATAATACAAATGCACACACACTGTTGGAAATTAATTGGTTATATACATCACATGTATAAGAGAAATTTAAAAATTTTAACCAATATATCTGATCTTGCCATGAATGTACAATATAAATATTAATAAGAATAAGAAAAATCACATTTGATTTTTATTGAACAGTTGATTTTCCTCCGAGTTGTTGCAAACTACAATGTCCAAAATTGAACACCTCCAATCGTAATCCGCACTAGAAAAGGATCAAATGAACCAAAAACTATTGGAAAACAAAGGTGGACAAAATTTCTTGATGCTAGCAAGGAGAGAGAGTGGTGACTAAGGTTAGAGAAGAATAGAGAAGTTCTTTTCTTATAAAAACTCACTTAACCCTAATTCCCTTTATCTTGGATTTTTATAGTTAGGCTAAAAATCCAACTTCATAATGGGATTGAGCTCTTTAAAATTTTTGGAAAAATATTAATTGTGGTTCTGGAAATATTATTAATTTATTTGGGCTCAATTAAATCCAATTTAAGTCCTTTCATAAAGGACTATGCACATAACCCATAAATTAGACCCTTTATGCATATACTTGGTTTTAATCATTCAAATCAATTCTAAATCCTTCCAAATTAAATATATAGGCTCCATAAAACTTATGAAATATATTTAATTTATTTATTCTAAGAATTAGGCCTCTAAGGCCTTTTATTTGGAGTTGGCATGAAACCCATCCTCTACTGGGTTTTTGTGCCAAAACCAATTCTTCTAGGCCTCTTATATTTCTCCAATGGATCTATTAATTATTATATCATCCCTATAACACTTATAGTCTAATAATAATTAATTATAAAATACAATATTTTAATTAGGTCCATTTTGCAGAATATTTCTAAAAGTTCTGCGAATATCTCTACTTGAGCATAATTAATGAAACTCTTTAATTAATTATTCTCTTATTTATTTCTCTTCTCCCATAATAATATCAAATATTATTATCCTTGTCATTTTACCATTTTATCCTTTACTCTATATGTGTGTGACCTATTGGGTTCTTGTCCATATTGGCAGTATAATATGTAATTATGAGTTCTATTCAAAACTCATATGATTTAAACTTCTTTAAATAATTTTATCAATCCCTTATTTATATTTATGATACACTATTATAAAAATCATGAGAGGCCTCTAGCTAGGCATCATGACTACCCAAATGTTAGGAAAGTCAAGTGATTTTACTATACCCTTCCACAAAAATAGTTACCGTGCAATTAATCCTTTCACCACTCTTATCTCAAGTAGATTCTGACTATGGATTTCTATCAACTCATATAAATCTAATTATATATGTTCTATTAATTTAACCATTGTTTCCAAAATTCCCTTTTTTGATCCCTATCCATCTTTGCTATTACTTTGGCCAGAGATTCTTTGAACAAGGCAATTATAAAATCACGCGAGATAACTTCCCTTAATAAATCTGGGATGGTGAATCCTTTATTGATTACTCAAATATCTTTAAGTAGGTCATGATATACCTAACCTCCTAACTATGTTCACCCTTAGTTGGAAGTAATAAGTTATAGAGTAAAAGTATATCACTTGCTACTTAAGATAACCTTAGTGATCTCAAGTCTAAGGATACTTGCACAACCACTATGAAGAGATTCCTTATTGACATAGATTTAATATCCATGTGAGGATTCTCTTTGCAGGTCTCCAATGAACTTGTTTTTCTAACAAGTATCCACATGTTAGCTTTGATCATCTTCCATAATCACAGTTATGAGAACCACTGCTTGAACTATTCAAAAAACATAACATGTGTTAGTCTGTCTGAATTAACAATGTCATATCTTGTTAATTCTATAACTAGCGATATTTAGATATTATCACATTTGCATGCAATAAAAACCTCATATCATGAACACTTTCATGATTGCCTTTGCACTATTATTATAATATCTAGGACTTCATTTATTAATTTAAGATATACAAACACATGTATTTAAACATAGCATTAATAAATAAATGATTCCTTTTATTAAGAATATGAATTCATATATATATGAAATACATCCCTTTTACATGGGCTTTAGGGCATACTCTCTACCACACACACACACATACTCCATTAATACACGCATACTATAATTTGAACACTAGTCACATGTGTATATCACATTGTTTACTGTTCAATCCCAACTTAAGATCTCATAAATATACTATCATACATATAGGTTACATTCAAAACTTCCATCTTATATAATATTCCAAAAGTACATATATGCATTTCCAACATCATAATCCATCAATACACATAAATAATAATCAAAAGATAAGAAGATAAATACTAGAAGCTTATTTGATGACATCTTACTTCTTTGGAACCTTTAAATTATTTTCATCATTGAAGATGTCCTATTTTTCTTTTATGGCTTCGGGCAATTTGCAATAAAACAGCCTATATGTCCATAGTTAAAATAATCCCTTTTCTTAAATCTACACACACCTTATTGGTTTTTAGAACAATGCAAGCATTTTGTAGCTTGAGCTCCTTTACCTAGCTTTACTAACCTTTGTGTAGTTTGAGATGGATTACTCACATAACCTTTTTCCATTATCCTTTTTCTTTTTCTTGGCTTCACCATTGGCATATTCTCATTTCTATTTCTCTTGGTTTCACATTTCCTTTCATCATCTCATGCCATTTTATGCCCAGATAACTCTTGTAAAATCTAAGTCAAATTATGGATTATTTCCTTCAATCCATCTCATAAAAAAGCCAATGTCTCATTAAGGGTTACCTTTATAAAATTAGGGGTAGAAGAGTTTAAAGCCCTAGAACTATAAACTTTACCAATCTCTTTACAAAATTCTTTCAAATCAATCATCTTTAAATCTATAACAAACCAAAATAGGGACATCTGCATTAGGTTAACAATCTATAACTTCCTATCATAATAGTTTCGAAACGCTTATTGACTAGAAATGACCAAACCCTAGGCATTCTAATACCACTAATTGTCACACCCCTATCCTATAATCTAGCTATAATACTTAATTCAATTTCTTAAAACATGCTTTGCTATTCTATCGAACCAAACTCTACCATAACATGTGAAAATTTATGAATAACACTTACTGACATAAAAGTCCTTTAAAACATTACAATGTTTACACATCCTAAACAACTTTATTTATACAAAAGTTCCAACACAAATTTAAGACCTCCAAACCAAAAAGGAACCCAAAAATTAAGACCAAATACTTTTTAATCTTCCAAGACTTGTGTTAGCCATCCCGCTATAGATACCAACCCTTAGAAGATGAAGTCCTATCCTTACAACCTACATGGATAAAAACCTATGTTAGGCCATAAAGCTCAGTAGGAAACATAAAATATATGGATGGTCTCTTCCAAAGGTCGTCAAAATGCAAACACATATAGACACATCTTTGAGCATATAAAAACAATCACGTTAATCAATAAAAATATAATATTAGCATTTACAAAACTACTCAATATTCAAATCATGGCTACTTACAAGGCTTATCATATACTAATTATACCTCTTATTTTCAGTTATAACTCTTACAACTTGTTATAAACCTTAACCATATATTTATGTATTCTACATTTAACCTTGTCTAGTCATTTTATCTTACTAATCATTCATGAACATATGTTTATATCAATCTAGCTTCCATATGTGTACACTTTTGTAAATCTTAGTACTTTGAAGTTAAATAAACTGAGTTTCTAAGTTTTGGTAACTATTAAGAATTTCCATGTACAAGATGTATGTCCACCACTTTAAGTTATTATTCATTTCACCATTTCATCCTTTACTTGAGTACCATTCTAATTCCTAATGCATTGCTAAGTTTTTGCTAATCTTATATCATAATACACATTGAATTTACAAGTTGTGAGTTCTAAGCTTAATGCATGCACATGTAAGAGATCACACATCTCTTCCCATATCATCGTACTTTGTTATATATGAAACATATAGTTATAAAGAATTCAAGTTTGTCCATATAGCTAATGAAAACCATTAGCTATAACTCATAAATATTTAAGGTTGACACGAAAGAAATTACACATATTATTTCTCTATGTAAAGCAAGAAATGAATAGCTACATGGAACATATTAGTTAATACCATTATTGAAGGCATTTTATACAAACAACAATACCTACATCTTGGATTCCTATGTATAGGATATACCATGAACTTAAATCAAGGATTCTAAAATTTTCATATACAAAGAGTCATGTAAGTTCCTTCACATTACCAAACAAGTGGATTTTGGCTATAGAGAACAAACTTTCACCAATGTGCTATGACTAACATAACATTAGCATATGAGTTTATATGCATATCTCATTATCTAATATGCACATGTGTTACTAAATGCCATTACTCTACATATATGTATATAAAGTGGTATTCTATTTTATCATGTTTTTCATATGCTTTATAAGAGTTTTATATAATAATAATAATAATATGAAGATTGATTTATGAATAGTTATGCTTCTTTAATCAATTAACTTTATAGGATGCTTTTCTTTTACTTTGGAATAGGTCTACACTATTCTAATGAAGTGGATAACGGGGTTATACGATAGTATCCGAAGGTACAAAACTTTGACCGATCAAGTGGACCCAAATGGGGTTGGCTACAACCTAAATAGGGTTGTTATGATACAAACGGGACCATATCTATTTAGTCACCCAAATAGGATTAACTAAAATCCATATGGGGTTGAATTGTTCCTTTTTATGACCCAAATGAGGTTGAAACTATTTAATGACCCAAATGGGCTCAAAATTATACTATTATGGTTGTAAGATACCCTTATAGGCCTAACTATCTATCCACATCCTAGACACAATTTAGGCAAAATAATCTTTTTCATTGTCTTTCCATAACATACTCTTTCTAGTCATATATGTATGTATGTATGTATGCATGTATGTATGTATATGTGTGTGTGTGTACATATATATATATATATGTATGTATGTATGTATGTATGTATATGCATGGCATTATATATTTGTTCATGTATAAACATCATATGAGCATGATTTCTTATGCATGCTAAAGTAACTATATTTTGTACATGTAATCAAAGACATGTGTCTCGTCATACATATAGGAAAGTGATTTATAACACCATGTTATCTTTATTCACACAATATGAGCATGCATGTTTGATTTCGCTCTTCTTTTAAGTACATATTATAGCTTAGCAATACAGATTAATTATACTTATATTTTCATACTTGTATACTTCACTATTATACTGACATGATATATTCCTAAGAACTCTAATCTTATAGAATTAAGCATATGTATTTTATCATTTTTTGAGCACATATATCTATAAGATTCATAGCATATAAATCATATGCATCTTTGTAATTAAGACATATCATTATATGTCCGCATTATATTAGCATGATAATTATGTATGATCAAAATAGTTTAATCAATAAATTTATCCACATATACATGTCACTTCCATTCCAAGGTTGACATCTATTCATTTATGTTGTATTATGTAATTCACTATAAATACTTATATAGATATACATCCTTATGTAACTGTACAATTATCTTTAGCTATCAAAAATTCTATATTTATGTACAGTTATATGATAACATAATGTTATACACATTTATGCATATTATTCCACGTAACCTATTAAAGGCATGCCTACTCATATGCATGTCATATGAATATATTATTCAGGTTCATTGATTAATATACATAATAAGGTACCATCATTTTTACATGTGGCTCTATAACCTAATATTCTTTCATTTTCTTGGTTAAATTATTTAAAACTCATATGAATATACATGGATAACATTTTAGCATTGAAATATCATGTATAGAGCAAAATAGAGGAGGGACATGGCTTAGCCAAATTGGTCTCAATCATGTCTAGTGGTGCAAATTAGTACAGAATGGTCTATACGATGGAGACCAAATGGTCTTAGTTGTGTGCACCATTCTACCCTATAAAAATCTGTAGACACCTTTTTATGTCAAACTTATATACTATTTTTGACCTTAAAAATGACATTTTTTGACAAAGTGTTCTTCTATAAACTTGTTATGCAATTTGTCTAATTTCTGAACATTAAAATGCATCTCATTTGCACTTCTGAATCTCAAGATATTTAAGAAATACTACAGGTTATTCCCAATAACAAGGCAACAAGTATATCAGATATTCAATCTAAATTATGACAAACATAATGATAGATTTAGAATTTAGTTTCTCCATATAAATTATAGGTATGAATGTCTAGTGTTAAATCAAAGTACAATTATTCAACTTTATACTCTACAACTCAATATATTGGAAAAACAATATAGTTAGGTCTAGTGAACTGATATAAGCCTGCATGTAAATGTAAACTATGTAATTGTTATTTCCCATGAAATTACTCTTCGTACATATGTTTATACATTTTTATATTTATCAATTTAACTTAAAATCACTTCAAACAAGCTTCAAATCGGGCTATATAAATTTTTAATTAATTAAATCTATTCTTTGATAACAACTCCGCTATTCAACTAAACCCCTAAGACAAACACATGCAGAATTCTTATCCCTCCTAATAATTCATTATCAACTCAGTCAATATATAAATAAATGCATGCAAGGTTGTGAGAGTTCCCAAACCTGACATAAAACTCTAAATCTTGCTTCAAATTTTCTTTTTTTCTATACTTCTCTTTCTCTTTCTTCTTCAAACTTTGATCATTGCTAGCTTATCTTCCTTGCAAACACTTTTCACCATGTTTCTCTCACATATATGATGAAGAAATACAAGAAAACTCTATAGGTAATTAAAGGCTAGATTTATCTAATAGAGTAAGAGGGAAAAGAAGTTTACAAATTTGGAGAGAGATGAGAGAGAAGTGGAATTCCATATTTTTAAGAGAGAGAGGGAAGAAGTGTTTCTTTACATTTCCTTGATGGAATGGCTAGCTCTAAGTCCTATATTTTCCCTTTTGTACAAGTCTTGCATAAGAATTTTAGTGGGAAATGACATCATGCCTCGCCCACCATAAATCCACTTAAAATCCTTCCTCTTTTCTTACTCACAAAAGCACCCTAGCTGACCTTTCTTATGTAGCAATTGACCCAATACTTATTATTTTATTCCAATTGAACACATAGATAAATAATTATTTTACCCTTCAATACATAAAAAAAAATTAAATTCTTAAATCTTTTCTTGTAATGCATCGTCTAGTTTTACATAATTAGATATTAACAACATGTTAATGCCCTTAAATTCTACTAAGGCCAAATTTGGGTCCTTCCAATTCTCTCTCTCTCTTAAAAAATTTTTCCCCCGAAATTCATATATATAACTTTTATCCATATACTCTGCTATCATTCCTATACCATTGTATTAATCACAATCATCCTTAATCCCCTACTATCTCTGCCCTTTTTCTCTTGTTCTCTTCTAAAACTCAATTAGCTTTATATTTAATTTTATCTCCTTATAATATCATTACTATGCTCACGTATATCCTATTAGTTTCCTTCTTTAGTTAGGGCTCATACAGGTAATATGATGCTATGTTATGAGTGAATGATGCTTTCATATATGCAATGAAATGAATGCATATTCTCGTATAATGCACATGTTTGCCCCATCCAAACTGTGAAATATTTTGTTAAGTCCCCATACCTGTTAAGGAATTACTAACAGGTATACAAAGCATTGTAACTAGCCTTATTTCTTCTCAAAACAACTCCCAATATGGAGAATTGTATCCACTATACATAAACTTTTTCCTATATACCAAATTAAAATTATATATACACACACACACGCACACCATTAATACACTCGTACTATAATTTGAACACTAGTCATGTGTGGCCCCAATCATTGCCTTAATCATATTATGCTGATTTAATGATGATTATGGATTAATAAGGTAAAATTTTGAATATTTTGGATTATTAAAGTTGAGTTATATAAAGGGTATATTGGTAATTATGCCTATGTATATTGTAGTATGGTTAAATTAGAAGGAAAGATACAATTGAAATAATTAGAACTTTGGGGTTAAATGTTAAGAAAAGAAGTTTTTAAGGGTTGAAGATGTTTAAGGGCAATTTTGGAAAGAGAATTCGAAATATTTACCCCACTAACTCCTTTTTAGCTTCTTGGAGAAGGGATTTAGGGGACTAAAAATTAAATATTGGCTCAAGGATCTCTCTTTCTCTCTTTTTTTCTTTCTCTTTGTCTCTCTCTGGTTCAGATTGTAGATTGAAGAATCTTAAGGTAATGGTTCCCTCTTATAGATCTTCCTGTTCTTCTTTTCATGGATTGAGTTATGGATTTAGGGTTAAGAAATTCTATTATTTCCACTTTGTGTAAGGAGAAGAAAGAAAGAGATAAATCAATGGTTGAAAAAGGAAATTAAAGCTTCATTATCAGGTACGAAAATTTGGTTTACTGTAATGTTTATATGATTGATGTTGGGAATCTTCACTCTCTTCCTGTGTCTGTGTTCTTTTGAGGAAGTATAGGCTAAATCTAGTGATTTAAATGTGTTTAGAATGGTTTAAAGGCTTAAGGAGTATTATTGTAAGTTGTTGAAAATGAGATCTGGGAATGGACCTGAATAATCTTGGTCTTAGTATGGGTGTTTCTGGCCGTGATTCATTGCATGGCTGCACAGGGAATCTCTTCTTCCCATGGATAACCACGTGTAGTCCCTTTTCATGCATGGCCGCTTAGGCCTTTTGAATTCCCACTACACAACCGTGCACACCCTTCCTTATTTTCTTGCGTGGCTGCACATCCCAAGTGATTCTTCCTTGCACGGCCACTTATGATGCTTTGTTCTCTCATGCATGACCACTCAATGCTTTGTTCTTTCATACATGGCCACTCATGATGCCTTGTTCTCTCATACACGACCACTATGATGCTTTGTTCTCTCATGTATGCCCACTCATGATGCCTTGTTCTCTCATACACGGCCACTCATGATGGTTTGTTCTCTCATGTATGGCCACTCATGATACTTTGTTTGCTCATGCATAGCCACTCATGACGCTTTGTTCTCTCATGCATGACCACTTATGATGCCTTGTTCTCTTATGCATGGCCACTCATGATGCTTTGTTCTCCTCATACATGGCCACTTATACTCTATCTTTTTATTGGTTCTCCTTCATCCAACCTGTAAATTATTCATGAATCATGAAACCAATATTGTATGGTATATAATTGAGGTAAACTAAGCTAGCAATGAGTAATGATGATGGTGATTGTATATTAAAGTGGTGGTTAGTATGTTATTTGATCACCGATGGAAAAATGCAGTAGTAAAGTCTCCCCAATGCTAAAGTTAGTAAGATATAATCAGAATGGTGTGACCTTAGGATGAGTTATTATCTGAATTTGAATGACATGAACGTATTTGTGTGAGGGAATAGATTGAACTAGATTGTAAGTCACATAAAGTCACTAATACATGAGTGGTGTCATGATCACTTAATTGGGAGAAATCCTATGTACGTATGTACATATATATACATTAAGAGTGAGGAATTTTAGAGTAACAAGACTTACTGAGTTAAGGTGGGGTTTCACTTGAAAGCTGTTTTAAAGAGAGAGACTTACATAGGGTAATGCTAATCGAAATCATTTTGTTAGAGTGAATTTTGGGTGTTGTTCGAGCATATAACTAACAAGAGTAAGAGAGAATACATCAACCTAAAGATTATATGTTATTTAATGTACCACATAAGGTTGTATGTGGTATTTAACCTATTAAAGTAAACTGTCTTGCCCTAATCTTATGCCTAGATGTGTCTTTGCAGAACATAAAAATACTATGATATGGCTTAGTGACAATAAGACGATAGTAGCAAGGTTGTAAGTCTAAGTTAAAAGAGATGGGACATTGCCTTTTTATGCTTAGTTATGAGACCACAAAAGTTAAGTTATGCTTTAATTTATAATGGATGGTATTGACTAGCCTTGATATAAAGAAATATGCTTGTCTGGTTGCTTATGCCATGTGTTTTATTATGAAAAACTCATACCCACAAGTAGTGTACTGACATATATGATGGAATAATCTTGCATAAACATACCTGAGTGTAAAATATTATAAGATAAAAAGTACAATTAAGATGAATTGATACATATATGATCATGTTAAGGTATATAACCTATTGTCCATGATATAATAGACTATAAAAGTGAACTAAAGAGTTAATTAAGAACAAGTGTTGAATTTAGGATGAAAATAATTGTTCATCTTATTATATTGATCATAGATTTTTAAATGTTGTTCAAGTGATTATGTATTGATATGAATATCTATGATATTGTATGGAAGCTAAACATGGTAAATAGCAACAAGGTACATCTTTGAGAACAATTAATGAAGTTTGTAAGTGCAATGCCTTATTGTTGATGTATCTATACGATGATGAGTAGTCTGACTTAGTATGTGAACTAGTATGAATAACAAAACATGTATTGCTATAATTCAAGTTGCATTTACATGTACATATATATATATATAAAATCAAAGAAACATTTGGAATTAACCAGATCCCATATAATCATTTGACTTATGGAGAATTGGTTAGTTTCACTCAAAAAGAAGGATTAAAAATTTTTCAAGACTTAAAACTTCAAAAACATTTGAAAATGGAAATGAAGAAAACACGACAAGAACTAGGGTCATTTTGTAAACAGTTTGAAATTCCAACAGGGAACCAAACTAAGAATTGTGGAGGTTCTTGTTCAAAATCCCACAATAAGTCTTACAAAAAATATCGCAAAAGGTTTTTCCCCAAGCCAAGTAAAGAAACTTTCTATAGGAAATCAAAACCAAAAAAACCCTATAGAAAACAAAATACAGTTAGAAAATCATCTCAGAAATATGATAAAAAACAAATTGTTTGCTATAAATGTAATCAACCCGGACATATTTCAAAATATTATAGGATAAACAAAAAAATTCATGAACTATAGTTAGAAGATGAAATAAAACAAAAAATTTCATTACTTCTAATTGAAACTGAAGAAGAAGAAACAAAAACAGAATTATCTGATGAAGAAAATTCTATTGAATTTAATGATTTAGCAGCAACTAGTTCCACAGAAAATGATTCTGATTCAGGATCATTTAAATCAATAAATGTTTTGACAAAAGATCAAGAATTAATGCTTGATATCATAAAACAATTAGAGGATAAAAAACTTCAAAAAGAAATCATAGAGAAACTCTTAAAATCTTTTGAAGGAAAAACACCTAAATCCCCTTCACCTTCTACCTCAGCTTTAGTTAAAACAAACCCCTATGATTTAACAAAAATCTTATGAGCCAAAACAAAGAAAAATTCTCATGTTACTATCCAGTCACTTCAAGAAGAAATTGGCATAGTAAAAGAAGAATTAAAAGTTCTTAAACAAAATCAAAAATCTGATTCTAACCTTCTTCAACAATTGGTTTTTAAAATTACAAAACCTAGTAAAGAAGAAGAACATTCTTCTGGAGAAGAAGATGATGATTTTGAAAATACAAAAAATGAAATTGAAAACCTAGAATCAGTTCCAGAGGATTTTTTATTTGTTTTAAGAACTGTCACTAGTAGAAAATATCTGATTAAAGCAACACTTGTTTTTTCAGATAATTTTCAAATTGAGACAATTGCCCTTTTTGATACCGACGCAGATTTGAATTGCTTAAAAAAATGGTATTATTCCAAAAAGATTTGCTCAAGAAACTAATGAAAAACTTTCTGCAGCAAATAATTCAAAAATGGTAATTAAAAGCAAAACTGAAGCTACCATAAAAAATGGTTCCGTTTCAATTTAAACTCCTTTTGTTTTATTAGAAAACATAAATCATAGTGTCATCTTAGGGACTCCATTTATCAATATGATAACTCCTTATTCTATCAATTATGATAGTATTTCTTTTAAATCAAAAGGAAATAAAATTGTTTTCCCTTTTATTGAAAAACCCAGAACAAGAAATTTGAATCTTCTAAAAGCTTGTTCTGTCTACAAAAATGAATTAAATCTTTTAATTCTAGGAAAACAAAAACATCTTCAATTTTTAAAACAAGATGTTTCATTCTCTAGAATCTAGAAAAATTTGGAAACAAAATTTGTCCAACAAAAAATTCAGGATTTTTGGAATCAAATTGAAAAAGAAATTTGTTCAGACTTACCAAACGCTTTTTGGGAAAGAAAACAGCATATGGTAGATTTACCATATGAAAATGACAATTCAGAAAAATCAATCCCAACGAAAGCTAGACCAATTCAAATGAATCACGAACTCAGAAATCATTGTAAAAATGATATTCGTGAATTGCTTTCTAAAAAATTAATCATAAAATCTAGGTCTCCTTGGAGCTGTGCAGCTTTCTATGTCAACAAAAATTCAAAAATAGAAAGAGGTACACGTATACTTGTAATTAATTACAAACCTTTAAACAAAGTTTTAAAATGGATTCGTTATTCAATTTTAAATAAAAAGATCTTTTACAAGGTTTACATTCTACCTTAATCTTTTCAAAATTTGATTTAAAATCAGGATTTTGGCAAATTCAAATTGAAACCAAAGATCATGGTCAATATGAATGGACGGTAATGCCTTTTGGTCTAAAAATGCTCCATCAGAATTTCAAAGAATAATGAACGATATTTTCGCGCCTTATTCAAAATTCTGCATAGTATATATAGATGATATACTCTTCTTTTCAAACTCTTTGGAACAACATTTCAAAGATCTAAAAACTTTTTTTATGGTAGCAAGAAGAAATGGACTGGTGGTCTCTAAATCTAAAATCTCTTTTTTCCAAACAAAAAATCATTTCTTAGGTCATTATATTACCTAAGGAACAATTACTCCAATTGAGAGATCTTTAATTTTTTCAGAAAAGTTTCTTGATAAAATTTTGGATAAAACTCAACTCCAAAGATTTTTGGGAGGTTTAAATTATGTTTTAAATTTCTGCCCAAACATTAACCTTCTAGCAAAATCCTTGCATGATAGGTTAAAGAAACATCTAGTACCTTGGTCTGATGAACACACTAGGGTTGTTATCAATTATTCAAAAGTAATTATAAACCTTCACACAGGGAAAGATAGTTCCATCCCTTAATGCTCTTTGCCACTAAGTTTTATTTACCATAGATCTTAGCATGGTATTTAGACTATCAAAAAAAGGAGGCCCAAACAATTTTAGTCGATCGATTTCAAATTCGGTGGTGGACTAAATTTGCAGTTCCATATAGTATTAAAAAATATGGTATCATAAAATGGCTCCAGGCAAAAGGACTCTCAAAACTAGGCCCAGAAGTTTCTCAATTCTTGGCCCAAAAGTCCTTTGCCCAGACTCAATTAGCAGCAGCAAAAACCAAGGAAGAATATTTCCAGATTATGGCCTAACTTCTCCAAAGCAAGGCCACATCTTAAAAAACTTCCTCGGTTCCTTCAGCTCGATCAAATGCCTCATCTTCAGATTCTGAGCCCACCATTGACTTAGGAGATGATAATGAGGATGATTGTTTTGGTATTTTCCCTCCACCTTAGTAGACTTTTTAATTTTGACATAGATTCTTTTAAATCCATCTTTTGTAAATAGGCCTGGCCCAAAAGCCTAAACAAAGGATTTTATGAATTTTAAGGGTTGGGTGTAGGAATTCAGGACTGTTTTTGGGGTTATGGGTAACCGTTACAGAACCTGTAGCTTCCAAAATTGCCAAATAATAAGGTTGGAGTTTTGTTAAATCCCAAGGTTTAAAATACTAGCCTTTTGGAAAAATTTGAGATATGTCCTGTTGAGGGTTTTGAAGACGAAAACCATCCTCAATAGTCCATATGTATTGAAATTTAGATTTGATAAAATACTCTGCTTTTGGTAGTTTTGATTAGGATAAAACTAGATCAGAATTGTTTTGTGATAAAACTATTTGAGAAAATTCCTCTTTTGAGGGTTTTGAAGTAATTTCTTCACAATAAGGTTTTGAAATAACAATTTTATTGCCAGATGATTCTTACAATGTTTTTGAAGAATTTTAAGAGGGGGTTTTTAGAGTTTAAGATTCTCCTCTCTCGATTTTTGCAACTGAGTTTAGATTTTTACCTATGAAGGCCTCCTTTTTTGCAATTTGGGCCTTTAAGACCTCAAGTTCTTAGAGGGCCTTAATTGCTTGAAGCCTTTCCTCTTTTTGGGGTTTTAAGGCTTCTTCATCTTCTAAGGCTTTGTTGAACCAGTAAATAATTTCTGGTTCCTTTTGAATAGTTTCCATCCAGTTACGGATTGTTTTACACTGTTGTTTTGCTTTTTCTTCATCCTCTTCGACCGCTTGGGCCCAAGATTTTATTGGAACAATAGTAGAGACTACTGGTTTTGTTTATTTTTCTTCTTGGTCCTTTTAGACCTCTTTTCCTTTTTTGGATTTTCTTGGCATTTGGTTCACTCAAGACCTATTTTGAAGGAACTCTCTAGTCAGAAAGTCTGGAATTGAGTTTTTATCTCCTCGAATAAATTCGATTTCAAAATCAAAAACACTAAGAATTGCTTGCCACCTGGAAAAAATTTGTTTTGATGTAATGTTTTGAAAATCTTTTTGTAAAATTTCTTTTGCAGATTTACAATCAATGCGAAGTAAAAACTTTTGATTGAGTAAATCACTTTGAAATTTTTGGATGCATATGAAAATCGAAAGAATTTCTTTTTTAATGGTTGGATAATTCTTTTAGTAGTCATTCCAATATGTAGATGTGTACTGAACAATGCATTCTTTGCCATTGACCTTTTGTTTTAATATTCCTCCATATCCTATGTCTGAAGCATCTGTTTCCACAATTTTAAATGCTGAAGGATCAGCAAGATGCAAACATGGGATTTCTTTTACCTGTTTTTTAATTTGTTGAACAACCCTAGTGTGTTCATTAGACCAAGGTACTGGATGTTTCTTTAACCTATCATGCAAGGGTTTTGCTAGAAGGTTAATGTTTGGGCAGAAATCTAAAACATAATTTAAACTTTCCAAAAATCTTTGGAGTTGAGTTTTATCCAAAATTTTATCAGGAAATTTTTCTGCAAAAATTAAAAATCTCTCAATTGGAGTAATTGTTCATTGGGTAATATAATGACCTAAGAAACGAATTTTTTGTTTGGAAAAGAGAGATTTTAGATTTAGAAACCACCAGTCCATTTCTTCTTGCTACCATGAAGAAAGTTTTTAGATCTTTAAAATGTTATTCCAAAGCGTTTGAAAAGATGAGTATATCATCTATATATACTATGCAGAATTTTAAATAAGGCACGAAAATATCGTTCATTATTCTTTGAAATTCTAATTGAGCATTTTTTAGACCAAAAGGCATTACTGTCTATTCATATTGACCAAAAGGAACATTAAAAGCCGTTTTATAATGATCTTTGGGTTCAATTTGAATTTGCCAAAATCCTGATTTTAAATCAAATTTTGGAAAGATTAAGGCAGAATGTAAACCTTGTAAAAGATCTTTTTTATTTGGAATCGGATAACGAATCCATTTTAAATCTTTGTTTAAAGGTTTGTAATTAATTACAAGTCTAGGTGTACCTCTTTCTATTTCTGAATTTTGTTGACATAGAAAGCTGCACAGCTCCAAGGAAACCTAGATTTTATAATTAATTTTTTAGAAAGCAATTCACGAATTTACTTTTTACAATGATTTCTGAGTTCTTGATTCATTTGAATTGGTCTACCTTTTGTTGGGATTGATTTTTCTTAAAAGTCATTTTCATATGGTAAATCTACCATATGCTATTTTCTTTCCCAAAAACCGTTTGGTAAGTCTGAACAAATTTCTTTTTCAATTTGATTCCTAAAATCTTGAATTTTTTGTTGGACAAATTTTATTACCAAATTTTTCTGGATTCTAGAGAATGAAACATCTTTTTTTAGAAATTGAAGATGTTTTTGTTTTCCTTGAATTAAAAGATTTAATTCATTTTTGTAGACAGAACAAGCTTTTAGAAGATTCAAATTTCTTGTTCTGGGTTTTTCAATAAAAGGGAAAACAATTTTATTGCCTTTTGATTTAAAAGAAATACTATCATAATTGACAGAATAGGGAGTTATCATATTGATAAATGGAGTCCCTAAGATGACACTATGATTTATGTTTTCTAATAAAACGAAAGGAGTTTTAATTGAAACTGGACCATTTTTTATGGTAGCTTCAGTTTTGGCTTTTAATTACCATTTTTGAATTATTTGCTGCAGAAAGTTTTTCATTAGTTTCTTGAGCAAATCTTTTTGGAATAATACCATTTTTTAAGCAATTCAAATCTGCGCCGGTATCAAAAAGGGCAATTGTCTCAATTTGAAAATTATCTGAAAAAACAAGTGTTGCTTTAATCAGATATTTTCTACTAGTGATAGTTCTTAAAACAAATAAAAAATCCTCTGGATCTGATTCCAGGTTTTCAATTTCATTTTTTGTATTTTCAAAATCATCATCTTCTTCTCCAGAAGAATGTTCTTCTTCTTTACTAGGTTTTGTAATTTTAAAAACCAATTGTTGAAGAAGGTCAGAATCAGATTTTTGATTTTGTTTAAGAACTTTTAATTCTTCTTTTACTATGCCAATTTCTTCTTGAAGTGACTGGATAGTAACATGAGAATTTTTCTTTGTTTTGGCTCCTAAGATATTTGTTAAATCATTCGGGTTTGTTTTAACTAAAGCTGAGGTAGAAGGTGAAGGGGATTTAGGTGTTTTTCCTTCAAAAGATTTTAAGAGTATCTCTATGATTTCTTTTTGAAGTTTTTTATCCTCTAATTGTTTTATGATATCAAGCATTAATTCTTGATCTTTTGTCAAAACGTTTAATGATTTAAATGATCCTGAATCAGAATCATTTTCTGTGGAACTAGTTGCTGCTAAATCATCAAATTCAATAGAATTTTCTTCATCAGATAATTCTGTTTGTGTTTCTTCTTCTTTAGTTTCAATTAGAAGTAATGAAATTTTTTGTTTTATTTCATCTTCTAACTGTAGTTCATGAATTTTTTTGTTTATCCTACAATATTTTGAAATATGTCTGGGTTGATTACATTTATAGCAAACAATTTGTTTTTTTTCTCGTATTTCTGAGATGATTTTCTAATTGTATTTTATTTTCTATAGGGTTTTGTTGGTTTTGATTTCCTATAGAAATTTTCTTTACTTGGCTTGGGGAAAAACCTTTTGCGAGATTTTTTGTAAGACTTATTGTATGATTTTGAACAAGAAACTCCACAATCCTTAGTTTGGTTCCCTGTTGGAATTTCAAACTGTTTACAAAATGACCCTAGTTCTTGTCGTGTTTTCTTCATTTCCATTTTCAAATGTTTTTGAAGTTTTAAGTCTTGACAAATTTTTAATCCTTCTTTTTTAGTGTAACTAACCAATTCTCCATAAGTCAAATGATTATATGGGATCTGGTTAATTCCAAGTGTTTCTTTGATTTTATTTCTAACCTTTTCTCTTAAGAGAGTTGGTAATCCTGCTAAGAATTTTTCTTTCCAAAATGGTTGATTGGAATCCTCTCTAAGCATAATTCTAGTTAGAAATGTAATTTTGTAATTTTGAAGTTTGGAAAGCTTTTTACATCTAAGATTTGAAAGCAGTTCTGTGTTTTTGTCTTTTAAATGAGATGGATCTCCTATATAGTGTAAACTAATTGTGTGGATTAGTGTTGTGACAGTGTCTGGAATAGGGTTTCCTAACTCATCAAGGAGGAGAGTTCCTTCCTCTGTTGTTTGAATAACCCCTAATATTTCTAATTGTTGTTGTTGGGTAAGATGAAAATCCCACCAGCCTTTTAATTAGCCTGAAAAACCTGCTATAAGCAATTCAGCTATTGCTCTATCAGGGGTATTTGTTTAGGTTTTATTGGCATTTAATGCCATAGTCATTTGTTGCAGAAGACTAAGGATATTATACTCAGACATACCATATATATTCCATTCATAGATAGTAGAGGCATTAAATTTTGACTGAGATAATACGTTTGGTCTATTTTCTATGCCTAAGTCTGGAGCAGTTACCATAGCCAGAGGAGAAGGTGAACCCCTGGGCCAATGGAGTCTGGAAAACTCTTGTTTTTTACTTTCTTCTGAGTCAGAGATCTAATCTAAGATGTTGACTATTATATTTTTATCTAAGGTGTCTTATGCAACCATGGGAGTAGACGTAGAGGATGACTCTATTCTACTTAACTGGTCATTCAAGGCTTGAGCAAATTAGGTTTTACCCTCCTTAAATAATTTTTGACTTGTTTTGGATACTTGAAACGGTTTAAAGATCGGGTTTTTGAGCTTTGATTCTGAGGTTTCAACAGGGGAAACAACAGAAGTTTTTTGGTGTTCTTCTATCCTAGTTAATTGTTTAGCAATTGTACTAAGATGAGTTTTTGTAAAATTATTTTGTTGAATAATGTTTTTAATATCCCTATTTGTATTTTCATTCGGATTTTTGTAGGGACTTGCTTCTACTATTTGAGTTAAATGAGTTATTTTTATATGTCTTAATGGCGGATGTGTTGACTGTATTTTTCTACCATCAGACATTTCAAACTCTGTATCCTTCTAGAAGTGATCAGATTCATAGTTTTTTGTTGAAATGGGTATGAAATGTTTTCTTGTAAAGTATAAATTTCAAACCAGTCAAAGAACAGAATTTGTGTTTTATTTTTTAGAAACAAATTCATAGTATTTTTCTTGGATTTCTTTTCTCTTTTCTAGAAAATTTTTAAAGAACCATGTTCTTTTTTCTAGATTTTCTTTTGAATAAAAATCCTTATGCAAATACATTTTGTTTACTTTAAAATCTTTTTCAATGACATTTAATTCATTCATAACATTTTATGTTATAGCTAAAAAGGATGGTGAAGTAGGTGGTGAAACATGAAGTGGTTCCTCGTTTGAAACCTGTGGCCTAGTGTAGACCTGATGAGGAACTGTTGTTGAATAATCAACGTTTTGAAAAGATGCACTTGGAATGCTAGGACAAGAAAATCTTGGTTTTGAAAAATTTTCTTCTCGATCTGGGAGATAAATTACTGAAGGGAGCTTTGAGGCTCGTCCTATGTCAATAGTACTAGTAGAGGAACTAGAGTCAAAGAACTGGCTATTGGAAGCTCTTCAAAAGCTTATGTTTACCCTTCCATCATCGTACTATGTAATTTCTCTCAGATGAGTGTTTGGTCTAGATTTTTCAGGAGATTTTGGATTAGTCGCTCCTTCTAAAACCCATTCTTCAGGAAGATCAATATCTTTCCAAAGTATGGTTTTTGGAATAACTGTATTTGCTCTAGATAAATCTGTTTGTAAAAACAAGGTTTCACCCTTTTTTGTAATATTTTTTACAGATGTAAAAGCAAAAAACATTGCTTTATAATGAATTCTAAAAATAATAGCTACTGGAACTGATCCTTCCAACATTTTGTAATTATGAGTTTTTACTTGTAAGACCAAAGATTTCAAAATGTTTGTCTGCAAGAGATGATGAAATATTTGGTGCACATTCAAAAGAGATTGGTCCTAGGAAAAGACTCAACTCAACTGAACTTATAATGCCATCTTTAAATTCTAAAAATTTTGCATCCCTTAAAACACAAAGAATTGAGGTGTTTAGTCCTTCTCTTGTGAGAGGTTTTATTCCTACTTGTACAAGACCTATATGAATGTATTCATATTTTCTGTCTATGTGTTTTTATAGGGTTTTTTGAGAAAGAAGATGAATAATTTCAAATGGTTTTGATATTTGAACTCCTCGTTCTTTTATTTTAATAATGAAATCAGTTTTTATGAGTTTTTGGAAAAGACTGTTCTCATGAACTTGATCTCTTGTTTATGGATTTTTGAAAATCTTCTATAGTGATTTCTTCACTGTTTACAATATTTGATCTTTGGGATCCTAGATCCAAAGTGTTTGAGGTAGAAGAACTAGAAAAAGAAGTACTTCTACAAAATAAATTATCCATATTTAAAAATTAATTCTTTTTTGAAAATACTTTTTATCTCTCTTCTGGATAACCTTACAATGGATTCATAGCCCTAAACGCCTGTTCGTCGGCTAACATGGGTCTTACTACCATGCAACTAACCTTTACCCAGTTAATACTTCAAAAATATTTTTAGAAAATAATTAATTTAAAAATATGAATAGCTTACTGTATAGATCTACCACCCCCCTAGGCTCTGATACCAAGTGACGCCCGGGATCTCAAGGGATTTTTAATGACAATATATATATATATATATATATATATATATATATATATATATATATATATATACACACACACATGTATACAACCTTATGAAGTCTTTTAATAGTAAGAACTACTCTTTCATACTGCCTAATTGGCTTCATGCAAAATACTAAGTATGATGAAATAGACCAATGAAAGTTATACTTTATTATGTTTGCATAATCATGCAACTACTATGATATGAATGAATGAATGTTGATGCAACTATGTGACTATATGACTGGCATCCATATGTATTAAAGCCTAAAGCTCACTATTGATTTATGAAAGAATAATGTGCATTTTATGCAAATGTGGCTTTAAGCAAAATAATATACTAAGTAAAAAGGAATATGTTGAATCAAAGATGTTTTTATAAAGGGTAAAGTATATGGGTCTTAGTTCAGTTGTGTATTAGATAGGCATGCCTAAAGGGATACAGTTACAACTACCATAGTTGACCATGTTTAGGTCCATTGTTCATTCCTTTATGGAACAATAGTTGACCCCATTTAGGTCCATCATTTGTTCTTTAATGGAACCAGAGTTTGACCCTTTTGGATCTATCATTTGACACCTTTGGGTATCCATTACTCCCTATATCCACCCTTTAAACTAGTACTTAGGCAGGCTATTAAAGATTAAGAATGGATTAGAAATAAAGAAATACATGTATCAATTGTTTCACTATATAATATAAACATGATGAATGGACTATTATATTACTTTATCATAATTTCTTTTGGATATAAACTATTTGTATGAGATGGAAATTACAAAAAGTATGCATGTGATAATTGGACCTTTTCGGGTGATCATGATATGTATTGTTGTTCTATGTAATCGCATGCAAATCTAGTTAGTCAATACATATAGATGTTTACACATGAATGTGCATACCAATAATTCTGACATAAGCCAAAGGACTGTGTATGATATAATTTGATGTTGGTTGACATTTAGTTGTCATAATAAGACAACATTAATGAATACATGGTTGTGAATAGAAGTTATGAGTTATAATTGTATTCCATAATTATGATTGCATGATATATGCAAAGTAATTATGCCTAAAGATATCTTTCGTAGACATTACATGACACATGCACTCATTATGATTTGAATGAACACTAAATGCATATCTTATGTAAATAATGTGCTTAAATGCATATGATTGAAGTGTGTACTATCAATAACATGATGTCTGGAGTCATGAATGAAATATTTATAACTTAAATGAATTATGCTAGTAATTCAAGAGAGAGATTGAATTATAAAGTAAATTTGGAAGGCTTATAGAACTAGACAAGTTAACTTAAAGCCCTAGATTATTGTAAGGGTAGTAATTATTGTTAAGGTTGAAAAACTTCTCTGGATTTTGCATTGTATGATTAGTAATGTTGCAGAATTATATGTTTCTCTTTAATTGCAAAGGTTGTTATGTATTGATGATATTTGTTATTAGAGTTTGTACATGGAGTTTGGTTTCCTCGCTAAGCTTTATAGCTTAGCACGGGTTATTTATCTATGTAGGTCTCAGGATAAGCTCCACCTTGGATTGATAGTTGCTGTGATTCGATCCATATTAAAGAGAAGATCTGGTAGGATGCAGTTATCCTGGATGATTTCATAGTATATTGTTAGCCCTTTTATTTTTAAATCTCCTTATTTTGGAGTTTGATATAGTTATGCAGTGGCATGTAATTAAGGGCCTATATTGCTATTATTACTTATGCCTAATATTTACTAGAATTATGTTAGTATTGATGATTATGCATATTTGATGGATTAGGGTTTTACAAGTCACATTTTCATATCATAACCTTTACTGTTCAATCCCAACTTAAGATCTCATAAATATACTATCATACATATAGGTTACTTTCAAAGCTTCCATCTTATCTAATATTCCAAAAATACATATATACATTTCCAACATCAAAATCAATCAATATATATAAATAATAATCAAAAGAGAATAAGACAAATACTAAAAGCTCCTTCAATTACATCTCGCTTTTTTGAAACCTTTAACTTCTTTTCGTCATTGAAGATGTCCTATTTTTCTTTTATGGCTTCGGGTAATTTGCAATAAAATGGTTTATACGTCCATAGTTAAAACAAGCCCTCTACTCAAATCTACACACACCTTAATGGTTTCTAGAACAATGTGAGCATTTTGGAGCTTAAGCTCATTTACCTGGCCTTACTAACCTTTGTGTAGTTTTAGATGGATTGTAAGCATAACCTTTGTCCATTATCCTTTTTTCCTTTACTTTGTTTCACCATTGGCATATTCTTATTCCTATTTCTCTTTATTTTTCATTTCCTTTCATTATCTCCTGCCATCCTATGCCCAGATAACTCTAGTAAAATCTAAGTCAAATTATGGTTTATTTCCTTTAATCTATCTAATAAAGAAGCATCTCATTTGGGTTATCTCTATAGACCTAGGGGTAGAAGAGTTCAAAGCCCCAGAACTATAAAATTTACTGATCTCTTCTCTAGATTCTTTCAAATCATCCATCTTTAAAACTATAACAAAACAAAATAGGGACATTTGTATAAGGCCAACACTCAATAACTTCCTATGATAATAGTTTCTAGACTCTTATTGACTAGAAATGACCAAACCAAGGCATTTTTATGCCACTAATTGTAACACCCCTATCCTTTAACCTAACTATAATTCTTAATTCAATTCCTTAAAATATATTTTACTATGCTATCTAGCAAAACTTTACCATGACATGCGAAAATTTATGAATAACACTTACATAAAAGTCCTTTAAAACATTACAATATTTACACATACTAATCAATTTATTTATACAAAAGTTTCAACACAAATTTAAAACCTCCAAACTAAAAATAAACCCAAAAATGAAGACCAAATACTTTTCTCAAATACTTTTCAATCTTCTAAGACTTATCTCGGCCATCCTACTATAGATATCAACCTTGAGAAGAAGAAGACATATCCTTGCAACCTACATGAATAAAAACCCATGCTAAGCCATAAAGCTCAGTGGGAAACATAAAATATGTGGATGAACTTTTTCAAAGGTCATCAAAATGCAAACACATATAGACATATCTTTGAGCATATAAAAACCAATCATGTTAATTAATAACAATATAATCTTACCATTTAGCAAAATTACTCAATATTCGAATCATAACTATTTCCAAGGCTGATCATATATTAACTGTACCTCTTATTTTCAATTATAACTCCTACAACTTGTTACAAACCTTAACCATATATTTCCATATTCTATATTTAACCTTGTCTAGTCATTTTATCTTACTAATCATTCATGAACACATATTTATACCAGTCTAGTTTCCATATGGGTACACATTTGGAAATCTTAGTACTTTGAGTTCAAATAAACTGAGTTTCTAAGTCTTGGTAACTATTAAAAATTTCCATTTACATGACGTATATCCACCCATTTAAGTTATTATTCATTTCACCATTTCATCGTTTACTTGAGTACCATTTTAATTCCTAATGCATTGTTAAGTTTTAGCTAATCTTTTATCATAATACGCATTAAATTTACAAGTTGTGAGTTATAAGCCGAATGCATACACATGTAAGAGATCACGCATCTTTTCCCATATCATCACACTTTATTATATATGAAACATATAGTTATAAAGAATTCACATTGGTCTATATTTCGAATGAAAACAATCAGCTATAACTCATAATTATTTAAGGTAGACATGCAAGAAATTACACATATTTTTTCTCAATGTAAAGCAAGAGATGAATAGCTATATGGAACATATTAGTATATACCATTATTGAAGACATTCTATACAGAAAACAACACCTATATCTTGGATTCCTATATATAGGATATTCCATAAACTTACATCATGGATTCTAAAATTTTCATATACAAAGAGTTATGCAAGTTCTTTGACATTATCAAGCAAGTGACATGTGTCTATAAAGAACAAATATTCACCAATGTGTTATGGCTAACATAACATTACCATACAAGTTCATATGCATATCTCACTATCCAATATGCCCATGTGGTACTAAATGCCATGACTCAATATATCTGTATATAAAGTAGTCTCCAATTTTATCATGTTTTCCATATGCATTATAAGATTTTCATATGATAATAATAATAATAATAATAACAATATGAATATTGACTTACATTAGTTACACTTCTTTAATCAATTAGCTTAATGGGAAGCTAATGTATGCATAAGGGGCGAGGGGGGGGGATAAGATATGATGACTTCATCAATCAACATTATAATCTTAAATTGGGCAAATTATTCAATTCTAAAGTGGATTTTGAAGATAATATTTAAGTTTTATTCTATATAACATTTGTGTATGTGATGAAACATATGTTTGAAGAAAGAAGTTCGAGCAAAGCAAGAAGAAACATGAAGATTTGTTTTAGTTATAAACCATCCACTCGGTGGAATTGAATCTCACTTTACCGAGTCAAGCCACCCACTTGATGGTGTGGATTTCCACTCTATCGAGTCAGGCAAGAAAACACAAAGAAGGTAGCAAACACACACCTGGTGGAGTGGAATCTCACTCTGCCGAGTGACTATCTAGAGAATGTCTAAAACACCCTATGTCTAGTGCCTTTAACATATAACTATGTCATATATTTACTCTTGCATAATATTAGTAAATTAAACCATTAAACTAAAATTATACCTTCTAGTGATTCATTTAATTGATAAACATGCATAACAATTTAGTGTCACTTTAATTGTTTATATTCATGTGAGCATCATAGGTATCTCTTACCACTTCTATTACTTTAATTACATATTCAATTCAGTTCATCATATATACCATATATCGTATTCATGTTAGACATTACTACCCTAATTTCCATATTTAATCTCATGTGTATCATTCAGCATTTTATAATATATATATAACCATTCTAGCTCCGAAATGTATGCATATGCTAACATCTTCGTAATGAGCATAATACAACATTATCTTTCCATATGATATACATATATTTTATAATGTTTTATACATATTAAACATATTAAAGAAACTTATACAAAATTAACCAAAAATCCCTACTTTAACTTTTATGAACTGGTGTTGGCATGTCCCGATGTAGAGTACATTCCTGAGCAAAATCTTTAGCTATAGAAGAACCTACACGGATAAAATAACCCATGTTAAGCTATAAAACTTAGTGGAGATACTAAACATTGAAGAAAATCACTCATAGTCATTGTAGAAAAATATTATATAACGTCAATTGAAATATTAAAATAAAGTATTAAAAATAAACATATGAAAAGACATGAAATTTTTAACAACAATGTAATCCCATATTTAATTTAGCTTCCTTGAATATCAACTTTAATTAAAATAATCTGGACTTTTATACATGTAATTCAGGCATTAAAATCAATTTTCATCATGTTAATCCATATATCATATGCAATAGCTATGCTGTAATTAACTGTAATGTATTATACTCTAGTTTAGCCTACTTAAGTTCTAAAGGTGGATAATGGGAACGATGGATACCCGAAGGTATCAAACTTAGTCCCAAAGGACAAACTTGGTCCCGTAGGACAAACAGGGACAAAAATGGGATCAATTTATACTTTAGATCGGTCAACCATACCCAAACAGGGTAGACCATAACCTAAACAGGGTCAAGTAATAAAGACCCAAATGGGTCAACGGTGGCAGCTGCAATATCCCTATAGGCTATTTGAACATACATGTATATACATAACACTTCAATCAATTATTTTACATGTTATTTGTTAATCAATGTATTTCTATGTATACATACATTTAACTTAATAACCTTTAAACATTAAAAATTCATAATCATAATCATAATCTTAAAATATTTTCCTTGTAAACATATGAACATTTAAGCATTAAATGTTCATATTTATAAGCTCAATATATATTTAATTAAAATTCAAAAAATCAATACATATATTCCTTGTAAACATAACAACAATTAAAATTATACATTAAAAAATCTACCTTTAAAATTCAACATAGAGGCAGAATTCTAAATCCGAATTATACACTATTTTTGACCAAGAAAACATCAATTTTAGAAACAATGTCCTTCTACAAACATGTTCCCCTAAGTTTCCAATTTTTGGAACATCAAAAATCATTTCAGTATTATTTTCAAAAATCAAGATATATACATTTTACTAAATACTATTCCTATTGATCGTGCTGTGTACAGGTGCAAAATCAAGATAAAATTAAACAAGCTTAAAGACAGAATTAGGCTTTACTTTCTACATGAAAATTATAGGTTTAGAAGTCTATTTATCATAGAATTTAACCTTATAGAATTTTGTTCACTATACAAGGAGATATATCATATTTCCTACAATCTATTCCAGAACCAAAAATAATTGTTCACTACAATATCAAGTGAATATTTGGAAATCATACAAGCATATTTAGCCCTAGGCTTTATATACAAAATGGTAGGTATGCTTCTTATTTATAATATTAAATTAGAATTAACTCAATTGAGGTTTTCTAGGCCAGAATATGCTGAAATTATAGCAACTAGTTCATGATGCTTACATATTTCTCTTTATTAAAGCTTCCTAAAATTTATTATCATTTCATTTGTTGAACCTATCATACAAAAATTCATATTTCTACTCTAATTAACAATATGCATGTATGAAAATCCTAATAATCCCATACCTTGGCCAAAATCCCCTTCACTCTTCACTTCTTTGTAAAATCTTTTCCTTTGTTCTTTCTACCTTCTTCTTCTACACATAAATTCATTCTTATAAACATCCATTTCCAGCATTTACTCCAATTAACCACCCAACAAAAAGAAGAATAAGAAGAAGATAATGATGAAAACTGAATTTAAAAATCATTACCTTAAGGATTTACACCCAATTGATCTTGAAGCAACAACATACAAGAGTTGTTCTTAAAGATTATGAATTTTCAAGTGATGGATTCTAAAAAATATAAGAAATGAAAGTTGTAAAAGAGAGCATTCCAGATTTGTTGCCACCCCACAGTCTCCTTCTTCTTATTTTTCTCTCTCTTTCAACTAAATTTCAGCTTTGATAATAGTAGGAAAAATTCCCTTGTTGGTCCTTCACAAATTTGCATGTTACACATAATTCCCTCTAGATTTTGCATGTTATACATTAACCACTTTGCTTTATAATTCTCTTAAATCAACCCTTCCTTTCTTTACTTTATTTCATAATTTACCCTTTAATTAACATATTAACGAATTAACCCCTTAATTAATAATTCATGCTTCAATTACACCCTTGAATATTAATGGACCAAATTGATCTATTTTTTTCATGCAATTAATAAAACAAAATTATCACTAGTCCCATGCCTCTAATACGAAATACACATTTTTAATTTATTCTTAATAACATACAATTCTATAAAATCATGCAGTTTTAACTAGGGTTATGTTAGTGGCCTTACAAATCTCTACCCTTTAAAGAATTTTGTCCTCGAAATTTATACATGTTTTAACCAATTGAGGATATCGCTCTCTCATCAATGCCTCCGATTCCCAAGTTATTTCTTGTACACCATGATGCTGCCAAAGTATTTTGACCAGAGGGATTTGCTTGTTCCTCAATTGTCTGATTTCCCTAGCAATCATTTCTTTCGGTTCCTCATCATACGTGAAATCTAATTGCACTTGAATATTTGGTACTTGTAACACTTGTGATTCATCCGAGCGATATCTTTTAAGCATAGACACATGAAATACATCATGAAGCTTGGCAAATTTCATAGGAAGAACCAATCTTTAAGCCACTGGTCTGACTTTTTAAAGAATTTCATATGGGCTAATGAATCTCGAACTAAGTTTCCCCTTTTTCCCAAATTTATGTACCTTTCTCCAGGGAGATACTTTCAAAAACACTTTGTCACCCACTTGATAATCGATATCCTTTCTTTTCAAGTCAGCATAGTATTTTTGTCTATCACTAGGATTTTTCAACCCCTATTTGATAATTTACACTTTTTTCTCTGTATTTTTAACAAGGTCAGGATCGATCATTCTGCATTCAGTCAACTTGGTCTAACAGACTGAAGTTCTTCATTTCCTACCATACAAAGCCTCATAGGGTGCCATTTTAATACTTTTTTGATAACTATTATTGTAGACAATTTCCATTAAGGCCACATATTTATCCCAACTTTCCGAAAACTCCACAGCACATCCCCTCATCATCCTTTTCAAATTCTCCATTTGTTTAAGGATGAAAAGTTATACTATAGTCGAGTTGAGTTCCCAAGGCTTGCTATAAACTCTACCAAAATATCGACACAAACCTTAGATCTCGATCAGACGTTATTGATACTGGTATACCATGCAACCGTACAATCTCATTCACATACAATTCTGCAAATTTATCCATAGAATAATCCATTTGAAATGGTATAAAGTCAACTACTTTTGTTAACTTATCCACTATTACCCAAACAGCATCATATTTTCTTTAAGTAATAGGCAACCCAATCATAAAATCTATGGCAATGCCTCCTACTTCTACTGTGGAATTGGAATGGGGTTTAAAAGACCTAAAGGAAATTGATGTTTTGCCTTCATTTGTTGACATGTTAAACATTTAGATACATGCTCAACAACATCCCTCTTCATGCCAGGCCACCAATAAAACTGTTTTAATTCTTGATACAACTTATTTTTGCCTTGATACACAGTAAATATAGTATTATACACCTTCTGTAATAGTACTCTTTTCACTTCTTTATCATTAGGAACACACAACCTATTATGGTAGTATGCACCTCCATCTTCTTTCACTGTGAACTCTGATTGATGACCATCATATATTGCTGTCAAAATCTGTTGTAATTTTTCATCATCCTTCTGAGCATCTAGCACTATTTGCCTAACCATGGGCCTAGCTTTAAGCTATGCTAGTAATACACCATCTGATGCAAATTTCCATCTATACTACTTCAACAGCAATGCTGCCATTGACTTACGAATCAAAGCATTGGCAACCACATTCGCTTTTCCCGGATGGTAATCAACTATGGAATCATAATCTTTGAATAACTCTAACCACCTTCACTGCCTCAAATTAAGCTCTTTTTGGGTAAGCAAATATTTGAGGCTTTTATGATCAGTATAGATTCTGTATTTTTCCCTATACAAGTAGTGTTGGTAAATCTTCAAAGCAAAAACCACAGCTACCAATTCTAGATCATGAGTTAGGTAGCTTTGTTCATATTGTTTCAATTGTCTAGATGCATACACTACTACTTTACCATCTTACATTAATACTCATCCTAGGCTAACTTTAGAGGCATCACTATACAATGCATACTCTTTCCCTGATACTAGTTGAGTTGACACTGGAGCTTCAGTCAATATTTTCTTTAACTGATCAAAATTTGCTTAATAATGGTCAGACCACTCAAACTTAATGTTCTTCCTTAATAGCTTAGTGAGTGGCGAAGCAATAACTGAAAAACCCTTTACAAAATGATGATAATAACCTACCAACCCCATAAAACTTCTAACTTTATGCACATTATTGGGTGGTTTCCAATTAATAATAGCTTTGATTTTATTTGGATCCACCCCAACACCCTCAGCAAATATAACATATTAAAGGAAAGAAACTTCTTTAAGCCAAAATTCATATTTACTCAACTTGGCATACAACTAATTTTCTCTCAAGGTTTGCAACACAAATCTCAAATGTTTTGCATGCCCAGCTTCATTTGTGGAGTAAACTAGCATGTCATCATTGAACACTATGATAAACTGATCCAAGTAGGGTCTAAATACCTTATTCATAAGATCCATGAATGCAGTAAGTGATTTGTCAACCCAAATGGCATAACTAAGAATTCATAATGCCCATAATGGGTTTTGAAAGTAGTTTTGGAAATATGGTTGTCTTTAACTATGAGCTGATAATAACCCAATTTCAAATCTATTTTTGAAAACACACCAGTACCTCTCAACTGGTCAAACAAATTCTCAATACAGGGCAAAGGATATTTGTTCTTCACTATCACTTTTTTCAACTACCTATAATCGATACACATTCTCATCGATCCATCTTTCTTCTTAACAAATAAAACTGGTGCACTCTACGGTGACACATTATGTCTGATGAAGCCTTTATTTAACAATTTATGTAATTGAAATTTTAGCTCTTTTAATTCAGATAGAGCCATTCTGCATGGTGCTTTAGAGATCGAGGTTATACCAAGTAGAAGATTAATTGATAACTCTATATCTCTTTCTAGAGGAAGGCTAGGCAAATCCTCAGGAAACACTTCAAGAAATTCATTCACAATAGGTATATCTCGAAGCTTCACTGTATCTTTTTTTGAATCAAGGACTAAATCTAGAATTGCTTCACATCCTTTTCTAAGATAATGTCTAGCTTGGATTGCCAATATAATATTAGTCATTGGCTTGGAAAGACTGCGTTTAACTACCACTTCCTTATGTTCATCATCCCTAAGAGTTACTATTTTCATTTCGCAAGTCACCACTACATGATGCTTAGATAACCAATCCATACCCAGAATTACATCAAATTCATGAAAAGGTAACACAATCAGGTCGGTTGAAAACTCTTTCCTTTGAACTACTATAGTACAGTCTTTACATACTTTGTTGACAATTACACTATGTCCCAATGGACTAGTCACACAAACATCAAAATCTAATTATTGTATTTTTGACATATCTCTACCCAAATCCCTAATGCAAATATAAAAATGAGTGGAGCCAAGATTAATAAGTGCATGTACATCATAATCATAAAGAGAAAAGGTACCATCTATAACTTTTGAGGCATTCTATTTTTTACGAGCTTTCATTGTATAAGCCCGACCAAAAACCATTTGAGCAAAAGGTTGATCAACTGATTCTGACACCATCTTGGACTAAGATCTAGAAGAAGAAGAAGAAGAAGAAGAAGAAGAAGAAGAAGAAGAAGATGATGATGATGATGATGATGATGATGATGATGATGATGATGATGATGATAATGATGATGATGATGATGACGACGATGATAATGATTATGATTATGATGATGATGAAAATTGAATTTAAAAATCATTACCTTAAGGATTTACACCCAACTGATCTTGAACCAACAACATGCAAGAGTTGTTTTTAAAGATTATGAATTTTCAAGTGATGGATTCTCAAAAACATAAGAAATTAAAGTTGTAAAAGAGAAAATTCCATATTTGTTGCCACCCCACAATCTCTTTCTTCTTATATTTCTCTCCCTTTCAACTAAATTTCAACTTTTATAATAGTAGGCAAAATTCCCTTGTTGGTCCTTCACAAATTTGTATGTTACACATAATTTCCTCTAGATTTTGCATGTTAAACATTGACCACTCTCCTTTATAAGTATCTTAAATCAACCTCTCCTTTCTTTACTTTATTTCATAATTGACCCTTTAATTAACATATTAACCAATTAACCCCTTAATTAATATTTCATGCTTCACTTACACCTTTGAATAGTAATGGACCAAATTGATCTAATTTTTTTTTTCATGCAATTGATAAAATAAAATTATCACTAATCCTATGCCTCTAATATAAAATGCACATTTTTAATTTATTATTAATCATATACAACCCTATAAAATCATACATTTTTTACTAGGGTTATGTTAGGGGCCTTATAATGTCCACTCGGTGGAGTGGATATCCACTTTCCCGAGTGCTTAAGAGTCCTGTTATGATTGTTATTTTATTATTTCCAATTTTATCAATTTAGGAAGTTCTATTTCAATAGAAGTCTTTTTCTTTGCTATTTAAATGATTGAAGCTTTATTATAATAACATAGAATTTTTGATTAATTAATAATTATTGAGATTATTTCTCTTGGCTTTGCCAACTTTGTGTTAGTGAATGTTTATTGATTCTTACTTTTGCATGAAGAATTAGACTTAGGCAGGATTGCATGGTTTTGTAGGCTTGATTCTATCTCTTCGTGTTTTAATTAATCTATCATAAGCGTTTCCATACATATTTATTATTAGGAGTTCTTTAGATTGCAGGTCAATTTCTTATTTATATTCAAATGTTATGGTATGTTAGTGTTCTAGTTTCAATATATGCTAGGGTTCTGCATCAATTTGTATTAGAGCATAGGCTAAGGGATAAACTCTTAACTATTTATTATATCTTTTTTTTTTTGGGTTCTACATCATATTCTTTTCTTTTACTTTAGAATAGGCCTATACTATTCTAAAAAAATGGATAAAAGGTTATACAATAGCACCCGAAGCTATAAAACTATCTGATGGGTCAAGTGGACCCAAACGGGGTTAGCTATAACCTAAATGGGGTTGTTGTGGTTCAAATGGGACCATGTCAATTTAGTCACCCAAACAAGATCGACTACAACCCAAATGGGGTTGAAACTGTTCCTTTTGAAGACCCAATTGTTGTGAAAAGTATTTGATGAGCCAAATGGGATCAAAATTATACAATCCCAGCAGCAAGGTACCCTTATTGGCATACTTATCTATCCACATTATAGACACAATGCAGGCAAAATAATTTTTTATTATCTTTCCATAGAATACTCTATCTAGTCATATATATATATATATATATATATATATATATATATATATATATATATATATATATATATATGAGCATGACACTATATCTTTGTTCATGTATAAACATCATATAAGCATGATATCCTTTGCATGCTAAAGTAAATGTATTATGTTTGTATAATCAAAGATGTGTGTCTCATCATCCATATATGAAAGGGATTCTTAATACCATGCTATCTTTATCCATATAATATAAGCATGCATGTTTGATCTCACTCTTCTTTTGAGTACATATTATAGTTTAGCAATTTGGATTAATTATACCTATATTTTCATGCATGTATACTTTACTATTATACCGATATGATATATTCCTAAGAACTCTAATCTTATGGAATTAAGCATATGTATTTTATCATTTCTTAAGCACATATATCTTTAAGATTCATAGCATACAAATCATATGCATCTTTGTAATTAAGACATATCATTAGATGTCCGCATTATATTAGCATGATAATCATGTATGAACAAAATAGTATAATCAATAAAGTTATCCACATATGGATGTCACTTCCATTCCAAGGTTGAAACCTATTCATTTATGTTGTATTATGTCATTCAATATACATACTTATATAGATATACATCCTCACATAACTATACAATTATCTATAACTATCACCAACTCTATATTTATGAATAGTTATATGATAACATAATGTTATACACATTCATGCATGTTATTCCACGTCACCTATTAAAGTCATGCATACTTATGTGCATGTCATATGAATATATTATTTAGTTTTATTGATTTATATACATAACAAGGTACCATCATTTTTACATGTAGTTCTATAACCTAATATGCTTTCATTTTCTTGGTTAAATTATTTAATACTCATATGAGCATACATGGATAATATTTTAGCATTGAAATATCATGTATAAAGCAAAATAGGGGAAAGACATGGCTGGGACAAATTGGCCTCAGTCGTGTCTGTGGTGGATATCGGTACCAAATGGTCCACACGGCTGAGACCAAATGATCTTAGTGCCATTCTACCCTAGAAAAATTTGCAGACACCTTTCTATGTCAAATTTATATACTATTTAAAACCTTAAAAATGACATCTTTAGACAAAGTGTTAATCCATAAACTTATTACTCTTTTTTTTAAATTTTTGAAAAATTAAAAAAATCTCATTTTCACTTCTAAACCTCAAGATATTTAAGAAATATTATAGGTCGCTCCCATTAACAGGGCAGCAGGTATATCCAATTTTCAATCTAAATTATGACCAACATAATGATAGATTTAGAATTTGATTTCTTCATTTGAAATATAGGTATGGATGTCTTGTTTCTAACCCTAGCAGAATTTTTCAATTTACTCTATAACTCAATATACTGGCAAAATAATATAATTAGGTCTAGTGAAACTAAACTCAGAATTCTGAAATACGTTTACGTGTAAATTTAAACTAAGTAATTGTTGCTTCCCATGAAATTACTCCTCACACATATGTTTATACATTTTTATATCTATCAATTTAACTTAAAATCGCTTTAAATAAGCTTGAATGGGGTTGTATAAATTTTTAATTCTTTAACTCTATTATTTGATAACAACTCTATTATTCGACAAAACCCCCATGATACACACAAGCAGAATTGTTATCCATCCTAATAATACATTATCAACTCAATCAACACACAAATAAACACATATAAGGTTGTGAGAGTTCCTAAACCCGATATAAAACTCTAAATCTTGCTTTAAAATCCCCTTTCTCTCTACTGTCTCCTTTTAACATTGATCCTTGCTAGCTTGTCTTCCTTGAGGACGCTTTTCACCAAGTTTCTCTCACATGAATGATGAAAAAATATGAAAAAGCTCTATGAGGAATGAAGGGTCAGATTTATCTAATAGAACAAAAAGGAAAAGAAGTTTACAGATTTAGAGAGAGATGAGAAAGAAGTGGAATTGTAGATTTTTAAGAGAGGGGGATGAAGTGTTTCTTTATTTTTTCTTAATGGAATAGGTAGCTCCAAGTCCCATATTTCCCCTTTTATACAAGTCTTGCATGAGACTTTTAGTGGGAAATGACATAATGTCTGGCCACCATAAATCTATTTAAAATCCTTCCTCTTTTTTTATTTTCAAATGCACCCCAGCTGACCTTTCTTATATAGTAATTAACCCAATACTTATAATTTTATTTCAATCGCACACATAGATAAATAATTATTTTACCCTTCAATACATAAAAAAATAAATTCTTAAGTCTTGACTTATAATGCATCGTCTAATTTTACTTAATTAGACTTTAATAATATGTTAATACCCTTGAATTCTACTAGGATAGAATTTTGATCCTTACATACTGCACCCTACGGGATCAAACTACTGACCATTAAGTGATTTCTAGGGTTTTTTGTTTGCCTTATGTATAGAAAGAGGAGCCCCAACAGGCACAACTTGACCCAAAGCCATATATGGACCAACAGATAAAGCATAGGCTGCGCCCAGGACTAAAAAAGAAAGAGGTACCTTTTACTGATTATTTTATAGGTGAGGCTATCAAGATCCAGTCGAGGCATAAAGTATGAAAGCTTTCCTTACCTTCAAGCATGATCTCCTACCATAGGACTATAGCCATCCTTATGCAACATCATCTTTAAAACTTTATCCACCATAGGCAGATGTGCTCGTAGCTCCCTAACATGCCATATTATAGAGTCTTTAGTGCATAGAAATGGCTTAGACTACCATGACTGCTGACATCCAGGTGATACATTAGAAGCAGGCCCAACACCATGAGCTCTACCAAAAGAGATTTGATGACATCCAGGTGCTCACCAATGCCAGTTGATGGTCGATATGGCCAAGGCAGAGAAGGGGATTCAACAGGCTAGTACTAGTGTGTAGAAGGCTAAGAAGAGTATTCAGGCACTTAAGATGACATTTCATATGGTGAGTGGCAAAGTCACGAAGGCTTGGGATGAGATAAAGAAGAGGATAGAGAAGTTTGATGTCAACTTTAAGGGGTATACATAGCCATAAATGGGATGGTCCTGGATCATCTCATAGAACAGGCCATATATTTAATTAGGATCTGACAAAAGATGGGATGCTTAGAAGATTTCCTTAGTGAGTTTCTCTATCCTACTGCCATTGACCCCACAGCCAAGGCCATTCATTCCTCCATTAACATAGGGATATGTACCGAGCCCACCAGTCCCTAAGCACTTCTCTTGTTTGCCTCCAAAGGGTTCAACAGACTACGACATACATTGAAGCCTAACAACTTGTTTACTTCATGAAGATGACTTCATTTATATTTGCTTTCATCACATATACATTCTTTATTATTACTTTTGAATTTATATTTATTTTGGGATGTTGTTTGTCACTTTGGATTTGTTTTAGATTTCACATTATATGCATGTTTGTTAGAACTTGCTTAGTTATTGCACTGTGTTATTTGGTAACATGCTTATCTTTAACTAGTTATTTTTAACTTTAAAATATTTTGATCAACATTACATGGCTAAGACAAAAAAATACATGTGCGCGTGCGCACACACACACACACATATATATATGAAATGATGAATTTAACACATTCACACACCACGTTGCAAGCCTTCAAATCAAGGTATAACCGCAGAAGTAAAATCGCCTTCAAGACCAAGATACAGCCATATAGTGGAATCACCTTTAAATCAAGGTATAGCTATAGTGTGAAATTGCCTTCAAATAAAGGTATAACCACATAAGGGAATTGCCTTCAAATTGAGGTAAAGCTATAGAATGGAATCGCTTTCAAATTTAGGTATAGCCACAGAGCAAAATCACCTTCAAATTGAGGTATAGCCATTGAAATGAAATCGCCTTCAAATTAAGGAATAGCCATAAAAATGGGATTACCTTCAAAACCAAAGATGCACCATAGGCTGGTGTTGGTCACTCATCACTACTACAAGCCTTCTTAAGAAACAACTAGGAGGTTGCCTCCTTAGGTAAGCACCTTTCCCTCATTCTGAACCTTAGCTCACCTAAGCACTCTTATGTAATAACCTCCCTAAAGTTGGGGGCAACTATAGACATTGGATCTTGAGGAGGCTTTTGTCAAGGTTACCTAAAGAAGGAAATTACTCTTTGAAAGATAATGAATTGAAGATTTTGAAGTCTTTACCATACTACAAACCCCTTTTGGGAATTGTTTTGAAGTATTTTATGTCTAATTCAAGCACTCATAAGGAGTAAAGGGTTAAATAATGAGAAATATTCTCGATAAGGGACTTAAAAGTCATATTCAGAGAAATTTTGGCTTTACACAGCCATGTAAGGGATTGTACACCAATGCAATTAGACAATATTTGCATTATTTGGCCAATTGCCTATTTGGCTGCCATTTTTGGGTTTCACACCCATACAAAACACTTGCACGACCGTGCATGTTAAAGAATCTTCCTTTTTAGGTGAGTTGACTATTGCACTTAATTTACTCACCCGTGCAAACCTATTGTTTAGCCATGCAAGCAAAAATTAAGTTGGCTTTTTAGAATCAATTTGACAAATTGGTTGACATTTTAGGCTTTTACATCCGTGCAAGGTGTTTATACGTCCATACAACCATTCTTATATAATGTCTTGGCCAAAAACATTTGAGAGGTTAGCTTGCTGTTGGAAATTGACGATTAAAAAGTTTGATTAAGGTTTTTATCTTTAGAAGTAAATAAAAAACTTTTAAAAGCTTAAAAGTGTCCTTTTGGAATTTAGTTCTTTATTTTTCAAGTTAGCTTTTTTTAGTATCTTAATATGAAAAAACCAAAGAATCTGACATTTGACGATCTAATTTAGTAAGTAAACTGAAGGTAATATAAAATATTTCTTCTTCTCAATTTAGCTTTTTGATAGTATAAAGTTTATGCATTTATTGTCTTAAATTTTATGAACTTTATTTGTTGATTTATTTATCACATCTATCGCATATTTATTTCTACTTAGATTTAGGTTATGAAACCCTTTCTAAGGTTATTTTTGTGATGTGATAGAAATTAAGAGGCAATCATTTTAAAGATCCCTTTCATCTATTTTAAAGCCATTTTTCTCTTGGAAAGTATGATTAAAAATAATTTTTTTGTGTTATCTGATCCCTTTTTGCTCCCTTTTGGGATTTACTTATTAAAGGACTTTATTTTAAAGGAAGAGGAAGTGTTATACCTTTATTGGCAAGCACAGTCATGCATCATATGATGCACACCCATGCATCATGTATCAATATATATTTTCCTCCTTTTTTAAAATAAATAAGTCAGCCGTACATCGTTTGGCATGTATGCAAGGTAGATGAATCGATCGTAGGTCATGGTACATGTTCAAAAATCCTTTCTTTTCCTTTTCCCTTTTCTGCTTTGTTCATTTTCTTTTTTTGGTACTTGTTGTCATTATTGTTGTTATTATTATACTTGTGGATCACCATTTATTGCGAGTGTAGCTGAGCAAATGTTATAAGTAAGTTTTCATTCCTTGTCTCCTATTACAAAAAGGCTTTTTTTGGCTATAGGAAGAAAATGCCACAAAAATATTTATAATAAAAAATTAGGATCTTTTCTTAATAAAACTAGACCAAAGTTCTATTTTTGCCTGTGAAACTCACACACAAAAAAGATTAGCTGTTAATACTATAAAAGATTTTATGTATAATTAAAATAATTCAAGATGTTTCTTAATAAAACTTAGATTGGCAAGTCTCAGTCTTTAAAACACATAATGAAATGGCTCTTCATAATTCTCATACGAGGACCAATATCCTCATCATAAAAGGATCACAACGGATTGCTTGATTTATGGATGCCTACTTTATTACTCTATTCTATGTCATGATTTACAATTTTTCTATGTGCTTGGGTTTGCCTTTAAATTATTTATTTGCTTTAATCTTGCATGTAAAAAAGGCAATAATATCATTAATCCGAAAAGCCATTATGTCACATCTATAAAGGTACAAATAAGAGTTAAGTTTCAAACTCTCTCTAGGTTTTGGCCTCATGAGGTTGGAACACCTTTTCCTAATGTTTTATTGGGTTGTGACTATCGATTATTAGTGATATGAACCTTGTGGTGCCCAATAGACATCTCTCGACTATTGATTATTAGCGATAAGATATGAGATTCCTTAAGATGTTGTGTTATACCTTATGGGGTATGGTACTTGGCGAATCGAATTGAGTCCTTTGATTATCGTGAAGTGATTGATTAGCTTGGGTAAAGAAACCTTAACATGTTCATACCATAAAGGTGGGATTAGGTTACCAAGGCAAAAGGTTTTCCTCTATTTATACTCGAGGATCCATTCTTTAGTTCTAGAGGAGGGGGTTTTTGATCGATCGAAGCACATCACAAGTAGAAAAAATAAGGGTTTATTTATGAAGTGTTGAAAAAAATGATCATTTAATTAAAGAACCCTCTGCTAATAAAACTTGGCTTGGAGATAAAGCTCGTTTGTTGTTACAAATTATGAACTCTATTGAAAGTAATATGGTGGGTTTAGTAGATCAATGTGAGTATGTTAAGGAGTTAATAGATAATTTAGCATTCTTATATTTGGGCAAAGGCAATGTTACTCACATCTATGATGTATGTCAGGCTTTTTATCATGGTAAAAAGGATGAGGCCAAGTCACTCACACCGCATCTTATGGTGTTCAATAAAACATATGGTGAATTGAATGTTCTTTTGCCACTTGGTGTAGACATTAAAAGGCTATAAACTTAGAGAGAACAAATGGCTATCATAAGCTTTCTTGTCAATCTTCCTCCAAAATTTGACATTGCAAAATCTCATATTCTCTTTAGTCTTGAACTCGATACTCTTCAGGATGTATTTAGTAGATTGTTAAAAATTGAGAAAAATGCTCAAATTGCTCACCAAATTAGTATCCTAGTTGTTAAAGAAGGAAAAAATGATGTTAGGAAGAAGCATAATAAGGAAGGATGCAATATTGTCTACTATTACTATAAGAAACCTAGACACATAAAGAAGTATTGTAGAAAACTGCAAATCACAATCAGAGAACCCAAACTGCCAATATTGCTACATCTAATTCATCTACCAAGAAATCTATCGCTATCTTAGCTAATGAATATGCTCAAATTTAGGATTTTCTAAAGGAATCTAGTCCAATTACATCTATTGCTAATCTAAGTAAATCATTCTTATTTCCTCCTCAAATAAATGGGTTATTGATTTGGGTGCCATAGATCATATGACAAGTAATCCATATACATTCTCTACCTCAATCAAATATAGTATCATCTCCTAGAACGATAGCTGATGGATCAACTTATAATGTTGAAGGCTCCATTGAGATCTTCAAAAAGAAGTGTATATGTAGCAACCACCTGATTTTGTTGCTCATGGAGAGTATGGTAAGGTCTGTCATTTAAAAAAATCTTTGCATGAACTAAAGCAAAGTCCTTATTCTTGGTTTGGCAAATTCAATGAGGTGATCCAAAAGTTTAAGCTAAAGAAAAGTCAATGTGATCATTCAATTTTTTACAAACAATCACAAGCTGGTATTATTTTTTTGATTGTTTATATTGATGATATTGTGATTACAAGGAGTTATTCTGTAGGTATCGTTTCATTTAAATCTTTCATGCATAGTAGATTTCACACTAAAAACTACGGCCAGCTGAAATATTTCTTAGGAGTGGAAGTTTCAAAAAGCAATAAGGGAATTCTTCTATCCCAAAGAAAGTATGTTCTTGACCTACTTGCAGAAACTAAAAAATTAAGAGCCAAGCCATGTAGTACTCATATAGTTCCCAATGTGAATCTTACAAAAGATGATGGTGATCCTTTTGATGATCCAAAAAGATAGCTAAGGTTAGTTAGAAAGTTGAATTATCTCACAGTGACTCGTCCAAATATTGCACTTGCAATAAGCGTGGTTAGTCAGTTTATAATTGATCCTACAGTCAAACATCGAGAAACTTTAGATCATATCTTATATTATTTGAAGGTGCACTTGGACTAGATATATTGTATAGTGATCATGGGTATTCTAGCATCGAGTGTTTTTCTAACATTGATTAAGCAGCCTCCAAAAGTGATAGGAGGTCAATTACTAACTATTGTGCTTTTGTTGGAGAAAATTTAATGCCTTAAAAAAACAAAAAGCAAACTGTAGTATCAAGATCTAGTGCAAAATCTGAATATAGAGGTATGTCATAATCTACTTGTGATATTTTGTGGATTTATCATTTGTTAGCTGAGATTAGTTTGAATCCTCCATCACCAGCAAAACTATAGTGTGATAATCAAACTGCTTTTCATATTACTTTTAATATGGAATAACATAATATCGATGATTTGTATAAAAAGTGATAATTTGGTAAGAATAGACCTTGAAACCGCCATGTTTGTATATCCGAGCTCAAGCACTTGATGGACTGGCGTTTCCTTTGCTTCTTGCCACACATCTACAACATGCTTAGACATCTACAACATGCTTAAGCAACTAGCCAAGAGTGGGTGAAGTGAAGAAAATTCCATGCCATTGAGAGAGTAATACAAGGATTTGCCAAAGAAAAAAATTGAACGTTTTTTTAAGTAATGCATTTAAAAAAATTCATATAATTTCCTCTAAATTAAATTAAATGAAAATCTTTGAAGCATACATAGGATTTTTGCTCAACCTAATAAAAAGAACAATGGGCCCAAATATATTTCATCATCTCACCAAATTATCACTTTTTATAAAAATCAACGATATTAAAATAATTATTAATTTTACTAATTTTTATGAGAAATCATATAAAAAAAACTAAAATACCCTCTTTGTATTTAAAATATCATAGTAAAGTGTGTATACAAAAAAAATATTAATTAAGTTATTAAATATTTTGTTGATATTAAAGACAATTAAAAAGTATACATTAAAGATTATTTTAAATTTATCAAATTGACAATTTAATTGAATATGTTTTTTTTTTCAAAAATTAACAATTCAGAAGGATATAGAGAAAATATAATTTAATTTCTCAACATTTATTTAGAAAAGAAAAAATTTACTTCTCAATAGCACGGATGGAACATATTCAAAACAAATTGAACATTAATAAGTAAGGTGTGGTTCGATCTATTTAGGCTTTTTCACTTTAACACCACCGAACTGAACTGAAATTATCAAATTTGCTGAAAAAATAAACAGAAGAGAACTACCTACATAGACCGAACTGAATCTTTATTCCAGTTCGGTTAGGTAATTCAGTTGTATTAACTTCCACATGGTAAGATGATGGTAAGATTGATCTAGGATCTGGTATGAAACAATTTGGTATCAATCTTTCACATTCCAGACAATATATATATATAGATGTACATTTCCTAAAAGCAGTCCTTCCCCCCGTTTTCAATCTTCCTATACAAAGGCAATTGGTATAATAAGCCTTTGAACAGAAAAAAAAAAATGGTATGAGAGCAAAAACAAATTTCAGACACCAAAAAGGATATTGAGGGTTGGCTTGCAAGTGGTATGTGCATCAATTATAGTCCGAGATACTGCTGTACATTTGATATGTGGGTATTTATGTTCTTCACGTTGCTTGCTTCTTCACTGGTCGATGATCAAACTTATCAGAAACCGGGGCCTGAAAGGATGCACCAAGCTGCAATCCTGTGCCATCATCTGGACCAGCCCATGCCAGGGGTAATACTGCTACAAAAACAATCAGATTTTAGTTTAGTTGTAGTGAATCAACTCAATCAGTTGCATCAAAGCAATAGTATACACATCAGAATCCATCAGAAATCCTATACAATCATTTTTCCTACATAGTGCCTTTCTTTTCTACTAATCAGAGCAAAGTATTTTAAGCATATCCACAATTAAACCATTCTTGTTTTTAGTGAAAAACTTCCGTGTTGATGACCAAGTTCTTGAATCAATCACATATTTAATGGATTTTCTTAATAGATCCTGTTAGGGCCTTTTTTTCAAAAATTTTACTCAGCCACGTGTGAAAATTGATGCAATGCAACAGTGTAAATATGTACTCAAGTCAGATCAACATACCTTCACCCTCAAGAGCATTCGTATTGTCACTTGAAGTTCTTGGAGGGACAAGACGCTTTCTCACATAGTTTTCCTGTAAAGGCCTTGGGGTTTGGAATGAAAATTGTGAAAGAGTAACATCATCTTTTTCGTGCTCAGGATGTTCCGCTAAGTACCTGCAATATCAGAGTTTTCAACATCTAAAAATATCATCACCAAAGATTATCTAGCAGTAAGTGTAAGAACAAACAAAATGCAATGGAAGTACACACTGTGTAGCAATAGACATACTTTTGTATCTCTACCATGGATCGAAGTCTCTTGCCTGATGGTGCTTGATAATACCTACAAGTATTTAGAATATGAAAAATATTTTCATGATGATATAATTTAATAAATTTCTAAACTTGACAAGATGAACAAATAATGAACATCATACGTGAAACTGCAAAAGTTTAAACATATGGGAAAGGAGACATACACATCGGCAAATTTGGTACTTCCTTCACCTCTAATTCGTAACAGCCGTTGCCATCCATGCGGAGGCTGGGCAATATTAGGTTTATCAATTGCCCAGAGCCTGCTTCCATCTTGATAAATGTCTGCCAGATCATTGCACGATATATCAGGCCGCCACTCACGAGCTGTTTCACAATAAAATGGCTGCTCTAGAATATGTTCACGTATTGCTTCATATTTTTCTTTTGTTGGAATGAGCCTCCATTTAAAACAGTTGGCACACTGGACAGTGAAAGCCCCTACAGAAGGCAAGACTCTTGGAGGCATATTAAAACCCGGGCATCTTGAAAAAGGATGAGGCCTGTACTGGATTGGTTGAACAGCAGGTTCGATATCACCAATCCCATTAGCCACAGGATCATAAAGTACCAACTGCTTTGAGGCATTTTCAACAGACTGATGATCTGCACCCTCTGTTTCATGAGAGTCATCCTCAGATGGAGAAGAAACTTCTATAGGCCTCTGAAGACTGCTATCTAGATGACCAGAAAAATTTGAACTGGCATCGTCATTTGCTTCCTTCTTCACAGATAAGGAAAAATTAATAGACTCTGTCTGCATCTGGATAGACCTTAACCACCTAAAAATTCAAATATTAAAAAGCAATCACGTATCAAGATGCTCATAAACTTGTCTGCCAGTCAAGAAACAGCATACAAAATATACTGACAAAAAAATAAATAAAAAAGAGACAGCTTATGCAAAATTTGAATTTTAAATCTCTCGGCATAGATCAAAGGTGAAAAGTAGAAACAATCAAGACTTTAAGAAGGAATAAATCCCCACAGATTTGTAATGTAATTTACAAGGAGTTCCTGGAATAATGACAACACAAAGTAATCTGAAAGACATGAAATAGCAAATAAAAACAGCATCAATAAGCAATTCAAACCAATCTCCCACTGCATATTTGGACAGCATTATCAGTCACCACAGAGACAGACACATACAATGTCTACATAAAGGGAAAATGACCAGATGAATTTTCCAGCAATCAGCTTCTTCAGATTGTGTGATGCCTAAGGACTTCAAGTGCGATGCTCAGAACGTCCTCCTATTTTCTACCATGAAACAGCCCCATATTTTTGTTCCTTTTCTACTATTTAGTGCCTAGATACCGATTTATTTAATTTTTCTGCTCATTTGCTACCATATAAGCCTAAAAATACATGCAATTACGCAATTCAAGAGGAACAATGCATGAAGTATAGATACAATGCATTGGATTTTCAGAACTATTGTAGATCCTGTTAACAGTTTGTACTGCCCAAGAACGGTCAGAAACTTTATTGTTTCACATATTTGAACTCATATTTTTGGAAAACATAAAGGGAACTAATGCACTCTAGCAGCTCACTTTCTCCAACCTGGTTTTGTCACTGTTTTGTTATGCTTAAAAACAATCAAACGATGCAGAGTTTCCAATTCTTATCCTTTTGATTTAACTGTTTACCTGTATGCAATATAAAAGGTGCAATAATCCAAAATCAAGCTCAAACAGAAGCAAATGTTAATATCATTAGAATCAACGAGATCATTGGGGTATGCACATTACAATTTCATCAACAAAGAACCCAAGCAACACTAGAAAACCATAAAGATGCGTTAAAAGACGAAAGGAAAAAGGAATGTGGATCGTGATATCAATAATAATGTCTTTCAAATAAAGGCTAACCTTTTTTTTATTATAAAAGCAAAACAGAGCTACCCCTTTACTCAGAATCGAATTCTTTTGATAACTGCCATTTTAGATTGAGTCTGCAAACTCATAGATGTATCCATAACCTGCACAATAAGCAGAAGCAACAGAAATATCCATAAAAGAATCTTCCAAGAATAAATTACAGCATTCTTTTTCCATAAACATAAAAGATCTAGGATCTGCATATAATATAAGAAACAACAAACCTTTAAGATAAGTCAAAAGCATTCTGAAAAATTAATTAAAAACAACTTTCTTTGTTGTACAAAAGCAAAAAAAGAAACCAAAACAATTCATGCAATAAAATAGAACTAACTGTTAGCAAATAGCTCAAATTTCAACATTTTTGTTTCTCTATCGTTTCCCAAGCGACCAACAAGTTTTGAAATCAATCAAGAAAGAGATTATGATAGCAAACACAAAAATTGATCTGGCTCAAAGAATACGGATCAAAATTTCTTGAAAAGAAAAGAGATGTTACAGAGATAAGGAGAATGGAAACAGAAGCGTTAGATATTTGGTGGATCGTACGAGTGAGATTTATTTAATGTCCGTTGCAGGTTCTAATGTCTTCTTGATCTTTGGGTTGTCCTCGGTACGAGGAAAAGATGATGTTAGAGACGCCCGATAACTTATATTTTTTGATGGCCAACGGTGCATTTTTGTGCGACTTTTTCATAAAGAAAGGGTTTTGTTTTTCGTGGTCTTTTTCAAGTTATTTGAAAAATTGGGATCGATTATATTTTCGCTAGAAATATTAACAGAAATAAAAATATAGGATTCATGCTGATCGGATGATTTAATCTTATTTTCGTTGGAGCATTATGCAGTAATAAGAGTTGGACCATCATTATTTCTGTAATAATAATCCACAAAAATAGTGATATGTACCCTGATATTCCATAATTATTTTGGGAAAAATAGGAAATAAAACGCATTGAAAAACTTTTTATTCGGAATCATCCTCTTTCTCTCTTTCTTTATGTATAAATGTGCCTTTGAAATTTCAAATTTCTTTGTGCAATTAAAAGTGTGGTGTCTGCTGCATAAGAGTTTGATAATAATAAGTAGTATATAAAAGTTATCCTGAGAATAAATAAAAATAGTGTGTTATAAATTTTAGTATGTTATTATACGAAAATTTAGAATTAATTTTTCAGTTTGATTATCGTTATATGGTAAAAAATGGTTTTTTAATTTTTAATTTGACATATGTAATTTTAAATTGTAATGTATTAACTTAATTATAATAATTTTTTAATTTGATAAATTGTAGGTATCAATTAAAATATAAAGTGAGCAATTCCAGAAGGCACAACGATCATAGTATTAAAAATAAGTATTATTAGAGTAAATTTGTATAAAAAATTTTTAAATCGAAATATTATGTTATTATAACGTGAAAGTGTAGAAATTTTAGAAATTGATGTGAATACTTTTTTTAAGAAAATAATGATTAAAAAATAAATTTTAATTAATAATGTATTTTTTTATTAATTTTATACAATAGATGGTGCACACCTACTAAGCTCCAAGAGCCATGATGGGTAGAATTGCAAAGAAAATTATCTGCCACAAATGGAAGGATCTATGCTATTGTAGAATTAGAAATGGCGTAACAATGTGCGAGCATATTAGTTTACAAAAAGAATACAAAATTTTTCTTAAAAAATGGCGACCTTGGACAAAAAGAATATTAATTTACTAATTTATGTTTTTTTAATTTTAAATATAATATTTATTATTTATATAAGTAAAATTAAAATTTATTATTTTATTGAATGTCAAATTCTTAAATCGAAGCTTAAAATGGAAATAAGTAAATAAATCAAATAAGCAAATAAATTTCGAAAGGAAAATTACAAGGCAAAATTGTACATCATGACTATCATATATATTTATTATTTATAAGTTTTTTTTAGGTCAAAGGACATTAATAGCTCCCAACAAATGGATGTGGACCCCACATTCCATTTGCTTAAAAAGTTTCAGCAAAAATAAAGTCACATCAGCCAACCTCCTGTGGACCCCACATTCCATTTCTGCAAAAAGTTCCAATGAAAATGAAGTCACCTAAACCCAACATCCTATGGATTTCACATGCCATTTTCGCAAAAAGCCCCAGCAAAAAATGTTAAAAACCCCAATCTCCGTAGGGAATTTACCTACGGAATAATGTTTCCGTAGGTAAATTATCAACTGAAAATTATTCCGTAGGTAATTTACCTACGGTATTATCGTTCCGTAGGAAATTACCGACAAATATTCCGTCGGTAATTTTTCTACGGAAACCTAATTCCGTCGGTAATTTCCCTACGGAATCATAATTCCGTCGGTAATTTACCTACGGAATGAGAATTCCGTCGATAAATTTCGTGTGCAGTTTAGCCGGGAAATATTGGCGCCAAATTTACTACGGATTTTTACAAATCCGTCGCTAATTTCCGTCGGTAAATTTAGGCGGCAATTTTCCCTACATTATTTATGACGGAATTATTATTTCGTCGCAAAATATATATTTTTAGACATTTTTCCCTACGGAAAACATTTTTCTGTCGGTAATTTCCTACGGAAAATTTTCCGTCGGTAATTATTCGTCGATATTTAAGAATTTTCTTGTAGTGAATATAGATAAGTGACCAATAAGTGATTGATTAGAATTTCTTGTAAATTATTTATTCGTGCTAACTTATGAGTTATTTTTATACTACTCTTCGAGATCTATCATAGCTCAACTGCTGATACCAAAATCTTATATAGTATTACCTAACTTATACTTGCTGAATTAATAGGATTTGATACAAACTTGGAATATGTATTTCAAGCTTCCTACATATCCTAATAATGGGAATCAGAATCACATAGTTCTACTAGTTCAAGACTTTTCTTTTCCATTTTTTTTCTTTTAGAAATAATCCCTTTGCATACTTTTTACTTTTATTTACATCTAAATAGGATCTTGCTTATGCTTTTAGACTTTTTAGTGCATTTATCTTTATATTCTCAATATATTTTATTCATTTTTGGTTACATTTATTTGAGCTTAATACTTTTACTTGCCTAATTAAGTTTCATTTAAGTTCATATAATATAAAATATTATAAGTAAACAATTGTAAGCCTTGCATTTAACTTAATTCCTTACTTATATACTATATATTATTAGCTCTTTTCCCAGCTTTTAGCTCATATAATGTTTCTATTGTATCAAACCTCTGTATTAAAATCTAAAGCCATTCATTTATCATTTCATATCAAACATTCATTCATGACTTCTATAGTGGGAGATGCAATTGTAAATCAATTACTAATTTCATATAGCAATCATGAATCAAACCATATATATATAATTCACATTCAAATATATCATATTTAAAAAATTGTCATATATAGCAACTAGAGCATATATTTTCCATATTCATATAAATTGCATGTTTTCAAGTTTTATAAGGTAAAATACTTATTTATAGTTTTGGTATGTAGCTTATACACTTTAAAATATGTTCTAACTAGATCGATCATATCTTGTAGCCTTTAACCATAAATATATATCTTGTTTGTGCTTATAAAAAATATAGGAGTGAGTATGCCTAAATGAAAGTTCGTATCAGGCCTTATATTTAGTTATCAGATCAGTACACATAATCAATATATCAAAATAGAACAAATTAGAGAAAGACTCTTTATATAGACTCGAAAACATTTTTAACTGATCAGAACAAATCAGAATATGATAGAACTGTACTATAGTAGATCATTTGCAAATTTTCAAAGTTCAGTTCAGACATTTTGATTTACAAATCAAGTCAAATCAAGATAAACAATGCATAACATATTGACTCAGAACATAACAAAACATTATTTCATTCATGATCTTTTCCAGGTGAGGTAATCATTCATTGTTCCAAAAGGATATGATTAAAATTGTAACACTTTCTCCATATGTATGTAACGTAACTATGTAGTAATATGTGTTTATATTATGCATCATTTAATTAACATATAATTTGCCTTTTTAACATTTTCTTTATTTACTTGTCTATGTTATATGGATGTAGATAATTGGTGCTATAGATACCCGAAGGTATCAGTCGTTATGGGTACCGATAGGTATTAGTCATGTGGATATCCATAGGTATCAATACTATAGATACTTATAAGTATCAATGCTATATATACTCGTGGGTATTAATAATGTGATTCTAAATGGGTTCGGTATTGTAGTCCTAAATGGGGATTAAACTATGGATCCAAATGGGATTAGACTTTTAGTAATTGTAACTATATCCTGTAGGCATACCGCAATAACAAAGCCTTATACACAAGCATTAAACCACCTTTACCACATTTTCTTTATTTCATGCTTATTGATTATTATAGCATACTTATGTAAATATAAACATTTATATACAATCATCTTGTTAGAATATCATTAATTATACATAATTCACATACTATTTCATGATCCTACATGGATACCCTTAATTGTACTATTATAATCTAGTTACATTGTTGTATGTACATAGAATTAATATACAGACTTAGTAATTACATAAAATATATCATATGCATAAAATCTCTTCTGTTTAGGTTTAGTTTGTGTTCATATCTCAATGTAAAATAACGCTTTACATGTATTTTATATCATGTTATATCCTTATACATATGTTTATAATGTTCTAGAAGTGTTCAAGGAAATTCAGGTAAGTTTCCGGTAACATTTTGGTGTATAAAACTCAAGTATAGGATGGAACAAGGGAGGTATATGAATGGATTAAATTCAACATAATTGGGTGGATTGCATTTTATATGTACATAATGCATCTTACATGACTGAATTACAAATAAATCCAATCATGTAAATATAAATGCTAAACTTTCTGCAAAACAGCTTATCATGTAGTATTATTTTTTTCTTTTACTATTACAGCAATAGTTTTTTTTAGATTTTCAAATCTCATATTGATATCTTCACAAATAATACTAAAAATTTGATAATCAATAATAAAATATGTTGGATTATTAGTTATCTAAATAATTTTGTAGATTTAATGGAAGGTTAAAAAGTTTAGCTTTCCTATTCTGCATTTTTCTTGCATTTTTTGGTAAACAAATATATCCCCCCCTTTGATTTCATTTTTCTCATAAGCCAAACAATTTATGGAAATATTTTGAGTTTGATATTGAATGTTTGGGAGCTTCTATTTCTGAAGAAAAAGAAGAAAAACAAAATTTTAGGGGATAAAAAGAAGAATAATGAGAGAGAAGAGGAAGAAAGAGGAGTGGAAAATTTCTTTTCTTTTAAGTTGCCATGTGCAAATGACTAGGAGAGAGAATGCAATGTGGGTGCTAATATGTCATCTATGTATTGGTTGTCCTTAGATTCGTTTGCCAGCTAGACTTTCCATCTAAAATGATGGCATTTTTCATCTATTTAGATGACTTAAAGGGTATAAACCGACTAAAAAAATATTTGAGAGTATTTTTACCATATTTTTAATAGTTTAAGGGAAAAAAATCCTTATCCCTTATTTTTTATCTTCTATTTGATTTTTATAATTAATTTAGTTTATCTACAATAAAATTATCCCAATTTTGGATACTAGTTTGGATATAATGAAAGATTTTAAATTAGAGTATAGTGAAAAATTTTGAATTTAGAGTTTTTACTAACTTTCCTTTTTATTAAAAAAATTAGTTTAATTTATATTCATTACCAACCATCATATTGAAAGTAAAAATAGTACTGAGACTATATCTTTAAAAATGCCTATACAAATTCGTCTTTAATATTTGAAAAAAAGTGCAATTTTATCTCTAATATTTCAATTAGTGCAATATTAATTTTAATATCTTAAAATTAAGAGAAATGTTTTTCTTTTCTAATAATCTCTTAACAAGTTACACTTGAAAAAATGATAGTAAAAAATTACATTTTGATTACTTAAGAAAATGGCTTAATTTCACACCTGTAATTTTAGATTAATATTTCAAACAACTAATTTTAAATGAGATAGGTATTCGCAAGTATTAACTACTCAGCATTAAATAAATAAATGAATTTAGACATCAGGTATTTGATATATTTATACCTAATCCAAATCCTTGACGAATTTTTTTCTAATACCTAAATCCATTTACAATTAATTAAACTGTGAGGCAACAACATATATTCTAATAGTATTTGCACATGTCTAGGAAGCATACAAATGATAATATCCAAACTTAAGTAAAGAAAGTGTAGAATGGGATAAATTAAGAATTTACTTAAAAGATAAATGCATACTGGTAATTTGATTAAAATGTCATACACATGCATAAATAAATGAGTTTGGGACATGAATTAATATGTAAATAGAGCCAAAAATATATATGTATTTGAATGGATTAAGCGAGTTAAAGAAGTAAATGGTAATTTTTCGAGGTCTAAAAAGTGGACCAATAAAAAGTTGCACATTTATTTTTTTAGAAAAATGAAGAATATATATGTTAAATAAAAAAGTGTGGCTAGACAAATAAAAAAAGAAATTTAAAGATTTCTCTCCATCATTCTCACTAATTTTCACATATTTCCCTCATTCAAAAACATTTATTCCTTCACAATTAGAGATTGAGGAAGAAAAGTTAAAATTGAGTGTTTAAGCATTCTTTTAGGTAAGGATTTACTCTCTTGCATCTCTCATATATATAATATATATATATGAGGAGCTAAAATTGAAGTCTATATGTGTGTTTGATTTTGTTTTAGAAGAATAAGTAGCCAAGAAAAAAGGGAAAGAGAATGAGGGAACTTAAAGAAAGAAGTTGGAAACTTTAGAGGTTTAGGATTCATTCAATATTGTGCATGTGATATATATGTGTATTTGGTAAAATTGTGAATTGAGATGTTAAAACATTGATTGATTATGAATTTTCTAGGTAAACATGGAAATTGACATAAGAAACAATTTAGGGAAAATTTTGTCAAAAGATTCACTTGAACCAATTTTCTTATGAAGGATGTATCTTATACTATAGACTCTTAAATGGAGTGACTTTAATTAGAGAGAAACCATAAGACGTAAAACTATAATTTTTTTAAGAAACTATGACTCAATTTTGCCCTAAAGGTCTTTGAAAATGAGCATGAATATGATGACCTATTGTTGCCCTTGTTAATGGAGTAGTTTGTAATAAATTGAGTATAACCCCTTCTATAAAACTCCAATTGATGTAAATAAAAATTTTATAGAAACTAGACTTATAATGAAAAAATTTTATAAAGAAAGCATGACCAAACTCTGTCTTTATTTTCCCCATTAATTTTCCAAAAAATAAGATATTAAATATATCCCTAGAAAACACTTAGGATTTGTTTGTGCTATTTTGGATATATCTCTCAATTTATTTATCCAAACTAATTGATTTTTCATCCATTAAAAACTAGAAATATATTTGAACAAATTTTTAGAAATGACCTTGGTCTAAAAACCCCTGTAATATGGTTAAAAATGTGACATCATATGGAATTAGGAATCAGCCTTCGAAATTCCAGGATTTCAAGTACATGCATTAGGTTGTACTATGGCTTAAAATACTTTGAAATATATGACCATGCATTAAAATATGAAAATTCACAAAATAAATGCATAATACTTTATATGAAAGCAATGAAATTTCATGTAATTGCTTTGATTTTAAGACTATCTCATATGTATATGAATAAGCACAAGAATTATATGTACATAATTGAGAACAAATATAGATATAGGAATGTATATGCCTATGTTAATATGTTATTGTGATAATATATATAAATGTATATGCTGATATTATCTTGATAATGTAATAAATGAGCAATGGTAACCAAGAGTGACTCAAGATATATCATTAATGCCTGCATATAGGGTTTTGTTATGGATAGATAAGCATGCCTATAGGATTACAATATAGTTGCTACATGACTGAATCCAATGGTGTCTATATGTCGAGACTATTGTCTTTATATATTTGATATCTTCAAATATCTACATGTTCGATATCTTTGGGTGACTGTACTCTTTATACCTTTGGGTATCTACATGTGATACTTTGATTATTCACATGCACCTATTGCTCAAACTCATAGAATATATACAGGAAAATACAGTAGGTGACCATAATGTTATATGAGGAAGAAATTGACATATGGGATAAATGGGATGCATATAAATGTAATACATAAGTATGCATGTATGCTCATATATAATACTTGGACAAATTACTTGTCATGTTCATAATGTTATCGTTGTTTTGATTATGACTTAATTTTTTTTATAACTGTATTATATCCTATTTGTTATGTGTACTTGAGGATGACTGCTATAAGTGGTCATCCAAAAAACTTAAGTGTTCCTCCTTAATTTCTAAAGTTTAACATGATTGTTTATCCGTATAGGTTAAGAAGTAGGATTTCCATATGGGAAAAATTTGTAAAAACTAAGGCCAACTGAAAGCTTAAGGTGAAGATTTTTTTTTTAATGTATGGCCCATTTTGTATTGTAAAGTATATGTAGTGTAATAACTTTTATTTTGTATAGTGAAAAAAATGTAACTTGAAAAAGAATGTAAATATAACATTTATTACATGTAAATGTATGGAATGAAATTTTGCTATATATATATATATATATATATATATATATATATATATATATATATATATATATATATATATATATATATATATATATATATATATGAACATGAATGTATACATCAACTAATGATAAATATGATAAGTACAGGATGTATACATGTAATATCCATATAGTAATACCCTGCCTAAACCTATAAAAATCCATGAACATGATATTGTGATAATAATTAGCAATGAGTAATATAGAATGTTATATAAGGTTATAGAGTCAGCTTGGGGGGTGTTACATATACCTTCAATAAACAAGACGAGGTAAGTCGATTACCTTAAAAAATACATCTTGTTAGTATTTCCAGTTAAAACCAACTGGAATAAAGTAACTAATAAAATATCTTACCAAAATAATTAAATAAATAAATAACATATATATTAGACCTATCAAATGAAATGATTTAGATTAGATCAGATTCTTGAATTAATTGACATTTTATTTTTTTTGAAACATCAGATTGATTGATTAATTTTTAGTAATTTAACATAATAAGTATTATATATTGTTTGATTTCATATATTATGTGTGTCTATGTGTAATGTATAGAAACTGCTAGTATAATAGTAACATGAAATTAAAAGTTAATTTTAGTGGTATTATTGTATGTTTATGATGAATTGGAAAGTGTACACCAAGGGTTAAGTAATTTAGAGATTAGCAAATGGCATAAAGGGCATTAATTTAAAAGATATAGGCAATTTGTAATTTAATCAAATTCATATACACGTGCATGTTATAGAGGATTAAAGGAAAGTTTAAGGTGGAAATGTAAATTTTCGAAGTCAAAAAGATGCTTTAATAGGAGTTTGTGACCGGTGACTAGCAAGTGTACTAGATCGGCTAGTAATATAGGAAAATAAGATTATGACCCAAAATATTGAACCCAAGGAAAACTCGTGCTTGTATGCCCTATTTCAATTTCAAAATCAATTTTGTGTGTAAAGAAAGAAGAAAAATCCCAAAGTTGTGACGATTTGAAGAATCAAAACTAAAAACAATAATTTAAAACTAAATTAAAATAATTGAAAGAGTTAAAGTAGAGAATAGATCTATTGAAAGCAAGCAAATTGAATGAGTTCAAAATCAATATTAAAAACAGCTTCCACTAAAGGACTATCCACCTTAACAAATATTGCTGTGACTTAAATAAAAGAAAACATACAAGTGATTATGGAGAATTCAGTGTAATAAACCCAGATAACTTTATTCAAGATTATCGTTCCAAGCATCAAAATTTTCTTATTCAGATAAACTTAACACTTAGCATAAAGAACTGAATTAACTCTCCTAGATGTCTATTAAATCCTTTCTCAAGAGATTTAACTTCAACCTATTCTTGGTTACACTTTTCTTAATCTTAACTTACTCAAATCAATACACAATTATAGCTTATTCAGATTATAACCATGCATTAATCCAACTAAATTAACCTAAGAGGATGACTACTATAAGTGGTCATCAAAAAAAGTTAAGTGTTCCTCCTTAATTTCTAAAGTTTAACACGAGTGTTTATCTGTATAGGTTAAGAAGTAGGATTTCCATATGGACAAAATTTGTAAAAACTAAGGCCAACTGAAAGCTTAAGGTGAAGATTTTTTTTTAATGTATGGCCCATTTTTTATTGTAAAGTATATGTAGTGTAATAACTTTTATTTTGTATAGTGAAAAAAATGTAACTTGAAAAAGTATGTAAATATAACATTTATTACATGTAAATGTATGGAATGAAATTTTGCTATATATATATATATGTGAACATGAATGTATACATCAACTAATGATAAATATGATAAGTACAGGATGTATACATGTAATATCCATATAGTAATACCCTGCCTAAAACTATAGAAATACATGAACATGATATTGTGATAATAATTAGCAATGAGTAATATAGAATGTTATATAAGGTTATAGAGTCAGCTTAGGGGGTGTTACATATACCTTCAATAAATAAGACGAAGTAAGTCGATTACCTTAAAAAATTCATCTTGTTAGTATTTCCAGTTAAAACAAACTGGAATAAAGTAACTAATAAAATATCTTACCAAAATAATTAAATAAATAAATAACATATATATTAGACCTATCAAACGAAATGATTTAGATCGGATCAGATTCTTGAATTAATTCACATTTTATTTCTTTTGAAACATCAGATTGATTGATTAATTTTTAGTAATTTTACATAATAAGTATTATATATTGTTTGATTTCATACATTATGTGTGTCTATGTGTAATGTATAGAAACTGCTAGTATAATAGTAACATGAAATTAAAAGTTAATTTTAGTGGTATTATTGTATGTTTATGATGAATTGGAAAGTGTACATCAAGTGTTAAGTAATTTAGAGATTAGCAAATGGCATAAAGGGCATTAATTTAAAAGATATAGGCAATTTGTAATTTAATCAAATTCATATGCACGTGCATGTTATGGAGGATTAAAGGAAAGTTTAAGGTGGAAATGTAAATTTTCGAAGTCAAAAAGATGCTTTAATAGGAGTTTGTGACCGGTGTCTAGCAAGTGTACTAGATCGGCTAGTAATATAGGGAAATAAGATTATGACCCAAAATATCGAACCCAAGGGAAACTTGTGCTTGTATGCGCTATTTCAATTTCAAAATCAATTTTGTGTGTAAAGAAAGAAGAAAAATCCCAAAGTTGTGATGATTTGAAGAATCAAAACTAAAAACAATAATTTAAAACTAAATTAAAACAATTGAAAGAGTTAAAGTAGAGAAGAGATCTATTGAAAGCAAGCAAATTAAATGAGTTCAAAATCAATATTAAAAACAACTTTCACTAAAGGACTATCCACCTTAACAAGTATTGCTATGACTTAAATAAAAGAAAACATACAAGTGATTATAGAGAATTCAGTGTAATAAACCCAGATAACTTTATTCAAGATTATCATTCCAAGCATCAAAATTTTCTTATTTAGATAAACTTAACACTTAGCATAAAGAACTGAATTAACTCTCCTAGATGTCTATTAAAGCCTTTCTCAAGAGATTTAACTTCAACCTATTCTTGGTTACACTTTTCTTAATCTTAACTTACTCAAATCAACACACAATTATAGTTTATTCAGATTATAACCATGCATTAATCCAATTATAGCCCTTTATTAACAATTTAAATCTGAAAATCAAACAAAACATAGAATTAACTTCAAAAACATAAATATTAACAAATTAACTCTAAATTAACCTAAATAAAACCAAAACAACTAAATAACATAACTAAAAACATATCAAAAACTATATATAATTCACACTTATCAAATACTCCACACTTAAACTTTGCTTGCCCTCAAGCAAATTAGAACAAACCCTCCTTCAAAACCATCAAACTTGTATAAAGATATGCAATTTCAAAACCAAACTTAGCATTTTAACACAAGCACTTAATATAAACTCTAAATAGATTAACTTCAACAAGAGAATCTAAGCTAGTTTCCTTGAGTGTGTGCAAGACCAAATCATTTTAAGTAATTTTGAAAATCAAAATATCAACACAACTAGGTAATGAAGTATAAAATATATGAATGCATAAGCATACCATCGGTTTCGTGCTTGAAACTCTAGAAACACAATAGGCCTCTCCTTTAGCACCGGAACCCATTGGTCATCTCCGCTAAACAACTCAAAACAAACTTAAAATCACATAGGTCTTTAAAAGGTTGTAATGGGGCTAAGGATATGTTTATCAAAGAATGGATAAAAGATAATCAAAATGAATATAGCCACTTTAAGAAAAAATAGATTATAAAAACCCCAATAACTTAAGCAATACAAATTCTGCTCATCCTTGCCTTGATTCCAAACTTTCTTTTTTGAAAAGATAATATATCCTTTCACCAAGAAGTCATTATTTTTCCATTTTTCCTTGTACTACCCTATACTTATATTTTTTTTCATATTTGCTAGTTCTCTTTTTCTTTCTTTTTCCTTTTCTCAAACTTCAAACATTTTATTTTATTTTATTTTATTTTTATTATTTTATTTTATTTTATTTTTATTTTTTAATGAACTAGCATTCACAAGCTAACCTCAAGGTAATACAAGGTATATGTTCAATTGACTTCATCAATAACTTTGTTAAGACTTTCTTACTACACCCAATAAAACTTTACTCTTTTCATGCATCCATTTAATCCTAAAGTGGCCAATTCCATATGGTGAGATAAAAGCTTTTTAGGTTATATGGTTAAAACATTAGGTGTAACAAAAAAAATATTAATGGTACGCATTAAGCATACCTTATAGGCTCAAAATGACTTAACAAAGGATAATTTCATCAAGGTAGGACACAAGCCTTTAAGAAAGCTTATCAAAAAAATTATTGCCTAGATCATTTTCTAAGTTGCTTGAGTTGTTCATATGCTTTGAAGGGTGATGAGGAAGGTTCTAGTGCTCTAAATGTTCTTACTTCACTACTTTAATACATTGATTTTTTTTACTAAGTTAAAAACTGGTCTAAGTGCTTTTAAGAATTTGGAAACTAACAAACATTTATCAAGTTGAAAATTAACCTATCCAAAGGCATATTAAACAACATAAATGTTCTCTTGCTAAGCAAAAGTCCAAAACATGCATATTCCATATCCAAGCTCAATTTGTCCAAAGTTTTGAAGTAACTAGGGCAAACTAAGTTCTCATGTAAACTAAATGAAAAGGTGAACTACATAAGTCTTTAATATATTTTACAAACTTAAGAAAAGAAAACAAAACATAAACAAAACAAAACACAAAACACAACATAACAAAATTTGATTCATGAAAAAAAAAAGAAAAGTTGAAGACAATCTCCCTGAAAGGAGGCTACCCCCTCCTCAAAATTTTGCTGTCCACAGCAAATGAAGATCTATTCCGGTGGAGGTGGTGGTGGAGGAAATCGCTGCCAAAAGTGATGGATAAAATGCTCAACTCTCCTATTTCCTTCCATGACCGTATCACGAAGCATTTCCAATATTTCTTGCATTTGATCGAGTCTAATTTGTTGAGCATCCATCCGGCTACTTAATTGATTATATGGTACTTCCCATTTCGGTGTTGTAGGCTCATTGATGGGGAAGGCACAGCTATGGCAATATACTCCTCATTTTATTCCTTTTGCTGCTCCTCTTACTGCTCCTCAAACTGAATATTGTTCTCTCTTAAATACTCCTCCCGAGTTGCCCAATGACCACGAGGCCTAGGGATCAGAATTTTCATCCTTTTCAGCATTTTATTATCAAGACAAGGCAAATCTCCTTTAAGTGGTTCTCCATAAACCGAATGCTCAATTGCAGAAGCTAAAACTATAGCTATCCACCCTATAGAAATATTATCAATGTGTCCTGGCATTTTCTGCAAGTCCTTAATTCAAGTAGCTATAATGCCCGCTCCATTTAGTATTATTCCATCCATCATGCATCGGAGAACCATTGCTTGAGATACACTAATGGTGCTTACATTCTTCAAATTGTTGTACATACTCTTTGTAAGAAAACGATGAATGATTCTCAATGCATGATTCCTTAATGCATGTACTTTGCATTGTCCTCCTACCCATGGCTCATCCAATTCAAGATCTTTGATTTTCTCCCAATTCTCCATAGGAGATGCATCTTCTAATTCAATGGGAGCATTTGGCACAAAACCTAAAATTTTAGAAAACTGACTGAAAGTTAAAGAATAACCTTTCTTACCAAGCTTAAAATCGACTATGCCATCCTCCGCATCTCTCTTAAAGTAGCATTCAAAAGAATACAAGAAATCCTGTGCCATATCTGGATATACTTTCGGTTTCTTTTCAACGAACTTCCCCCAACTAATATTTTGGATTAATGGTTCTATCTCATGGTCCCATAGATTTCCAGCCGGGATATTGAGGAACAAATGACTTAAATAAGCGGGCTGGACATAGGTACACTTGCTGAAATAGTCAAATTTATTGATCTTTGCCCTATGTACATACGACAGAATGCATATACCAGATGAACTTTCTACATAAGGATATTTGGTCCTTCAAGGTGCCACTACAAAGAAAGAAAAACACAATGTAAGTGTTGACTTGTAACCCAAAACATACAAAGGCGTAAGCATATGAATCTTGCATTGAATGAATTTAAGCACACATGGATGAAATGCAAAATTGATAGCATAAATGTCCCATATAAATGTGGAGATCAACATGATATACATAAAATGTATCAATAAGTTGGGTGCAAAGAATATGTTAAAACAATGCATATATGCATGGATTGCATCCTTGCACATCATAAATATGCCAACCAAAGAGTGAAAGTTAAGTGTTTTTAAAGAAAAACTCATTGGGGCATTTCATCGAACACGTTGTGGGCACAAGTTTGAGCATGAATTTAAAAAGCATAATAAGGATTGTTCACTACCCAATTGCATACCTAGCATCTATAACATGCATATAATACTCATAATCATCCAAAGAAGCAAAAATAATTAACATGCAAACAAAATGTTAAGTGCAAATTAACCTAAAAACTAAACATTCATGAATAATAATAGCACAAAACACAACCATGGATGATAAGCAAACAATAATTAAGGAGAAAGGAGAGTAAATACTTACTTGGAAGTAAGAATTACACCAAAATTGCAACACAAAGTGAAGGTGGTGTGTGTGAGTTGTAAAAAAAACCTAAAATAATGAAGAAAATGTGGAGAAAGAATAGATGATAGGTAGGAGAGAGAAAAAAATGAAAGAGAGAGAAAAAAATGAAAGAGAGAGAAAATGGAGATGGTGATGATCGATGATGAGTGAAAATCCATGGTCATGGGTGAATTTTGTGTTGGTGAGGCGTGGGCACGGGAGAGAGCAAAATAAAATGAAGAAGAAGTAAAATAAAAATCGTGAAATGGTGTATATATGCAGCATGATGAGGCGTGGCCATATGAGGTTCACATGAAGAACTACACGTGGTCACGTGTATTCTTGCTCTAGTATTATGCATGGCCACATGTGGTCTCTGTATGAGAATCCACGTGGTCACGTGTGAATAAAATGAAAGGAGCAGTGTCTTAACCCGTGGCCATGTGATGTTTCTCTTGAGAAATACACATGGTCACATGTATCAAATAAATTTTTCACCTCATCAACTCGTGGCCACGTGATGGTATCGAGAGAGCCACACGTGGTCGTGTGTACATGCATTTTTCTACCTCAGTTGCTTCATTTTTGAAACACATACATACCAAATTATTTTTTAAATGCCAGTTTTCCATTTTTAAGTTTTGAAAACACGAACTTTTTCCATTAAAAACATGTCTTCTTTTAAAAACTTTGATTTACTCACTTCTTTTCATGAATCAAAACACACAAAAATGCAAAAACACGAAAACCTAATTAAAACTCAACTATAAAATGAAAAGAGAGAAAGAATAGTAGTTTTGAGTTTTCAAAGTCTCCAGCTAGACTTTCCAAACCGTTTTAGGTATCTTGAAAAATCATGGTTGCTTCAGCAACCTCTTGCTGTCCGATTTGGTAAGGTTTGAGTCGATGACCATTGACTGTAAATTCACGTCCATCTTTTAAGCTTTTGATCATCACTACAACAAAATTATTGCTTGACATCACTTGATATGGTCCAAGCCACTTCGATTTTAGCTTTCCTGGAAACAAACGAAGACAACTATTATAAAGAAGCACTAACATTCCCGGAACAAAATCTTTTACCCTTAAATGCTTGTCATGCCATTGTTTGGTCTTTTCTTTATAAGGTACAACATTGTTATATGACCATTGTCGAATTTCATCGAGTTTATTGAGCTACAATTTCCTCCTTTCTCCTGCATTTCTCAAATCAAAGTTAAGAAATTTTGTAGCCCAATATGCTTTATGTTCTAATTCGACTGGAAGGTGACATGCTTTTCCAAAAACAATTTTAAAGGGAGACATACCTATAGGAGTTTTGAATGCAGTTCGATAAGCCCATAAAGCCTCATCTAACCTAAGAGACCAATCTTTTCTATAGTTATTCACTGTTTTTTCTAAGATTGATTTCAACTCCCTATTAGATACTTCCACTTGTCAATTGGCTTGAGGGTGGTATGGGGTTGTGATTTTATGTTTAACACCAAATTTCTTAAGCAAGGTCTTGAATTGATGGTTGAAAAAATGTTTGCCTCCATCACTTATAATAGCTCTAGGTGCTCCAAATCTAGTGAAAATATTCTTTCTAATAAATTCCAGCACAATTTTTGCATCACATGTCCTAGTAGTTATTGCCTTTACCCATTTACTCATATAATCCACAGCTACCAAAATATACTCAAACCCAAATGAATTTGGAAAAGGTCCCATAAAATCAATGCCCCAAACATCAAAGATTTCCACTTCTAGCACATTGTTCATAGGAATCTCATCTCTTTTGGATATATTCCCTACTCGTTGGCATCTATCACAAGTAGCTATAAAAGATCTTACATCCTCAAATAAAGTAGGCCAGAAAAACCTGATTGGAGTATCTTTTGAACTGTCCTATTTTGTTCGTGATGACCTCCAACTTCACCTCCATGACATTGGTTCATGATAGCTTCTTGCTCCGATTTCAGTACACATCTTCTTAGTATTTAATCCGGGCATATCTTGGTAAGGTATGGATCGTCCCAAAGGTAATGCTTGGCATCCGCTATGAGCTTTTTCTTTTGTTGCCAAGTAAATTCTTTAGGAAGATAGCCACCTGCAAGAAAATTAGCTATATTAGCGTACCATGGAACTGAATTTGCATAAGTATAACAAAGACAAATATGTTCATTGGGAAATAAGTCAAAAATTTCTCCCTTTTCGATACTAGTATGATCCAATCTAGATAGATGGTCAGCCACAAAATTTTCTGCGCCTTTCTTATATTTGATTTCAACATCAAATTCTTGAAGTAGTAACACCCATCGGATAAGTCTTGGCTTAGAATCCTTCTTTGTAAAAAGATGTCTCAATGCGGCATGGTACGAGCACATCGTAATTTTAGATCCTAAGAGGTAAGACCTGAATTTCTCAAATGAAAAGACTATTGCTAAGAGTTCCTTCTCCATAGTGGTGTAATTTACTTGGGCTTCGGTGAGTGTATGGCTTGCATAATAGATGGTGTAGAAAATCTTCTCCTTCCTTTGTCCTAAGACTGCTCTAACTGCATAATCACTTGCATCACACATAATTTCAAATGGTAAGCTCCAATTGGGTGATGCAATGACCGGTGCACTAACTAATTTTTGCTTCAATAGGTTAAAAGCCTGCAAACACTCAGCATTAAAGTTAAATGCAACATCTTTAAGCAATAAATTAGAAAGTGGTTTGGTAATTTTAGAAAAATCCTTAATAAACTGACGATAAAACCTGGCATGATCAATGAAACTCCTAATGCCCTTTACACTAGTTGGTGGAGGTAATTTCTCTATCACATCAATTTTTGCTTTGTCAACCTCAATGCCTTTTTCAAAAATTTTATGCCCTAAAACAATGCCTTCTCTAACCATAAAATGACATTTTTCCCAATTTAGCACAAGATTTGTTTCTTGACACCTTTTCAAAACCAATGCTAGATTATGCAAACAAGATTCAAAATCATGACCATAAATAGTGAAATCATCCATGAAAACTTCCATAAATTTTTCAATAAAGTCATGAAATATGGCCATCATACATCATTGAAATGTGGCAGGTGCATTACAAAAACTAAAAGGCATTCTCCTATATGCAAATGTTCCATATGGACATGTGAATGTGGTCTTTTCTTGATCTTCCAGGGCTATAGGTATTTGCATATACCCCGAATATCCATCTAAGAAATAATAAAATTTGTTTCCTGCTAATATTTCTAACTTTTGGTCAATAAAGGGCAATGGAAAATGGTCTTTTCTAGTGGTATTATTCAATCTCCTATAATCAATGCATACTCTCTATCCCGTTACTGTGTGTGTAGGAATTAATTCATTATTTTCATTTATCACTACAGTCATTCCCCCCTTTTTAGGCACACATTGAACAGGACTAATCAAATTACTATCAGAGATAGGATAGATAATACCTGCATCAAGTAGTTTCAATACCTCATTTTTCACTACTTCTTGTATAGTTGGGTTGAGCCTTCGTTGAGGTTGCACCACCTGTTTAAAGTTGTCCTCCATGGGTATACGATGTGTATAATAACTTGGGCTAATCCCTTTTAAGTTGGATGTTGCCCAACCAATTGCTCCTTTATGCTTTTTGAGGACTCCAATGAGCATTTCTTCTTCCAAATCTGTCAACAAAGATGAAATAATTACCGGATTAGCATTATCAATTACAAATACATATTTCAAATGAGATGGAATTGTTTTAAGTTCAGAATCTCCCTTAGGAGGGGATGGTTCATCCTCTATTTCATTATCTTCACTATGCTCTTGTTCCAGAATTTGTATCAACTTTTTCTCCTTTGTATCCAACTCTTCCATTTTCTTTGGATGCATTAAGCAACTTTGAAGCTCATATTTGAGAATGATTTCCTCTTGCTTTGTGTTGGCACATTCTTGAAACTCATCAACAAAGTAAATGGATTCTTCAAAATCATACGAGGGGTGTTTTAAAATTTTATTAACATTAAAAACCATTTCTTCCTCATTAAATCTTAAAGTAACCGCTTGTCCTTGAACATTAATTAAGGCTCTTGCTATGTTCAAGAATGGCCTCCACATAATTAATGGCACTTTTCTATCTTCTTCCATGTCCATCACCATAAAATCAACCGAAAATATGAAATTTCCTACTTTTACCAATAGGTCCTCGATGATTCCTTTTGGCCTCTTCACCGATCTATCCGCCAATTGAAGCGTCATTCAGGTTTCCATTAAATCACCTAGATTCAATTTCCTACAAATTGACTAAGACATCAAATTAATACTAGCACCCAAATCACATAAAGTATTTCTAACAAAATTACCTCCTAATTCACAAGGTAATGTAAAACTATCTGGATCTTTTAATTTTTCAGGAATTTTATTGGTTAATATAGCACTATAATTACCGGATAATTAAACCGTTCCTATGCCTTCTAGCTTTTTCTTATTAGTGCATAATTCTTTCATAAATTTAGCATATTTAGGCATGTGTAATAAAGCTTCAGCAAATGGTAAATTTATATGTAGCTTTTTAAACATGTCTAAAAATCTACTCAATTGTTCATTTTGTTTTTCTTTTCTAGCTAGAACAGGAAAAGGTAATTGAGATTCATCAAGAATAGTAGAAACAAGCTTTTCTTTACCTTTACCCTTTCTCAATCATAGGAGGCACTTTTTTATTATTTTCAGAATTAGAAACACTTACCTCCGTTGTCGGTTCCACCTTTTTTGAAGAATTCTTACCAAGTTCAGTCTTCTCTAACTCTTTCCCACTCCTTAAAGTGATTGCTTTGGCTTTCTCTTTTGGATTTCAGTCTACATTGGATGGAAATGTCCCTTGAGCATGGTTTGATAAAGAACTAGCAAGTTGCCCCATTTGGTTTTCTAGGTTCCTAATGGATGCCTCTTCGTTTCTCATCCAAATATCTTGCGATTTCCATCTAGCATCTTGACTAGATAAAATTGAGTTTTGGGAAGCCATGAAATTTGCAATCATTTCTTCAATATTAGATTTCTTTTCTTGAGGAGGGGGAGGTTGAGGTTTTTGAAAACCGGGTGGTTGGTGGTATGCTTGTGATGGGTATTGATTTGGGTAATGAGGTGGAGCTTGGTTTTGGTATGGAAGTTGATTATTGGAAGTTTGATTGTGGTTAAATTAGGGTCTAGGATTGGGGCTAGAAGAAGAACCTTGATTACCTTCCCTCCATGAAAGATTTGGATGGCTTCTCCATCCCGCATTTTAAGTATTGCTATACGGATTCAAGGCATTTACTTCTTCTACCATACTTCAGCATTCTTCATTCCCAAAGGTCCTGGAATTCCTACATAAGAATCAACTTCATTAGATAACATAGAGACATTTTTAGCTTTAAGCTCATTTATTTCTTTTGAATATCTCTTTTCCATTAATTCTAATTGAGCTTTCAACATAGCTACTTCATCAATATTATGAACTCCCTATTTCTTTTGAGTTGCTCTAGAGGTTGCCCATTGAGCATCATTGGTGGCCATCTCATCAAGGAGTAAAAATACATCCTCGGGAATTTGATTCATAAAACTTCCATTTGAAGCTACATCTAACAAAGATCTTGTTGATGGATGGGCACCTGCATAAAAAAAATATGCATTAATTGAAAAATAAGAACTTCATGATGAGGACAACTTTTTAAAAGTCTTCTAAATCTTTCCCAAGCTTCATGGAATGGCTCCTCATAATATTGTTGAAAATCACTAATTTGTTTTCTAATGAAGGTAGTCTTGGTGGGTGGGAAGAATTTGCACAAAAATTTTTCATGCATTTGTTGCCAAGAATGGATGGATTGATTTGGTAGCATTTGAAGCCAATCCCTAGCTTTTCCTATTAGGGTGAATGGAAAGAGTTTCAACCTAATTGCATCAGTCGATACATTAGGAATTTGCACAGTGTCACTCACTTCTAAGAACATATCCAAATGTTGTGCATGATCCTTTATATTCGAACCCGAAAATTGGTTTCTTTATACCATATTGATGGTAGCGGGTTTAATCTCAAAGGGTCGGTGGTCAGGAATCCTAATAGTTTTATGTTCTTCATTCCACGTAGGAATAGCATAATCCCTAATGGTTCTAGGTCTATACCCATTCCCGGGAGCTTGGAGGGGTATGTTTTGCTCTTCGATCCTAGGTGGTGGATCATTCATAGGTTGTTCTATTTTTGGGTCATTCATGTCGCCTCTTAGCCTTCTAATCCTATGAAATTTCCTTTCAATTTTAGGATCTAATGGTAGGATGGGGTTATCTCTCACCATAAACCACTAGTCACCTAAAAAGAAAATCAGAAATTAGATGAAGAAGAGAAGAAAATACACAAAAATTACTTTAAAATCAAAATAAATAAACAAATGCCAATGTATCCTCGGCAACGGCATCAAAAACTTGGTCGGTATCTAGCAAGTGTACTAGATCGGCTAGTAATATAGGGAAATAAGATTATGACCCAAAATATCAAACCCAAGGAAAACTTGTGCTTGTATGTGCTATTTCAATTTAAAAATCAATTTTGTGTGTAAAGAAAGAAGAAAAACCCCAAAGTTGTAATGATTTGAAGAATCAAAACTAAAAACAATAATTTAAAACTAAATTAAAACAATTGAAAGAGTTAAAGTAAAGAAGAGATCTATTGAAAGCAAGCAAATTGAATGAGTTAAAAATCAATTGTAAAGACAACTTTCACTAAAGGACTATCCACCTTAACAAGTATTGCTATAACTTAAATAAAAGAAAACATACAAGTAATTATGGAGAATTCAGTGTAATAAACCCAGATAACTTTATTCAAGATTATTGTTCCAAGCATTAAAATTTTCTTATTCAGATAAACTTAACACTTAGCATAAAGAACTGAATTAACTCTCCTAGATGTCTATTAAAGCCTTTCTCAAGAGATTTAACTTCAACCTAATCTTGGTTACACTTTTCTTAATCTTAACTTACTCAAATCAACACACAATTATAGTTTATTCAGATTATAACCATGCATTAATCCAACTAAATTAACCTAAGAGCATGCAAGTCATTAATCAACTTAAACCAATTAATTAACCAATGCTTAATCAAGTTAATAATTAACTTAAGATTGAGAATAAAAACAAGACTATGTTTAAGAACCAAGAAATAATCAACTTGTATTAAAAATTGAAGAACAAACTTAAGTCATAACAATACAAGTTAAGGATTCAAGTATCCTTTAGCAAAAGTTAAAGAAAACTACTCACAAACCATTCTTAAAATTAAAACAAAGTGTTGAAGAAAACAGTAAAAACAAAGAATGTAAAATAACTAAGGAAAAGTAAAGCTTAATTCTAAGAATCGATCCCCTTCTTCTGTGTCTTAGCTTCCTATTTATAAGCAAAGTTGTAGTAGACTCCTTGTTAAACTCCAGTCATAGAATAAGAATTAACTTCTGCTAAAACAGGAAGCTCGAAAATCCTTCGCGAAGTGGGAAAATTGGATCACGTGGCCACACCCCTCAATGTACCTTCTCTACACATGGTCACGTGTATATATACTCTTCCTCCACATGTGGCCACGTGTGGTCCTTCATTGGAATCCACGTGGTCACGTGTCTTCATTTAGTCCCTTCAATTTTCTTCACATGGCCATGGCTCTTCATGTATACTTCTTTACGTGGCCACGGCTCTTCATGTATACTTCTTCACGTGGCCATGTGTCTTATGCTTCAATGTTTTCATGTGGTCACGTCTCAAGGCTCTGGACTGGACGCTCGTTTTCTCTCTTAAATTTCTCATATTTGCACTTTTAGTCCTAAACTTTGTCCTTTTTGCACTTTAAGCCCTTTATTAACAGTTTAAATCTGAAAATAAAAAAAAAACATAGAATTAACTTCAGAAACATAAATATTAACAAATTAACTCTAAATTAACCTAAATAAAACCAAAACAACTAAATAACATAACTAAAAACATATCAAAAACTATATATAATTCACACTTATCAGTTTGCTATGTGTATGTCTCTAAAAAGTTAAAGAAAATGCATGGATTTTAGGAGATTTAAGGGAAAAATGCAAAATCAAGTAAAGTTCCCACCAAAATACACACAAAAATACATGCTTAAGGAGATTTGAGGGAAAGAAGCAAAATCAAGTAAAGTTCAAACATATTAAGGCAGGATAGTATAAGATTTTAGTTCTCTTTCCATATTTTTCTTGATCTACATATAAAAAGCTAGAATTTTTTGATAAAAGGGAAATGATATGACTTTAGGGGAAGAAAGTAGCAAAAGTAAAGGGAAAGAGACAAAAAGAAGCTAGAGGAGCATTTTGGCCACTTTAAAAAGTATAGGAAACCCTTAATTTATGTGTATGTGCATCATAAATTGGCATGAATTGAACTAGTATAAGTAATGCAGAGGATGTGAATTTGATTTTTATAAATTTTTTTCAAGTTAAATTGCATGATATATCTTGAAAAAGCCATATAAAGTTGTTGGGGGAAATTTTATCTCCGTGATAGATTAGGAATTTCATGAACAATTTTCATTATTTTGGCCATATCTCAGTCTCTAGGCCTTGAAATTGAGTGATTCTAACTACATATGAAACTTAATACAAAGTCCTATAATTTATAAAAAGACCATAACTAATTCTTTCTTTAAGTGTTCAAATTAGGGATTGAAGTTAGTGACCTGAATCTACCTCATATTTGGAGCAATCTGTATTAATATGGGTATAACTATTTTTCTGGAGCTTCTTTTGAAGTGAATCTAATTTTATAAAAAACTTAACTCCTTATGTAGTAACTTTTGTTTGCAACTTATGACCTAATTCTATCTCAAACATTCCTAGAAAGTTTTTCAAATAAGATCATTAATTTATCCCTAAAGATATTGAGAAATAATTTGTATTATTTTAGCTATAATTACAACACCCTTATACCCCTTAGGAAGAATAAAAGAGTGCTTCAAGACCTCATCATATCCATTTTATGTATTATATTGTTAAATTAAACCAAATGAAATTATGTTTTAATCACAAAGTTTTTACATTATTTTAGTCATACTAAGATGTTGTTAAAATTATTTTCCACTTATTCTAATAGCATATCTTATACATTTTCTATTCACTTATATATATATATTTTATGTTCTAACTTTGTACACAACAAAACTATACTTTATACAAAAATTAAACTTCAAGCTTCCCTATTTGTGGCTTGTAAATGTAGACAAAAAATCTGAACCTTTTAACCCGTGCACCTAGGGGGAAAACACCCATGTTGAGCAATGACTCAATGGAGAGGTAAACAATGCAATTTAGTTTATATAAAGCTACATATATGTAAGATGCAATAAAACTAGTACAAAATATCTTAATGCAACATTAAATAACTATATATATATATAAAATCAAAATCTCTTCATTTCATGCATACATTAATTAACTCATTTACACTAATATCACCCACACTAACAATATCAATAAGAAACACTAGCATTGCAATCGTTCACTACTCAATTGCATTATTAATAATAAAATGCTTATCATTATTATTCAGTTAGAATATCTTTATTTCCTAAATTTTCATTAATGGTGGATAACGAAAAATACTAGATACTGGCAAGCAGTATCATTCACTAGATATATAAGTCTCAAATCATTAGATAACAAGAGGTATCAAATGTTAGAGAGTATGCCCTAGAGCCCATGTAATAGGGATGTTTTTCATATGTATGAAATTTATATTCTTAATAAAAGGCATCATTCATTTGTTAATGCTTTGTTTGAATACATGAGTTTGTAAATCTTAAATTAATAAATGAAGTCCTAGATATTATAAACACAGTGCAAAAGCAATAATGAAGGTGTTCATGATGTGAGATGTCTATTGCATGCAAATGTCTTTATATCTAAATATCCCTAGCAATAGAATTAACAAGATAGGACATTGTTAATTCGGACAGACTAGCACATGTTATGCTTCTTGAATGGTTCAAGCAGTGGTTCTCATAACTGTGATTATGGAAGATAATCAAAGCTAACATGTGGATGCTTGTTATAAGAACAAGTTCATTGGAGACCTGCATAGAGAATCCTCACATAGATATTAAATCTATGTCAGTAAGGAATCTCTTCATAGCGGTTGTGCAAGTATCCTTAGACTTGAGATCACCAAAGTTATCTTAAGTAGCAAGTGGTATACTTTGACTCCATAACTGATTACTTCCAACTGGGAGTGAACATAGTTAGGAGATTGGATATATCATTACCTACTTGAAGATAGTTGAGTGATTGACAAAGGATTCACCATCCCAGATTTAACAAGGGAAGTTATCTCACATGATTCTATAATTGCCTTGTTCAGAGAATCTCTGGCCAGAGTAATATGCCGAGATGGATGGAGATCCATGAAGGGCATTTTAGGAACAATGGTTAAATTAAAAGAACATACATAATTAGATTTATATGAGTTGACAGAAATCCATACTCAGAATCTAATTGAGATAAGAGTGGTGAAAGGAGTAATTGCATGGTAACTGTTTCTATGGAATGGTACAGTCAAACCACATGACTTTCCTGACATTTGGGTAGTCATGATGCTTAGCTAGAGGCCAATCATGACTTATATAATGATGTATCAAAAGTATTAATAGGGATTTATAAGATGATTTAAAGGAGTTTAAATCATGTGAGTTTTGAATAGAACTCATAATTACATATTATACTGCCAACATGGACAGGAACCCAATAGGTCACACACATATAGAGAAAAGGGTAAAATGGTAAAACGATAAGGATAATAATATTTGATATTATTATAAAGGTAGAGAAGAGAATATGATAATAATTAATTAAAGAGTTTAATTAATTATGACCAAATAAAATTGTCCGCGAAACTTTTGAAAAATGTTTTGCAAAATTGGACCTAATTGAAATAATGTATTTTATGATTAATTATTATTATCTTATAAGTGTTATATGACTACTATAAGTGTTATAGGACTGATATAATAATTAATAGGTCCATTGGTGAAATTATAAAGGGCCAAAGGAATGAAGAAGTTGGAGGAAGCCCTCCAGAAGAGGGCCACACGCCAACTCCATACAGAAGGGCTTAGAGGGTTTTTTCTTGGACCAAATTAATTTATGTATGTTACATAAGTGTTATGGAACTCACATATTTAATTTGGTTGGATTTGGAATCCATTTGGGTATTTAAATTCAATTAGATGCACAAAAGGCCTAGTTTGTGGATTTTGTGCATAGACTTTTATGAAAAGGTTTAAATTGGATTTAATTAAGCCCAAATGATTATAATCAATTCCAGAGGCCCAATTAATAATTATCCAGCAATTTTAAAGAGCCCAATCTCATTAAGGAGTTGGAATTTTAACCTAACTATAAAAGGCCAACTAATGAGAATTAGGGTTAAGTGATTAAAACAAAAGGAAAGTCTTTTTCTTTATTCTCTGTCCCTTTTTGCGCCAACTCCAAGCTAGCTTCTTGGAATTTCGGCCAGCCGTAGTTGAACACCAATTTGTTGGTTCAATTTACCCCTCTCTAGTGTTGATTACTCATTGGAGGTGTTTGATTTTGGACACTATGGTTTGCGACAACCCGGTGCGAAGTAAAATCAACTGTTTAACAAAAATCAAAGGTGATTTTTCTTATTCTCATATAGTTATATTGTGCATTCATGGCAAGATCAGATCTAATGGTTAAAAAATTTTAAAATTCCGCTCATGTATGTGATGCATGTAACCGTTAAATTCCAACATGGTATCAGAGCCACGGTTTTGCCATGGATATACAATTCTATATTTTTCTGCGGAATAAGTTTTGTTTTGAGTCATTTATTTCATGAACTTTAAAATATTAGATTTGATTGTTCATGAATGAGAAATATTGATTTCTAGTTGTATGTGTGATCAAATAAATTTGGTGGAAACAAAAACGAAATTTTGAATGATTGTGATTAGGGTTTGGAGTGAAACCCATTAGGTTTTGGCGTGAAACCCTAGGTGATTTAAGGGGCTGTTCTAATTTAATTTCTTATGGATCCATTAAAACATCATTTAGATGATATTTTATGTGTTTAATATGTGATATTAAGCCGTAGGATTGAACGGAATTAAAATCGAACAAGTTTTGCATGAAAACTAGTTTAGTCGAAAAGTTCGATAAATTGGTGTTCTTCGTGTGTTCTTGATTTGTTCTTTGTTAGAACGACTTTTGATCTTCTAAATCTGATATATATGATATATTAAAGTGTTTTTAATTAATTGGATTAATTAAAATGGGCCTTAAATTAATTTGATTAATTTTAATTTATTAAAACCACTTAATGGGCTTAATTATGTTTATGGACTTGGTTTAAATTAGTGAATGACTTGGTGGGCCCAAGGAACTGATTTAAATTAAACATTATAAACATTAATTAAGTTTATTAATGGGTTTTAAGGGTTGGAGTGGGCTTGGCTCATTCCAAAAGGCCCAAATGGTCCAAAAGACACAAAACTAGTTTGTGTGTGAACACAGTTAGGGTTTTTCTTCTGTGGGTTTCGGCCTACATTTGTTTTAAGCCCAAAATTGATTCTTTTAATTATTTAATATGATTAATTAATTAATTAATCAATTTATAATTAATTAATAATCAATTGGATTGATTATTAAGACAAGAACACATGCATGCAAAAAGGTTTCCTAAAATGAAAGTTTCCAAAATGGAAAAAGTTTCCTAATTTGATCACATCATTAAATAACTCAAAATATAGTTTCAAAGGTTGAAACAAAGTTAGTAATCCATTTATTTATGCATTAGAGAGGCATATAAGGGTGAATGATTGGCATGATGGTTAGTTATGGACAAAACCCAATGTGATTGAGCATAATGTATGTTTTGGCCCAATGAGGACTTTCATGTCCCGACCACTTGTTTTTGGTTTGTATTTCATTTCAAATTGTAATATGTAATTAGATTACTTATATTAGAATTAGAAATAGAGATGGAGACCAATATCAAGGAGCAAGATGGGCCGGATGGAGGTCCAACAAGCTTGAAGATAATGTAATTATTTTCTTGTTTGAATCATGCATACTACCTAGGTGTGACCTTTTGATTTCTCTCTTGGCTCGGGGAAATCAATGTAGTGAAGTCCATAACTATACCATATTTGTATGCTTATATTTATGTGATAGATATAGGATGCATACCAATGTATGCCAACCATGTATGATGAGACTTAATTAACTGAAACCCTCAAACAAATACTAAGGTATATAAGCCTTCCATTAATTTGAGGAGAACCAGAGTTCTTTATAGTGTGGGTTGTTGACCACAGTCAAGCTCACATTATATCGAATATGTTCAAATCTAATTAAATGGGTCATCTTAGCTAGCCCATTAGTTTGTTGACCACAATCAAGGATAATGGTTCTAGAGGCAAGATTAGGGAATGCATATATGATATGCATGCATCAAGAGTTGATAACCTAATGATCCAATAGTTGTGTAGAGACACAATTGGTATAGAGATACCTACCTTTCAAGGGTATGGAATTTGGCTTGTTGACCACAGTCAAGGTCAAATTACATATCAAGGATTGGATATTGGCCCACTAAGAAAACCATTGGGTTTTCTCGGATTATATAGTGAGGGCTATTAATTCGCAATAAAATAGTGGGAGTAAATGGATTAATTAAAGACCTTATTAATGCATACATATATATGAACATAATCTCATATCTTTTCTTTTTCATATCTATGTCATCATCATGAGCACATCAAATATACGATCAATCTTGGATAACAAACTGGTTGGCAGCAACTATTCTAACTGGATCAAGCAAGTGAGAATTGTTCTTAGAGCTGAAAAGATCCATTATGTCTTGGATAAAGATCTTCCACCACTTCCATCAAATGATGCCATTGATGAGATCAAAGGCACTTATCAAAAATACATAGAGGATAGTGAAGCAGCAGCATGTCTGATGCTGGGTGCTATGTCCTCAAAGCTTCAGAAGCAATATGAGATAAAGGATGGTCATTGAAAGCATAACTGCAAGGCCTATCTATATTCTCTCAAGGAGAAAAAGCATGCTGATGCTTTTACCTCAGGTATTCATAAGATTGAAATTAATACTTATTCTGTTGCTTCAAAACAATCTTGGGTATTAGATACCGGATGTGGATCACATTTGTGTAATGATCTACATGGGCTTAGAAGCTTTAGAAGAGTTGGAAAGGCAGAGATATGTTTGAAGTCAGCTACTGGACAAAACATCTCTACAACAGTTGTGGGGACTTATCATTTGACTCTTCCAAGTGGATTAGTACTGGAATTAAATAATTGTTATTATGTTCCAGCTTTATCCAAAAGTATTATTTATTTCAGTCGTCTATTGAACGATTATGATATTTCTTTAAATGAGAAATGTTGTTACATTTTTAAGAACAATATGTTTATGCAAAAGCTATCATTGAGAATGGTATATTTGTTCTTGATTTAATTAAAAAAGTACATAATGTGGACACCAAGAGAATGAAACTTGATAATCTAAATACCTCATACTTATGGCATTGTCGTTTAGGCCATATAAATGAAAAATGCATGACCAAATTGCACAAATCAGGTGATTTAGGATCATTTGATTATGAATCATTTGATACATGCGAATCTTGTTTATTGGGAAAAATGACAAAAGCTCCCTTTATTGGTAAAGAAGAACGAGCTAAAATGGTTTTGGACTTAATACATTCAGATGTATGTGGTCCAATGACTACACATGCCAGAGGAGGTTACTCCTACTTCATTACTTTCATAGATGATTATTCCAGGTTTGGATACATCTATCTAATGAAATATAAGTCTGAAGCATTTGAAAAGTTCAAAGATTTCAGAAATGAAATAGAGAAACAACTTGGCAAAAGTATTAAAACACTTAGATCAGATCGAGGTGGAGAATACTTAAGTCAAGAGTTTCAGGATTATCTTAGAGATAATGGGATTTTATCTCAATGGACTCCTCCATATACACCACAACACAATGGTGTATCCGAAAGGAGGAATTGAACACTATTAGATATGGTTCGATCAATGATGAGCCGAGCGGACTTGCCTAAGTCCTTTTGGGGATATGCATTAGAAACTGTTATTTATGTGTTAAATAGAGTTCTTAGTAAATCGGATGATGTTACTCCATATGAGATGTGGAATAACAAGAAACCCACACTTTCTCATATGAAAGTATGGGGTTGTCCTACTTATGTGAAGAGGACAATGTCAGACAAACTGGATATTAAGTCTGACAAATGTTTATTTGTGGGATATCCAAAAGAAACGTTTGGATATTATTTCTATCATCGCTTAGAACAAAAGGTGTTTGTTTGAAGGCATGCTGTCTTCTTGGAAAGAGAATTTCTCCAACGAGAGGATAGTGGGAGTAAAATTGAACTTGGTGAAGTTCAAGACCCACAAATAGAAGATGATCAACCGATTGAACCCGAAACTGAATTTCATAATGATGAGATTACAGTTGAACCTGATTATACACAAAATCCTAGAAGATCTACTAGGATGCGTTCTATCCCTGTGAGATATGGATTTCACATTGATTCGGATAAAGGCATAACTGTAGTAGAGGACAATGAGCTTACAAGCTATCAAGAAGTTTTGAACAGTTCAGAACGTGATTTATGGCTTAAGGCTATGCAGTCTGAAATGAACTCCATGTATGAGAACAAAGTATGGACTTTAACTCAACCACCTGAAGGGATAAAACCCATAGGGTGCAAATGGGTCTTCAAAAAGAAGACTGACATGGAAGGTAATATAGTTACCTATAAAGCTTGCTTAGTAGCAAAAGGTTATCGTAAAAAAAAAGGTATTGACTATGATGAAACTTTTTCTCCTATAGCAATGCTTAAGTCTATAAGAATACTTTTAGCTATTGCAGCTCATTATGATTATGAGATTTGGGAAATGGATGTGAAGACAGCTTTCCTTATTGGAAATCTTACCGAGGATGTGTATATGACACAACCAGAAGGATTCACATCAGGAAATGGCGAAAAGGTATGCAAGCTTCAAAGATCCATTTATGGATTGAAGCAAGCCTCTTGGAGCTGGAACATACGATTCAATAAGACAATCAAAGAGTTTGGTTTCTCATAGAATGAAGATGAACCTTGTGTGTATAAAAGGGTCAGTGGGAGTGCAATTGTCTTCCTAGTTCTATATGTAGATGACATATTGATAATGGGAAATGACATTTCTCTTTTCCAATCTGTTAAAATATGGTTATCCAAGCAATTCTCAATGAAAGACCTTGGAGAAGCATCCTATATTCTGGGAAGAAGGATCTATAGAGATAGATCCAATAGGTTGCTAGGTCTTTCTTAGAGTACATATATAGATAAAGTATTGAAGAGGTTCAATATGGATCTCTCTAAGAAAGGGTTTATACCCATGGTGCATGGGAAACACCTTTCTAAGTCTATGTGTCCACAGACACTAGATGATAGAGAGAGCATGAATAGAATACCCTATGCATCTGCAATTGGTTCTATCATGTATGCTATGTTATGTACACGTCGAGATGTAGCATTTGCTTTGAGTGTCACAAGCAGATTCCAATCCAATTTTAGAGAGGAACACTGGGCAGCTGTCAAGAATATTCTTAAGTACTTGAGAAGGACTAAGGATATATTCTTGGTATATGGAGAGGGCAGTTTGGAAGTAAATGGGTATACAGATGCCAGCTTCAAATATGACAAAGATGATTGTAAATTACAATCTGGTTATGTGCTCATAATGAGAGGAGGAGCAATTAGTTGGAAAAGTTCCAAACAAGAAACAACTGCTGATTCCACGACGAAAGCTGAGTACATTGCTGCTTCAGAAGCAGCCAAAGAAGCAGTCTAGATCAAAAAGTTCATAACCGAACTAGGAGTGGTGCCTAACATTGTTGATCCGATTCCTTTATATTGTGACAACAATGGAGCCATTGCGCAAGCAAAGGAACCACGGTCTAATCAGCGATCTAAGCATGTTCTCAGATGCTACCATCTCATAAGAGAAATAGTAGCTAGAAATGATGTGAAAATAGAAAGAGTTCCCACATATGATAATGTGGTGGATCCCCTCACTAAAGCACTTTCCCAGATTAAGCATGATCACCATATAAAAAGCATGGGTCTGAGACATATGAGTGATTGGCTCTAGTGCAAGTGGGAGATTGTTAGAGAGTATGCCCTAGAGCCCATGTAATAGGGATGTTTTTCATATGTATGAAATTTATATTCTTAATAAAAGGCATCATTCATTTATTAATGCTATGTTTGAATACATGAGTTTGGAAATCTTAAATTAATAAATGAAGTCCTAGATATTATAAACACAGTGCAAAGGCAATCATGAAGGTGTTCATGATGTGAGATGCCTATTTTTATGCAAATGTCTTAACATCTAAATATCCCTAGCAATAGAATTAACAAGATAGGACATTATTAATTCGGACAGACTAGCACATGTTATGCTTCTTGAATGGTTCAAGCAGTGGTTCTCATAATTGTGATTATGGAAGATAATCAAAGCTAACATGTGGATGCTTGTTAGAAGAACAAGTTCATTGGAGACCTGCATAGCGAATCCTCACATAGATATTAAATCTATGTCAGTGAGGAATCTCTTCATAGCGGTTGTGCAAGTATCCTTAGACTTGAGATCACCAAAGTTATCTTAAGTAGCAAGTGGTATACTTTGACTCCATAACTGATTACTTCCAACTGGGAGTGAACATAGTTAGGAGATTGGGTATATCATGACCTACTTGAAGATAGTTGAGTGATTGACAAAGGATTCGCCATCCCAGATTTAACAAGGGAAGTTATCTCACATGATTCTATAATTGCCTTGTTCAAAGAATCTCTGGCCAGAGTAATATGCCGAGATGGATGGAGATCTATGAAGGGCATTTTAGGAACAATGGTTAAATTAATAGAACATACATAATTAGATTTATATGAGTTGACAGAAATCCATACTCAGAATCTAATTGAGATAAGAGTGGTGAAAGGAGTAATTGCATGGTAACTGTTTCTATGGAAGGGTACAGTCAAACCACATGACTTTCCTGACATTTGGGTAGTCATGATGCCTAGCTAGAGGCCAATCATGACTTGTATAATGATGTATCAAAAGTATCAATAGGGATTGATAAGATGATTTAAAGGATTTTAAATCATGTGAGTTTTGAATAGAACTCACAATTACATATTATACTGCCAACATGGACAGGAACCCAATAGGTCATACACATATAGAGAAAAGGGTAAAATGGTAAAATGATAAGGATAATAATATTTGATATTATTATAAAGGTAGAGAAGAAAATATGATAATAATTAATTAAAGAGTTTAATTAATTATGACCAAATAAAATTGTCCGCGAAACTTTTGAGAAATGTTCTTCAAAATTGGACCTAATTGAAATAATGTATTTTATGATTAATTATTATTATCTTATAAGTGTTATAAGACTACTATAAGTATTATAGGATGGATATAATAATTAATAGGTGCATTGGAGAAATTATAAAGGGCAAAAGGAATGAAGAAGTTGGAGGAAGCCCTCCAGAAGAGGGCCACACGCCAACTCCATACAGAAGGGCTTAGAGGGCTTTTTCTTGGACCAAATTAATTTATGTATGTTACATAAGTGTTATGGAACTCACATATTTAATTTGGTTGGATTTGGAATCCATTTGGGTATTTAAATTCAATTAGATGCACAAAGGGCTTAGTTTGTGGATTTTGTGCATAGACTTTTATGAAAAGGTTTAAATTGGATTTAATTAAGCCCAAATGATTATAATTAATTCCAGAGGCCCAATTAATAATTCTCCAGTAATTTTTAAGAGCCCAATCTCATTAAGGAGTTGAAATTTTAACCTAACTATAAAAGGCAAACTAATTAGAATTAGGGTTAAGTGATTTAAACAAAAGGAAAGTCTTTTTCTTTATTCTCTCTCCCTTTTTGCGCCAACTCCAAGCTAGCTTCTTGGAATTTCGGCCAGCCCTAGTTGAACACCAATTTGTTGGTTCAATTTACCCCTCTCTAGTGTGGATTACTCATTGGAGGTGTTCGATTTTGGACACTGTGGTTTGTGACAACCCGGTGCGAAGTAAAATCAACTGTTCAACAAAAATCAAAGGTGATTTTTCTTATTCTCATATAGTTATATTGTGTATTCATGGCAAGATCAGATCTAATGGTTAAAAAATTATAAAATTCCGCTCATGTATGTGATGCATGTAACCGTTAAATTCCAACATCAAACACTAGCCACCTTTTGCTGCTAACACTAACAGCTATAGTCACCATACCTTATAGGCATGCTTATTTATCTACTACTATGAGAGATTCAAGCTCTCATTAGACTTTAATCATTCATTAGTATTACATTCAATCCTTTTTGTCTTAACATAAATATCGTACATTTTAAAGCATGCCACATTCAAAGATTCATATAACTATTTATGCATAATAATCTTAAACACTTAGATTGTAAATTCAGTCATACATTCAATAAACTTATCACTAGCAAAAACATATAAATAAACACTTATGGACTTATAATTCATTTACATGCATGTTATTAAGAGGTATACCATAATATTTAATCACTCACTTAATGCCTATAACATCATGCATTGACCTTAAATAGGTATTTGCAAGATTTGATGAACATCCGAGGATGTTTGGCTCAAGTTCGAAAATTTTCAAATGCATAAACCTCATAATAAGTTAGATAGAGGAGGTACCCAACTGGATTAGACTTCAATCTAGTTGCATAGGTAGGGTTCTATACTTAAATAGAACAATCAACTCGACTGGATTGATTCCAATCCAGCCGAATGGGGGAAATTTCTAGTGGCCTAGCTAGATTGATTTTTAATTTAATCGGGTGGCCTGCTGCAATACAATCTAGAAGGTAAGGTACCTAATTGGAATGATAGTCAATTCAACCAAGCAACCTGCCAAACTTAGTCAAAAGCATTACCACCTAACTAAATTGGCAACCAATCCAGCCAAGTTGATTTTAGAAACTAGACTTTCCTGCACTCCACTCTTTAGTTTACTTTGCATAGCTATTTTAACAGGATAAACTTCACTTTTAGAAAAGTTTCCTTCTAATCATATGTCATTTAATGTCTTTATTTCCATAAACATAAAGATCGATTCATTTTGACATGTAATTTTAGAAAAGTTTCCTTCTAATCATATGTCATTTAATGTCTCTATTTCCATAAGCATAAAGATCGATTCATTTTGACATCTAAAATAAAAGTTACTATCATAATTTTATAAACTGCTTTAGCTAACAGGTTCATTGTCTACACCTTACTTTAAACTCATTTTCACTAATCTTAAAGACAAAACCAAAATTTGAAATCTCATACAAAATTAAGTGTGCAAATATAGTTTATGCTTCCTTTAGAATCATCTAAATTGGATCTTTCTAACTCCAGTTATAAATAAAACAAGCTATGCAGGTGCAGAAATCATGACCCAAGGTAGCCTAGATCAAGGTTACCCAATAATGAGGAAACAATATATTACCCATAACAGATTTGGATCTCAAAGCTTCGATTGTAAATTTCTCACAATTCCTTAAATTTTTTTATAATTTTCCATGTATTTTCAAGTATTTTAACAAAAGATACATAAAAATCTTAATTTGGGCCTTTAGAGGTGTCAGATGCCTATCTATCACTTCAAGAGCACCCGTTTGGGGCTCATTCTTTCCTACACAGGCTGAATTAGGGGTATATTAGGAATTCTGGGATTATAAGCTGAGGCATGACCATCTCTTACTGAGGGATGACCGTCTATGGCTTGAATTCTAAAATTCTCATATTTTTAGAATTGAAAAATAAAAAGATGTATTTCAAAAGGGAAAATTTTAGATTTTCAGGGGATTTTCCTCCAAATTTGGGAAGTTAGAGTTAAAGTTCAAATCCAACTCAAACCTAAGTATAAAATCTAAAGTTCTAGGGTTTTAAAATTGTTTATAGAGAAAAAGCTTTGCAAAAGAATAAAAAGTCAAATCAAAGTGGAGATATAAACTATAAGAATTTTAGAGTCGAATATCAACTGAGGGTAAAATTCTAGGCTTTCTCTCTCTATGTTTATTTTCTCTTTTTAAAGAATTTCCATGCATAAATCATGTGTAATTTATTGAAATAATTATGTTTAAATATTATATTTAATTTATTTGCATGCTTAACTGTGTTAAAACTTAAATCTACATTGAAATGGCATGTTAATGGTGTGTTTAGATTAAGATTCCTCCATTGTTGTAGTTATAAGCTTTTATTCTCCATTTTATAAATTTATATTTTCATATTGATAATTGTGAATTATACTATATTTTAAGTATATTTTTAGGTGTTTAAGTTGATTAATTTAGTGTTAATTTGGTGTTTAATTTTATAAGTTGTAATTCATGAGGACTTAATTGCAATTTGATGTTTTATGGGTTAAATTAAAGAAAAGATGAAGTTAATTAAAATAGGGAAGAGAACTGGAGCAATTATGTAATTTTGAAGTCAAGATTCTCTTAAACTGTAGAGCTAAAGTACTCGTCCGAGTACTTAAAGCCCTCACTCGAGTATCTCATATACTCACTCGAGTGTTTGAAGGCCCCTATCGAGTGAAGTGTTGGGAATTATTGGTTACATGCACCTCATACATAAGAGAAATTTAAATTTTTTAACCATTATATTAGATCTTGCCATGAATTTACAATATAAAAATTAATGAAAATAAGAAAAATCACCTTTGATTTTTGTTGAAGAGTTGATTTTACTTCTCACCGGGTTGTCGCAAATCACAGTGTCCAAAATTGAACACCTCCAATGAGCAATCCACACTAGAGAAGGATTGAAAGAACCAATAATTGGGAGGAACAAGGGCTGGCCGAAATCCCTAGATGCTAGCTAGGGAAGGTGGCGGCTAGGATTGAGAGAAAAGAGAGAGTATTTTCTTAATTATTCACACTTAACCCAAATTCCACATCTCTTGGATTTTTACAGTTAGGTTAAAAAATCCAACTTCCTAATGGGATTGGGATATTTAAAATTGTTGGAGAATTACTACTTGGGATTTTGGAATTATTTATAATTATTTGGACTCAATTAAATCTAATTTAAGCCCTTTCACAAAAGACTATGCACAAAACCCACAAACTAGGCCCTTTGTACATATACTTGGATTTAATTACCCAAATGAATTCCAAATCCAACTAAGTTAAATATGTAGGCTCCACAACACTTATGTAATATATTTAATTTATTTTGGTCCAAGAAGTAGGCCTCTAAGGCCTTATGTTTTGGAGTTGGCGTGTGGCCCTTCTTCTAGAGGGCTTATGTGCCAACTTCACTTCTTTGGGCCTTTATAATTCCTCCAATGGACCTATTAATTACTATATCAGTCATATAACACTTATAGTTCAATAATAATAAATTATAAAATACATTATTTCAATTAGGTCCAATTTTATAAGACATTTCAAAAAAGTTCTACAAACAATTTTACTTGATCATAATTAATTAAACTCTTTAATTAATTTTTATCTTATTCACTTCTCTATCCCCATAATAATATCAAATATAATTATCCTTGTCATTTTACCATTTTATCCTTTTTCTCTATATGTGTGTGACCTATTGGGTTCCTGTCCATATTGGCAGTATAATATGTAATTGTGAGTTCTATTCAAAACTCACATGATATAACTTCTTTAAATTATTTTATCAATCCCTATTGATATTCTTGATATACTATTATACAAATCATGATTGGCCTCTAGCTAGGCATCATGACTACCCAAATGTCAGGAAAGTCAAGAGGTTTGACTATACCCTTCCATAGAAATAGTTACTGTGCAATTACTCCTTCCACCACTCTTATCTCAATTAAATTCTGAGTATGGATTTCTGTCAATTCATATAAATCTAATTATGTATGTTCTATTAATTTAACCATTATTCCCAAAATTCCCTCCATTGATCTCTACCCACCTTGGCATATTACTCTGGCCAGAGATTCTCTAAACAAGGCAATTATAGAATCATGCGAGATAACTTCCCTTATTAAATCCGGGATGGTGAATCTTTTGTTAATCACTCAACTATCTTCGAGTAGGTTATGATATATCCAATCTCCTAACTATGTTCACTCCCAGTTGGAAGTAATCAGTTATGGAGTCAAAGTATACCACTTGCTACTTAAGATAACTTTGGTGATCTCAAGTCTAAGGATACTTGCACAACCGCTATGAAGAGATTCCTCACTGACATAGATTTAATATCTATGTGAGGATTCGCTATGCAGGTCTCCAATGAACTTGTTCTTCTAACAAGCATCCACATGTTAGCTTTGATTATCTTCCATAATCACAATTATGAGAACCACTGCTTGAACCATTCAAGAAGCATAACATGTGCTAGTCTGTCCGAATTAACAATGTCCTATCTTGTTAATTCTATTGCTAGGGATATTTAGATATTAAGACATTTGCATAAAAATAGGCATCTCACATCATGAACACCTTCATGATTGCCTTTGCACTGTGTTTATAATATCTAGGACTTCATTTATTAATTTAAGATTTCCAAACTCATGTATTCAAACATAGCATTAATAAATGAATGATGCCTTTTATTAAGAATATAAATTTCATACATATGAAAAACATCCCTATTACATGGACTCTAGGGCATACTCTCTAACAATCTCCCACTTGCACTAGAGCCAATCACTCATATGTCTTAGACCCTTGCTATTTATTTGGTGATCATGCTTAATCTGGAAAAGTGTTTTAGTGAGGGGATCCGCCACATTATCATCTATGGGAACCCTTTCTATTTTCACATCATTTCTAGCTACTATTTTCCTTATGAGATGGTAGCATCTGAGAACATGCTTGGATCGCTGATGAGACCGTGGTTCCTTTGCTTGCGCAATGGCTCTATTGTTGTCATAATGTAAAGGAATCAGATCAACAATGCTAGGCACCACTCCTAGTTCAGATATGAATTTTTTGATCCTTATTGCTTCTTTGGCTGCTTCTAAAGCAGCAATGTACTTAGCTTCTGTCATGGAATCAACAGTTGTTTCTTGTTTGGAACTCTTCCAACTAACTACTCCTCCTCCCATTATGAACACATAACCAGAATGTGATTTACAATCATCTTTGTCAGATTGGAAGCTGGCATCTGTATACACATTTACTTCCAAACTACCCTCTCCATATACCAAAAATATATCCTTGGTCCTTCTCAAGTACTTAAGGATATTCTTGACAGCTGCCTAGTGTTCCTCTCCAAAATTGGATTGGAATCTGCTTGTGACACTCAAAGCAAATGCTACATCTAGATGTGTACATAACATAGCATACATGATATAACCAATTGTAGATGCATATGGTATTCTATTCATGCTCTCTCTATCCTCTAGTGTCTGCGGACACATAGACTTAGAAAGATGTTTCCCATATACCATGGGTATAAACCCTTTCTTAGAGAGATCTATATTAAACCTCTTTAATACTTTATCTATATATGTACTTTGAGAAAGACCTAGCAACCTATTGGATCTATCTCTATAGTTCCTTATTCCTAGAATACAGGATGCTTCTCCAAGGTCTTTTATGGAAAATTGCTTGGATAACCATATTTTAACAGATTGGAGAAGAGAAATGTCGTTTCCTATGATCAATATGTCATCTACATATAGAACTAGAAAGACAATTGCACTCCCACTAACCCTTTTATACACACAAGGTTCATCTTCATTTTGTGAGAAACCAAACTCTTTGATTGTCTCACTGAATTGTATGTTCCAGTTCCTAAAGGCTTGCATCAATCCATAAATGGATCTTTGAAGCTTGCATACCTTTTTTCCATTTCCAGATGTGAACCCTTTTGGTTGTATCATATACATTTCCTCAGTCAGATTTCCATTTAGGAAAGCTATCTTCACATCCATTTGCCAAATCTCATAATCATAATGAGCTGCAATGGCTAAAAGTATTCTTATAGACTTAAGCATCGCTATAGGAGAAAAAGTTTTGTCATAGTTAATACCTTTTTTTTTTACGATAGCCCTTTGCTACTAAGCGAGCTTTATAGGTAACTATATTACCTTCTATGTCAGTCTTCTTTTTGAAGACCCATTTACACCCTATGGGTTTTATCCCTTCAGGTGGTTGAGTTAAAGTCCATACTTTATTCTCATACATAGAGTCCATTTCAGACTACAGAGCCTTAAGCCATAAATCACGTTCTGAATTGTTTAAAACTTCTTGATAGCTTGTAGGCTCATTGTCCTCTACTACAGTTATGCCTCTATCCAAATCAACGTGAAATCCATATCTCACAGGGATAGAATGCATCCTAGTAGATCTTCTAGGATTTTATGTATAATCAGGTTCAACTGTAATCTCATCATTATGAAATTCAGTCTCAGGTTCAATCGGTTGATCCACTTTTAATTGTGGATCTTGAACTTCACCAAGTTCAATTTTACTCCCACTTTCCTCTCGTAGGAGAAATTCTCTTTCCAAGAAGACAACATGCCTTGAATCAAATGCCTTTTGTTCTAAGGGATGATAGAAATAATATCAAAATGTTTCTTTTAGATATCCCACAAATAAACATTTGTCAGACTTAACATCTAGTTTGTTTGACATTGTTCTCTTCACATAAGCAGGACAACCCCATACTTTCATATCCACATCTCCATATGAAGTAACATCAATCGATTTACTAGGAACTCTGTTTAACAAATAAACATCAGTTTCTGGTGCATATCCCCAAAAAGACTTAGGCAAGTCTACTTGGCTCATCATTGATCGAACCATATCTAATAGTGTTTGATTCTCCTTTTAGATACACCATTATGTTGTGGTGTATATGGTGAAGTCCATTGGGATAAAATCCCATTTTCTCTAAGATAATCTTGAAATTCTTGGCTTAAGTATTCTCTACCTATATCTGATCTAAGTGTTTTAATACTATTACCAAGTTGTTTCTCTACTTCATTTCTAAATTCTTTGAAATTTTCAAATGCTTCTGATTTATATTTCATTAGATAGATGTATCCAAACCTGGAATAATCATCTATGAAAGTATTGAAGTAGGAGTAACCTCTTCTTGCATGTGTAGTCATTAGACCACATACATCTAAATGTATTAATTCCAAAACCATTATAGCTTGTTCTCCTTTACCAATAAAGGGAGCTTTTGTCATTTTTCCTAATAAATAAGATTTGCATGTATCAAATGATTCATAATCAAATGATCCCAAATCACCTGACTTGTGTAATTTGGTCATGCGTTTCTCATTTATATGGCCTAAACGACAATGCCATAAGTATGAGGTATTTAGATTATCATGTTTCATTCTCTTGGTATCCATATTATGCACTTCTTTAATTAAATCAAGAACAAATATACCATTCTCAATGATAGCTTTTTCATAAAATATATTATACTTAAAAATGTAACAACACTTGTCCTTTAAAGGAATATCATAATCGTTAATAAACAACTGAAAGAAATAATATTCTTGGATAAAGTTGGAACATAATAAAAATTATTTAATTCTAGTAATAATCCACTTGGAAGAGGCAAATGGTAAGTCCCCACAACCGTTGTAGAGATGTTCTGTCCAGTAGCTGACTGCAAACATATCTCTGCCTTTCCAACTCTTCTAAAGCTTCTAAGCCCCTATAGATCATTACACAAGTGAGATCCACATCCGGTATCTAATACCCAAGATTGTTTTGAAGTAATAAAATAAGTATTAATTTTAATCATATGAATACCTGAAGTAGAAGCATCAGCTTGCTTCTTCTTCTTGAGAGAATCTAGATAGGCCTTGCAGTTACACTTCTAGTGACCATCCTTTCCACAATGGAAGCAAGTTCCTTTGGGATTCTCTTTCTTGGCAACCTTCTTCTTGGAGATCCCACCATTCTTTAGCTACACCTTGGTTATCTTCTTTTTCTTCTTCTTCTTCTTCTTCTTCTTCTTCTTCTTCTTCTTCTTCTTCTTCTTCTTCTTCTTCTTCTGCTTCTTGCCTTTAGTAGAAGTGACGACCATAACACTTTTTGGATCATTCTTAAAGGATCCATCAGCTGTTTTGAACATGTTAATTAACTCAAGAATGGTAACTTAGATCTTGTTCATGTTGAAGTTAAGCATGAAAGGTAACTTGGAGCCAATGAGTACAAGATTAAATCTATGTATAGATCATTATCCATTACATAGCCAAGTCTAATCAAATGCTCAATATACCCATACATCTTCAATGCATGAGTAGTAGCTGAAGTGCCTTCCACCATTTTGCATCTAAATAGAGCTCGAGCAATCTCATATTGCTTAGTTCTAGCCTGAGAAGAATAAAGCTCCTCAAGATGCAAAATGATGGTTCTAACATCCATCTTCTCATGTTGCTTCTAAAGCTCCGAGGATATAGCACCCAACATCAGACATGCTGCCACTTCACTATCCTTCATGTATTTTTGATATGTGCCTTTGATCTCATCAATGGCATCCTCTGATGGAAGTGGTGGTGGATCTTTATCTAAGACATAATGGATCTTTTCAGCTTTGAGAACAATTCTCACTTGCTTGATCCAGTCAGAATAGTTGCTGCCAACCAGTTTGTTATCCAATATTTATCATATAGTAATGTTTGATGTGCTCATAATGATGACCTAGATGTGAAAAAGAAAACATATGACAGTATTTCATATATATGTATGCATTAATAAAGTCTTTAATTAATCTATTTACTCCCACTATTTTATTACGAATTAATAGCCCTCACTATTTAATCCGAGAAAACCCGATGGTTTTCCTAGTGGGCCAATATCCAATCCTTGATATGTAATTTGACCTTGACTGTGGTCAACAAGCCAAACTCCATACCCTTGAAAGGTAGGTATCTCTATACCAATTGTATCTCTACATAACTATTGGATCATTAGGTTATCAACTCTTGATAAATGCATATCATATATGCATTCCCTAATCTTGCCTCTAGAACCATTAGCCTTGACTGTGGTCAACAAGCTAGTGGGCTAGCTAAGATGACCCATTTAATTAGATTTAAACATATTCAATATAATGTGAGGTTGACTGTGGTCAACAACCCACATTATAAAGAACTCTGGTTCTCCTCAAATTAATGGAAGGCTTATATACCTTAGTATTTGTTTGAGGGTTTTAGTTAATTAAGTCTCATCATACATGGTTGGCATATATTGATATGCATCCTATATCTATCACATAAATATAAGTATACAAATATGGTATAGTTATGGACTTTACTACATTGATTTCCCAAAGCCAAAAGGGAAATCAAAAGGTCACACCTAGGTAGTATGCATGATTCAAACAAGAAAAAAATAATTACATTATCTTCAAGCTTGTTGGATCTCCATTCGGCCCATATTGCTCCTTAATAATGGTCTCCATCTCTATCTCTAATTCTAATCTAAGTAATCTAATTACATATTACAAACTGAAAAAGAAATACAAACCAAAAATAAGTGACCGGGACATGAAAGTCCTCATTAGGCCAAAACATGCATAATGCTCAATCACATTGGGCCTTATCCATAACTATCCATCATGCCAATTATACTCCATTATATGCATTTCTAATGCATAGAGTAAAATATATAATGGATTACTAACTTTGTTTCAATGCTTGAAACAAACTTTTGAGTTATTTTAATAATGTGATCAAATTAGGAAACTTTTTCCATTTTTGAAATTTTCATTTTAGGAAACCTTTTTGCATGTATGTGTTTTTGCCTTAATTATCAATCCAATTGATTATTAATTAATTATCAATTGATTATTTAATTAATTAATCATATTAAATAATTTAAAAATTATTTTTGGGCTTATAACAAGGGTAGACCGAAACCCACACAACAAAACCCTAAAGTTTGTTCACACACAAACTAGTTTCGTGTCTATTGGACCATTTGGGCCTTTTGGAATGAGCCAAGTCCACTACAACCATTAAAACCAATTAATAAGCCTAATTATATTTTATAATATTTAATTTAAATCAGTTCCTTGGGCCCACCAAGTCATTCACTAATTTAAATCAAGTCTGTAAACATAATTAAGCCCATTAAGTTGTTTTAATAAATTAAAATTAATCCAATTAATTTAAGGCCCATTTTAATTAATCCAAATAATTAAAAACACTTTAATATATCAGATATATCAGATTTATAAGATTAAAAATCGTTCTAAATAAGAACACATCAAGAACACACCAAGAACACCAATTTATTGAACTTTTTGACTAAGCTAGTTTTCATGCAAAACTTGTTCGATTTTAATTTCGTTTGATCCTATGGCTTAATATCACATATTAAATGCATAAATTATCATCAAAATGATCTTAGAGTGGATCTATAAAAAATGAATTTAGAACAGCCCCTAAAATTAAAAGCCATTCATACCAAAACCATGATCCCTTTCTCAAAAGAATCATTTTTGTTTTTGTTTTATTTATTTGATCACACGTATATCTAGAAATAAATATTTCTCATTCATGAACAATTAAATCTGATATTTTAAATTTCATGAAATAAATAACTCAAAAATAAAACTTATTTTGCAGAAAAATATAGAATTGTATATTCATGGTAAAACCGAGGCTCTGATACATGTTGGGAATTATCAGTTACATGCATCTCATACATAAGCAAAATTTAAAATTTTTAACCAATATATCTGATCTTGCCATGAATTTACAATATACATATTAATGAGAATAAGAAAAATCACCTTTGATTTTTGTTGAACAGTTGATTTTACTTCTCACCGGGTTGTCGTAAACCATATTGTCCAAAATCGAACAACTCCAATGACTAATCCACACTAGAGAAGGATTGAAAGAACCAAAAATTTGGAGGAACAAGGGCTAGCCAAAATACCTAGATGCTAGCTAGGGAAGGTGGCAGCTAGGGTTGAGAGAAAAGAGAGAGAGAATTTTCTTAATTGTTCACACTTAACCCTAATTTCACATCTCTTGGATTTTTATAGTTAGGTTTAAAAATCCAACTTCATTATAGGATTGGGCTCTTTAAAATTACTGGAGAATTATTAATTGGACTTTTAAAATTATTTATAATTATTTTGGCTTAATTAAATCAATTTAAGCCCTTTCACAAAAGGCTAAGCACAAAACCCATAAACTAGGCCCTTTGTACATATACTTGGATTTAATTACCCAAATCAAACCAAATTAAATATGTAGGCTCCACAACACTTATGTAACATATTTAATTTATTTTGGTCCAAGATGTAGGCCTCTAAGGCCTTCTGTTTTGGAGTTGGTGTGTGGCCCTTCTTTTGGAGGGCTTTAGTGCCAACTTCACTTCTTTGGGCCTTTACAATTCCTTCAATGGACCTATTAATTATTATATCAGTCCTATAACACTTATAGTTTAATAATAATCAATTATGAAATACATTATTTCAATTAGGTCCACTTTTACAAAATATTTCAAAAAAGTTATGTGAACAATTTTACTTGATCATAATTAATTAAACTCTTTAATTAATTATTATCTTATTCACTTTGCTATCCCCATAATAATATCAAATATTATTATCCTTGTCATTTAAACATTTTATCCTTTTTCTCTATATGTGTGTGACCTATTAGGTTCCTGTCCATATTGGCAGTATAATATGTAATTGTGAATTCTATTCAAAACTCACATGATATAACTTTTTTAAATCATTTTATCAATCCCTATTGATATTCTTGATACACTATTATACAAATCATGATTGGCCTCTAGCTAGGCATCATAACTACCCAAATGTCAGGAAAGTCAAGTGGTTTGACTATACCCTTCCATAAAAACAGTTACCATGCAATTACTCCTTCCACCACTCTTATCTCAATTACATTCTGTGTATGAATTTCTATCAACTCATATAAATCTAATTATGTATGTTCTATTAATTTAACCATTGTTCCCAAAATGCCCTTTATGGATCTCTATCTATCTTGGCATATTACTCTGGCTAGAGATTCTCTAAACAAGTCAATTATAGAATCATGCGAGATAACTTCCCTTATTAAATCTAGGATGGTGAATCCTTTGTTAATCACTCAACTATCTCAAGTAGGTCATGATATATCCAATCTCCTAACTATGTTCACTCCTAGTTGGAAGTAATAAGTTATGGAGTCAAAATATACCACTTGCTACTTAAGATAACTTTGGTGATCTCAAGTCTAAGGATACTTGCACAACCGCTATGAAGAGATTCCTCACTGACATAGATTTAATATCCATGTGAGGATTCTCTTTACAGGTCTCCATTGAACTCATTTTTCTAAAAAGCATCCACATGTTAGCTTTGATTATCTTCCATAATCACAGTTATGAAAACCACTGCTTGAACTATTCAAGAAGCATAACATGTGCTAGTCTGTCCGAATTAACAATGTCCTATCTTGTTAATTCTATGACTAGGGTTATTTAGATATTAACACATTTGTAGACATCTCATATCATTAACACTTTCATGATTGCCTTTGCACTGTGTTTATAATATCTAGGACTTCATTTATTAATTTAAGATTTACAAACTCATGTATTTAAACATAGCATTAATAAATGAATGATGCCTCTTATTAAGAATAGGAATTCATACATATGAAATACATCCCTATTACATGGGCTCTAGGGCATACTCTCTAACATAAAGGTGTTCTAAATGCGATAAAACTCTTCTATACTCTAGTTTAGGAAGTTATAAGGCATCAAACCTCTTATTTGAAGAGTATTTAAGCAACCCTAAACACCAAAATTAAGGAGGATGGTGAGAGAGATGAATTTACTTAGGTTTTTTAGCATTAGTTTTCTTTAGTTAATTGTACAATTGTTTTGGACCTACTTTTACTTTCCTTCTTGGTTTTCAATTCTCTTAAAGATTCAAGCTTTCTATTATATGTGTTGAGAAGTCATCAAGAGAAAGTTTGAAGCTTCATCAGTATTTTATCTCTTTATATTTATTTTTCCTTTATTTTAATCATATTCGGTAAGTAGTTTTCCTTACTTTTGCTGAGGGATATTTAAACCCTCATACTTTTATTGTAATGACTTTAATTTGAGCTTCAATTCAATACAATGTGTTATTTTTTAGTTTTTTGGCAAATTCTTATCTTTGATTGTTATTGAGTTGATGATTGATTTATTTAATAAATGGTTGATGATTAGTTTTAAGTATGACTTATGATATGTATATTTTTTAGTTTCATTCACTCATATTGTTACATGATTATATTCTAAAAATTGAGATAATTATGTATTGATAAGTGTAAATTAATACTAGGAAAAGTTGAATAAAAATATATTGAAGTTAGATTTCTTGAAAAAGAGTTTAATAGACGTTTAGGAATTTTAAACTAGTTCTTTATGCTAGGTTTTAGATTATTCCTAAATAGAATATTTAATGCTTCAAATGATATTTTGAATTAGACATCTGAACTTATTTAACTAGTTTTTCCATAATCACTTGTGTTACTTTTGATTTGAGTCATCACAATGAAAGTTGAGGTTGATAGTTCCTTTAGTAGAAGTGTTTTAGTTATTGTTTTGTATTTAATTTATGTTATTTTAATCTTAGTTTTTGATTGTTTTGCTTTATTGTTAGTTTAGCTTAGTTATTGCTTGCAATTCAAAAACTTGAAAAATAATCTTAGATTTATTCAACTCAAATATAATATTTTACTTAGGAATCTATTTTCCTTGGGTTTGATATTCTTGAGGTTATAGCTATATTTCCCTATATTACAGGCTGATCTTGTACACATATTAGATATGGGTCAAATATGTTTATGTAGTATTTTATGTATGATTTGGTATTAAAACACTACTTTAGTATAATTTATAGACTGATAATTGCATGATTTGGTTTAAAATATGTTTTTTATGATCATTTGCATGTTTTGGTCCTAAAAATCTGCATTCTATTCTGTCTGGTGGTGATGAATGCTAAAAAGATCCGACGAACATATGGGACGTCATGGGCTTTCTTTTGTCTTATCCCTAGCCTAAGATGTTGCCATCCCATGCCTATTTAGGGCATCCGTAGATTATTTTTGAGCATTTTTAATGTATATTCTCATGTATTTTATGTGTTTTATGTCATTTATTCGATGTCTATGATATCCATGAGTTATTTTGTGTGTTTTAGTCCTTTTTGTAATTTAGTTATATGCTGCGTAATCAATTGAATGATTATCTTTGTCGTATTTGCAAATTACTAATTTATTTGCCTTTTTATGTTGTTTTGTGAGTATGTGTATTTTTTTATCTTGGGAGGATTTTTGCAAGGCATCTAGCATTGGGATTAGTGCGCATAATCTATTGAGGACTTATGCTCATTTTTGGTTACCTCACTTAGTCATTTCTTTTATTGCTTATTTTAGCTATTATTTGGTTTTATCTTAATTATTTTTATGTTGTTTATTTATTTGGTATTTTGGGTATATTTTTCTTTCGGGGATGTAATAAGTAGTAAAAAATATTTTTAATGCATGCTTAAGAGGAAAAGGCAATTAAAATGATTTTTATATTAAATTGAGTTTTTATTCAAGATTTGGATTAATGTCCAATTTTTCATCCAAAGCCAAACAAGAGGAAATAAAAGGGATTTTCGTAAATATGCATGAGGGAACTAATGTTTCCAACCTAATGAATGCCTCGATTTATGTATGTAATTTATTTTTCTCACTACACAATTTACTAATGTAATAGTTTAAGTAGAACTTTATTTTAAGTTTTTACCGCTTTCTCTTCTATGATTGGGATATTTATTTAATTCTATCACTTGCATTTTGTGAGAGAGGAGAGTGGATTAATTTTAAAACTCATTTATAAAATAACACTTAACCAAGATGCCTAATAAGAGTGATGTCCCAAATATTAATCTCTATTTAGACATTAAAAGATCAAGATTCATTTCCCGAAGTTCTGTTAGGTAGTGACTCTATGACACCTATTTTTTTCGATTGATCAATAGATGATTTTAGGGGTTGACTACCAACCATAAATTGGGCTTAATCCATCTTTATGGGAAAATGGCCAATTTATGATTAAAAGCGAGCCTCTTTCGATTTTGGACCATAAAAGTGGGCCTCTAAAAACCTAATTGAAAATGAATCGACACTTTAGCATGCATCACAATGGTGACTGCACTGGGGATTAAAGAGACTTTGCTCTTAAAAGCATCTTGGTTAACGTTTTTACAAATAGGTTTCATTATTTATCCTATCTCTTTTCTAAATTGCATTTTTTGCATATATTTTAATGCTTTAGAATTAAGTTAGGCATCCCTTTTTAGTCTTGGTGCTATTTTGAAGCAACTCTACATTCACTCAATGTAGAAAGATATCAAGGAGACCCACCAGCCCAAGTTTAGTACCAAATGGTATATAAAATGGTGATCCATCGATCGTTATGCTCTTGTTTAGCTAGACTTATTAGTAGGGACCATACTTGGGTAGCCCTATAGTCTCATCACCTTTGACATAAGCCTATGTAATGACAATAGTAACTTCCCCTAGGTTGTATAACCATAATAATGTTGGAATGCTATATGGACTTTTATGTATTGAACAAACTTAAACAAATTAGAAGGGTGCCAGTCAAAGGCTGCCATACCCCGATAGGCCTAACCTAATCTGTATGAGTTACTCAAAATATATAATGGCCAAAAATCCATACTTTTATGCTTTTAATTAGAGAGGTTGTGCTACCAATATTTAACCGTGCACCATATGCATCCATCAGGTATCTTGTTGACTTATAGGCTAAGTCCATTTAGGAAAGAGACCGTTCGACTTCTTATGTAGGAGTAATAAGGTTGGAAGGCTATTATCTATGCTTATATGTGATTGTGATGGATGCCTAATGAATGTATTCATATCATTCATGCATCATATATATAACATGTTCATACATCACTCCTAACATCTGACTTTTATAGCAATCATAGACTCATCTAGGTGATCCAAAGGATCAAATGATCACCTAGTTTGAAGATACATATCCAGGTTATTAAGGTCAAGTTTCTGTTTAGAATTTGGTTTAGAAGTTAGTTTTGATTTGGGTTTAAGTCAATTATCAGAAAGCAGTCAAGAGATAAAATTTGAGATGGCTAACAATCACGTGAATTAGACTGGTAAGGTGAATAAAACTAGGAGAGTAACTGATGATATGATAGTAAAATTTTCATTCATAAAGAAAAGGCTAAATGTTACTCCTGTGGGGACTTTGATAGTGTGAGATGATTTGGACCAAAGATTGGATAGGAGGTTTCAGGATTGTGAAGAAAGGCTTATGGTTATGATTGGTGGGATGGTGGCTTTCATAGCACCAAATATTAGAAATCGACCTATAACACCTACTTTTGGAGCAGCAAAGCCAATGCATGTTGAGGACGTTGCCATGGCTAAGGCTACTGTGCCTCGGGACATACCAAGGACTGAGAGGAGGCATAACCCCGAGGAAGAGTTTATAAAGGAGAAAGATGAAGAATATATCCCTACAACAGTGAACATAAAGATTATAGGTCCTAGTGCTGAGGATCCATCTTTCAAAAAGATGAAGGAGAAGGTTGAAGCCATGTCTAGGTTGTTATCAATTGGTAGGGGTATGAACATTAAAGATAAGGACTTGGATGGGGATAAGCCATAGTCCTAGAGGTTTAAAATGCCTGACATGCCAAGTTTTAATGGTACTTTAGACCCTTCAGCCCATATAAAGCAGTATACACTGATAATGAAGGGACCACCTTAACCAAAAAATAGAAAGTAGAGTATTTTTGTATGAACTTGGTTGGACCCATAATTGAATGGTGCCATAGGTTGGATAGGCATATCAAAGAGGATCAAGATCTACTAGCCGAAGAGTTCCTTAAGTATTATGACTGCAGTAACAGAATAGAGGTCACCTTAAAAGACCTTAAACTTTTGCAGGAGAAAGATGATGAATCTTTTCATATGTACCTCACTATGTAGAGGAATAAGGTGATGGAGATGGAAAAGAAGGCTAAAATAGCTGATCAGATCAGGTTGTTCATTAAAAATTGAAGCCCGTATCTAAAGGATGGTTTAAAAGTGAAGGGCCCAAAGGATTAGGAGTCGTTGAAGGAAATAGCCATAGAAGCTGAGGGAGAATACCTAACCAAAAGAGCAAGAAATGATAATGGAAGAAGAAACTTCAGCAATAACAAGGTAGTTAGGAACAACAGTGGGTCAAATAAAACTGGTAAAACTATAAAAGTTTCAATCACAGAGCTAGTTAGAGGCATTATTCTAAGGCATGTAAAGAGTTAGGGGCTACCCCATCATAAGGAAAATTTGTATTGTGTATACCATTAGCATACTAGCATTTTACTAATTAGTGTCGAAGCTTGAGGAATAAAATTTATGGTATGATAGAAAGCAAGCATATTTTAGATCCTAAGAAAAGAGATAAGAAGAAGAAAGGAGGTTGTAATGCTATTCCACCTGCAGTGTTTATGATCGAGTGTAGTCTACCTGAATGGAATGTCATGAGAGACCTGTATAAGAATGAGTACGCAGCTTTTACTCATTTTATCCCAAAAGTAATAGAGCCTAGTGAAGGAAATCAATCATTTTTAATGATTGATTATTGAGATACCCCAATAAAAAGTGAGGATAAAGGGGCTTTGGCTCCCATTGACATTTGGAGTTTAGCTAGTGAGAATGAAAAAGAGGTGAGAGAAGAGAAAAAGGTGAAGGTGTTCATGAGGAGTGGAAGAGTGGCTTTGAAAGTTGAGTTGAAAGTTGAGAAGCAACCAGCTCCTATTGTAATGCCTACAAAAAAGGAAGTTAAGGAGGATTAGATAATTAAGCAGCTCAAGAAAATAAATGCATAGATTTCTATATAAGATTTTTTAAGACAATCTCCTTCACACAGATAGAAGGTAGTAGAAGCCCTACTATCTCACTCAACAAATTGCTGGATTTGGTTAAAGGAAGGAGATGAGTGAATGTTGTATACTCTAATACAAACTTACCTACTGAAGGAAGAAACCATAACTATCCTTTGTACATCAAGGCTTAGGTGAATGGTAAGCACAAGACATGTGTGATGGTAAACGATGGTTCTTCTATCAATGTTTATCCTCTACTTGCAATTCTAACTCTTGAGTTGAATAAAAGTATGTTGAATAAATTTGATCTGACCATCTTCACTTATGATAACCTTAAAAGGTAAGTTGCTAGGATCTTTAAGGCTATAGTAAAGATAGGGCTTATTGAAATAAAAGCTAAGTTTGTGGTGCCACCTATATCGGTCAATTTTTCTATGATGTGATGAAGACCATGGTTTAATTTATTGGATGGAATGCCTTATAATTGCATCAGATTATCAGAATCCCCCATGATGGTGAGGTAGTCACCATTAAAGCTACTAGGGAAAACCAGGTGTCAGCACTTGAGATAGCTAAATAACCATTCAAAAGGTTTCATGTATCAATCATTGATGATGAATAAGATAAGGGTAGGTTTACTGACAATCCTTAATAATGAACATGCTAAACAAGTTAAATATCCTATTTGATGCTAGGTTAGGCAAGTATTCCCAAAGGCCTCAGACTGTTATCGCTACTAAAGGTCAAAAGGATAAAAAGGTTTTAGGCTTTACTGGTATAAATCAGAAGGGTGAGGATAAAAAGCAGCAAAAGGCATTCCTTACATCTCCTAGAGCTTCATGCCAACCTTAGGAATTTGCCTTTACTGTGGAGGGAATGAACCTTAGGTAGCTAAGGATGAAGCGATACTAAGGTTTGAGCTATTCAATGATGTCTTCAATTGGGAGCAAGGGGTTATCAAGCCAGTTGAGGGTTTCTGGGATGAAGAGATTTTGCTACACCATTCTGTATGGGATAAAGAAATGCCTAAAAAGTTATAATAGAGAAACTATTTATTGTTCAGCTAAATGGCAAAGGGAAGATCAAGCTTGACATTCTATTCAAGGCAGAGGCTGGAGAGACATCTGATGCGGCTAAGACTAAAAATGATACTTTATTTGATATTATTTATGTTCCTAAAATTTTTTATGAGAACATTGATTGCTCTTTTGATTTTATTAATAAGATGAACAATTTTGCTTACTTGTGTGATGTTTCCTTTGATTTCAATATGCATATTTATGATCATGAATCATTCATATTTGACATTAAATCAACAAATACATGTTCATTTAATCTCATAATAAAAGAAAATCCAAAAAGAATTTTATTGGCATCGAACATAACTCTTGGTGAAAGAGAATAATTTGAGAGAATATTGAAAACATATGAAAAGGTCTATGTTTGGACCTATAAAGACATGCCAGGAATAAACTAGGAAATTGTTGTACCATCTGAATAGACCCAAGGTATAAGCCTGTCAAGTAGAAGCTTAGGAGACTTAGACAAAAGTGGACTAAAAAGGTTAAAGAAGAATTGAGGAAATATATAGAGGCTAAGTTTTTAGTGGAAGTTTAATAGCCTACATGGCTGGCAAATGTAGTTCCAATGGCTAAAAAGGATGGAATAGTCAAATTTTGTGTGGATTATAGGGATTTGAACAAGGCCTATCTTAAAGATGATTTTTCCTTGCCTCATATAGATATCCCAGTTGATAGTGTAACTGTTTGTGCCATGTACAATTTTATGGATAGATATGCAGGGTATAACAAAATTCTGAACAATACTTATGCCATGTACAATTTCATCTATGGATATGCTGGGTATAACCAAATTCTAAACAAGATAGTGGATTGGATTATGATAGCTTTCATAACTAAATAGGGTATATATACTTATCGGGTTATACCTTTTGGACTTAAAAATGTAGGCTGGATGGAAACTAGGATACTAGATAACTTGATTCATAAAGAAGTAGAGGTATATGTGGATGAAATGATGATTAAGTCAGATACCTATGAAGGTCATTTGGAGGCATAAAAGAAATTCTTCTAAAGGATCAATAATTACAACCTTTGCCTTAACCTGAAAAAGTACATCTTTGGGGTTACCTCAGGTAAGCTTTTAAGGTATGTAGTAAGCTAGAAAGGTATAGAGGTAGATCTTGATAAGGTGAGGGCTATCAGAGAAATGTCGGTACCTTAGAAGAAAAAGAAGGCTAAAGGGTTCTTAGGGAGAATTCAATATATTAGTAGGTTTATAGCAAAGTTAACTTTGATCTGTGAGCTAATATTAAATTGCTTAAGAAAGATCAACTAGTGGTTTGGAATAACGATTTCCAGAAAGCATTTGAGACCATTAGGGAGTACCTATTCTAACCACCTCAGATAGGTAAGCCCCTAATTTTATATCGGGTAATAGAGGATAGCCTAGCATAAGCGATGATGGCTTAAAAAGAAGATTTTGGAATTGAATATCTAGTATACTACCTCAATAAGAAGTTTCTCCCCTACGGAGCAAAATACATAAAAGTGGAGAAGATTTATTTAGTAGTCATATGGGCATCGAAGAAACTGTGACACTAATCCCATTCCTACAAGATACAAGCAATGGCTAAAAAGAACCCTTTTAGGTCCCTATAAGAAGCACCTTTGTGTTAGTGTAAGCCCTAGCCCCAATGCATTGTAACGAAACACTTGAAATTAATAAAATGAGGCATTTGTTTTATCTATTGTATTCCTGTGCATATCAATTGATAGAACTATCCAAGAATGTTGTTTCAGTTTAAGTTATCATGTGTGAGGCACATGGTTGTAAGACCTTGAAACAAGTGAGACTTCATTCTAAATATCCCTAGTCAGTCATTGTTATGGGAATAACAAATGAATTAAGACTAGTATGCTCTCTCTGATAAGTTGAGTTCTGTCTTACGGATCATAAGGACAAGAGTGTTAATCAGAGATCATAGATACATGTTTAGAACACGGTATCTGGATTAGATCCACTCATGAGAACACTACATGGTACAAGTCATAAGTGTTTCTCATATGCAAGTTTTGTATTGGAGTTCTTAGACCTGAAATCTCTATGAAACTTTTTATGAATTACTGTGTACTTTGACATACACCTAACGTGCTCGTAACAGAGTGACAAGTACGGGTATGATTGGGTATGCATTGATTCATGTTAGAGAGCATGAGAGAAGTGAAGGGATTACCCCTCTCGATATGAGAGAAAATATCATCGGCCACTTGATCAGTGAACTGAGAAGTGTATGGCCATACCGAGATGAAATAATGAGTAATCATTATTTATCTGAGAGTTCAGTGTCACTGGAATATCAAGAAAGGAATTAATATATATAAGGATGACTGGTTCCATGCCTTATATTAATTCTGATATTTATGGGTAAGGGACTATGCAAAATTGCATTAGGTCACTAAATGCCATATGCATTTTCATTTAATTTGGAATGCTATAATATCTTGCTAGAGAATATATATAGCCTTTGAATTAATTTATTAATTCATTGCCAACATTAAATGGACCTATAGGATCGCACACAAAGCATTGGGCTTAAAATATTTAAATTGTGTATTGGGAATTAATTTGGACTTTTATTTAAAGTCAAATTAATGCATAAAATGGGTAAACAGATTTTTGCCTAGCTGTTTTAGGCAAATCTGTAAAAACAGCTATTTTAGGCAAAACTGTCAAGGTGCGATTTTGCCTCTAGCTGTTTTAGGCAAATCTGTTAAGCCACGATTTTGCCTAAAACAGCTAGCTGTTTTAGGCAAATCTGTGAAACGAGTTTTTTGCCTAAAACAGCTAGCTGTTTTAGGCAAATATGTTGAACTGTCTTTTTGCCTAAAACAGCTTGCTGTTTTAGGCAAATCTGTTAACAGTTGGTCACGAGAGAAATTTGTTGGCATGTGCTAGGTTTAATTTCAATTGATTAATTATCTATGTATAATTAAGTTAATTGTGTATTAAATCCTAATTTGTATTTAATCAAAATATAATACTTGAGAGGAAATTAAAGTAGCCAAAATTCAAACTAAAATACTAGTTGAATTCGACAACTTATTTTACCTTAAATAAGTAAGTTTGTTTTGATTAAATGACTAATGCCATTTGAATTTAAATTCTAATGGAATTTAAATTAGGATATATCTCTTAATTAGGAAGTGATGGAGGCTGAAATTAACACTTAATTTACGGCACTCACACTTGACCTAAATTAGTGATATATATTAATGAATTAAACGAATAACATGTATGCCGTTTTTGCTATTTTTCTGTCTTGGCCGAAATACTCAAGGGGAAAGAAATCTTTCTTGTTCTCTTGTGTTCTCGGGCTGAAACAGTAACCTAAAGGAAGAACAAGATCAGATCTTGTGGCTTCAAATCATTCCCATTGCCGAATACACAATCATAGAGCTAGCACTCTTGATTTTAAGCCATCTTTGCAAGTGTGTGTGTGAGAATAGAGGGAGTGGCGTAAAGGCTGTTCCTTGGCATTGGTGGTGAAGATCTAAGGTGGACATATCCTTCTTGGTTGCTGGTCATCATCAAAATCAAGTTTTAAAGGCATCTAAAGTTGTAAGTTTAAAACTCTAAAATTGCATGTTTCGATTCTTGTCATGGAATTGTATGGCATGTATGATAAAAATTTTTTGTTTTTCCGCTGTGCCATCATCACATTCATACCATGTCATATTCCATCAGTGGTATCAGAGCCTAAACATGCTTATTTTAGTGCTTTAGATGCATGAAAAAATTAATTAAAAATCGTCATTATGAAAACATGCAAATCTGAAATTTTCTGTTTTGAGTTTTTTGCATTGTTTTGGTGTAAAAATGATTTTAATTGATTAGATAGGTATTATAATTAATATGACATGTTAATATACTGTCCTAAGATGTTATTAGGACTGGTAATGGTCGGATTTAATTATTTATACCTGATGGTACATGTTAATTATGAAACTAGGTGCTAGTTGGCATGTAAATTGCTAGTTTAACAACTAGTTTTCAAAATTAAATGTAAAAACGTTTTTGGGATGTTTGTAAGTGATTTTTAAAGATTAAATAACAGGTCTGGACATGTTTTAAATTTGGTTTTAATTCTGGTCCATGACAATTTAATTGATTATTTTTAAAATCACTTAAAACTATGTCTAGTTTGTGTTTGTTACATGTTTAATCAACATTGTTTGTTTTGTTTTGATTAAAATGGTATAAACACATTTAGATTAAAATGGTACAGAATATTAAATCAATGTTTATGGACTTATTTAGATTATTAAATGACTCATAAAATTGATTTGAATATTTGTGCGTTTTATGGCATTACATAAGCATTAAACAACTAGTTTTTGTTGTTTGTTTGTTTTTGCATGAATGCCGTGTACTATATATGTGTTCTTCATGATTTTATTTTTAATTCATGTTAGCACATATTATATGCATTTTTAATGTTTATGGGCTGTATGACATAAAATTAAAAATGGCAAAATTGGAAATTATACTAGAGTTGATTTATAGCACAAATCTAACTAGTTAGTGTTTTGGGCTTTTAAGAGAACTTATTCAATAAAAGGATTTAGTCCATTGGGCTTTGGCCCAGTCCCGTCATGGGGTTTTCTCTTAAAGGTTCAAGTACACAATTTCCATTAATGGGCTTGGCTAAATTAATTAAAATTGGACTTTGTTTTATCTATGAATGCTATGTATATTTATTTGCTAATTTGGTGTGATGAATGGATATGCATGGTGCATTCATGGGCCCTGGGTTTTTGTAATTAAATATGGCCTGCGAGCCATTATGTTTTATTGTAAAAGTTTCATTTATTTCTTAGAATAGAATATACTTGAAGACTTTGTAAATCAAGACGAAGCCCACCGGAGTGGAGAAGCCCAACTCGAAGATTCTTATGTAATAGTATAAAATCTTAGTTGTAGGTTTTTGGGCCCATGTTTGTCACGCTTTACTTTATGCAATTATATATATATGCATGCTATGTATGGATGACAAAGCGTATGCCATGTAAGCCGTAATAAAATGAATCCCTAAAATAGTAAGTCACAAAGTTGCCTTCCTAATTCGAAACATGTCAAGGCATCGATCATCGGTCACGTAGACTAGGAGTCCTAGATGCGCCCGATTATCTTTGTGAGGCATGGGTTGTGAATGTAGGTTGGACTTAACATGGAAAGGGATGCCCGGACCTAGGTAACTAATAAATGGGTTGTGCTATAACATCTTAAGATGTTAGCCCATTTGATCCAAGAGTCATGTACGAGACATGATTGGAGTTTTCCTACCTAAGTAACTTAACTTGTTAGGTGTACAAGCTTAGCTTGACTAATAAGTTGTTGTGAAAAGTGGATCTTGGCCCACATTAAATCACTAACGCGAATTATTTAAAGGGATATTAATTCGGTTTGTGGGATCATTAATAAGACCTCATTTAATCTTGCTAAATTTTATTGTAGATTGAAAATGGCATCTTCAAACAACAATTTCTCATTGCGATCGGTCCTTGAAAAGGACAAATTGAATGGCACCAATTTCATAGACTGGTCTCGAAACTTAAGAATAGTTCTTAAGCAAGAGAAGAAGTCGTATGTTTTGGATGCACCCTTACCTGAGGAACCTGCTAGGAACGCTTCTGTGGTTCAAAAGGAAACTTTTGAGACCAAGAAAAGTGACTCTAATGATGTGACCTGTTTGATGCTAGCCACTATGGTGCCTGACTTGCAAAAGCAATTTATGGACCAAGAGGCTTATGCGATCATGGTGCACCTCAAGGAGATGTTCCAAGAGCAAGCTCGTCACGAGAGGTTCGTGACAACAAAGGCCTTAATTTCTTGCAAGATGGCTGAGGGTACTCCTGTTAGTACCCATGTACTCAAGATGAAAGGGTATCTTGATACTCTTGAGAAGCTTGAGGTACTAGTGCCAAAGGAATTGGCCACTGACTTGATCTTAGGATCATTGCCTGCTGCTTATGATCCATTTGTGATGAATTATAACATGCATGCAATGAACAAGTCAGTCACTGAGCTTCATGGGATGCTTAAGAATGCTGAAGAGAACATTCGAAAGACCAATCCCGTACTTATGGTTCAAAAGGGAATTAAGAAGGGAACTGCTAAGGGAAAGGGAAAGGGAAAAGGAAAACCCAAGTCAGTTGGGAGTGCACCTCAGGCCCAATCCAAGCCCAAGGCGCCAAAACTCAAAGAGGGTGAGAGCACTTGCTTCCATTGCAACAAAATAGGGCATTGGAGGAAGAATTGCGCTCTCTTCAAGGAAGAACAAAAGAAGAATGGAGCCAAGGCGTCCAGTTCTGGTATTTTTGTTGTTGAAATTAACCTTTCTATTTCTACCACTTGGGTATTGGATACCGGTTGTGGTTCTCACATTTGTTCAAATGTGCAGGGGCTAAGAAATAGGCGGTTACTTGGGAAGAATGAAGTGGACCTCCGTGTGGGGAATGGAGCACGAGTTGCTGCCATGGAGATAGGCGACTATCACCTCACTTTACCTTCCGGACTTTGTATTGTTTTGAATAATTGTTATTATGTGCCTGCTATGAGCAGAAACATTATTTCAGTTTCATGTTTGGATAATGATGAATTTGATTTTGTTATTAAAAATGGCAATGCTCATATTCGTCGCCAAGGCATTTCTTATGGTAATGCCATGTTGCAAAATGGCCTTTATATCCTTGATTTACAAAACAAAGAGTCCATATACAACATTAATACAAAGAGGGTTAAATCAAACGAAATAAACCCTACTTACTTCTGGCATTGTCGTTTAGGACATGCAAACGAAAAATGCATTTTAAGACTCCACAAAACTGGAGTGCTTGGGTCATTCGACTTAGAGTCTTATGACACATGCGAGCCATGTTTGCATGGAAAAATGACAAAGAGTCCTTTTAATAAAAAAGGTGAGAGGACTAATGGCTTATTGGAACTAATACATACCGATGTATGTGGACCTTTAAGTACACATGCTAGAGGTGGTTTTAGCTACTTCGTGACATTCACAGATGACTTCAGTAGATATGGCTATGTCTATCTAATGAAGTATAAGTCTGAAACTTTTGAGAAATTTAAAGAGTTTAAGAATGAAGTAGAAAACCAACTTGGCAAAAATATAAAAGCCATTCGATCAGATCGAGGTGGCGAATACTTAAGCCAAGAGTTTGACAGTCATCTAAAGGAGTGTGGTATTATTTCACAGCTCACTCCTCCTGGAACACCTCAATGGAATGGTGTGTCCGAAAGGAGAAATCGAACTCTGTTGGACATGGTTCGATCTATGATGAGTCAAGCTAATCTTCCTATCTCTTTTTGGGGTTATACATTAGAAACTGCTGCGTTTCTATTGAACCGTACTCCAACTAAAGCAGTTGAGAAGACACCATACAAGGTATGGACTGGGAAAGAACCCAATATGTCTTTTCTCAAGATTTGGGGCTGTGACGCACATGTTAAGAAATTAACATCTGACAAACTAGAGTCCAAATCGACTGTCTGCTTGTTTGTGGGTTATCCCAAAGAAACAAAGGGATACTACTTTTACTCACAAGCCGAGAACAAAGTATTTGTTGCTCGCAAGGCTGTTTTCTTGGAAAAGGAGTTCCTTCTCAAGAAAGACAGTGGGAGTAAAGTAGAACATGGAGAAATTCAAGTGCCACAAGCTTCTATAGAGGATGAGTTGGAAATGGGATCAAGTTCACAACCAGTTGTGGAACAAGAACCCATTACACAAGTACCTAAAAGGTCTGGTAGGGTACGTCAGGAGATTGAGAGATACGGATTTCTAATCACTGACAGTGACACTATTGAGTTAGTAGATCGTGAGGATCCTACTACCTACCGAGAAGCTATTGAAAGCCCAGACTCGAAAAATTGGCTTGAAGCCATGAAATCTGAGATGCAATCAATGTACGATAACCAGGTTTGGACCTTGGTTGATCCACTGGAAGGTGCTAAGGTAATTGAATGCAAGTGGCTATTCAAACTCAAAGCTGATAAGACCTACAAAGGTAGACTAGTAGCAAAAGGTTTTCGACAAACTCATGGTGTAGACTATGACGAGACCTTTTCGCCTGTAGTCATGCTCAAATCCATTAGGATCTTGCTTGCCATAGCTGCATATCATGATTATGAGATATGGCAAATGGATGTCAAAACTGCTTTCCTCAACAGAAATTTACTTGAGGATGTGTATATGACACAGCCTGAAGGTTTTGTCAATCCCAAGCATCCTAAAAAGGTTTGCAAGCTTCAAAAATCCATTTATGGATTAAAGCAAGCATCCCGAAGTTGGAATCTTCGTTTTGATGAGGCAGTCAAAGAATTCGACTTCATCAAGAACGAAGATGAGCCTTGTGTGTACAAGAAGGTTAGTGGGAGCATAGTAGTATTTCTAGTCCTATATGTGGATGACATCCTTCTCATTGGGAATGACATTCCAACATTGCAAAAGGTTAAGCAATGGTTGGGAAAATGTTTCTTAATGAAAGACTTAGGTGAAGCCGAGACAATACTTGGTATTCGAATCTATAGAGATAGATCGAATCGGCTTTTGGGACTAAGTCAGGAAAAGTACATAGACAAAGTACTAAAGCGTTTTAGTATGGGAGACTCAAAGAAAGGGTACATACCTTTGGCTTTGGGAGTTCCTTTGACTAAAGAACAGTGCCCTAAAACCAAAGAGGAAAGGGACAACATGAGTAGAATCCCATATGCATCTGCTATTGGATCTATCATGTACGCTATGTTATGTACTAGATGGGATGTTGTTCATGCACTGAGTATAACCAGTAGGTTTCAGCAAGACCCTGGTGAGAAGCACTGGTCTGCTGTAAAAGGGATTCTGAAGTACCTGCGAAGGACTAAGGATCACTTCTTAGTGTATGGTGGTCAAGAAGAGCTCGTCATACAAGGTTATGCCGATGCTGCTTTCCAGACCAGCACTCAGGATTCTAGATCGCAATCTGGGTTTGTTTTTGTTTTGAACGGTGGTGCTGTCAGCTGGAGAAGCTCAAAGCAAGAAACTGTTGCCGACTCAACTACAGAATCTGAGTATATTGCAGCAAGTGAGGCTGCAAAAGAGGCTGTTTGGATTAAAAATTTCATTACTGGATTAGGAGTGGTCCCAAGCATCCTAGATCCATTAGAAATTTTCTGTGACAACAACGGGGCCATCGCACAGGCAAAGGAGCCCCGGTCACACCAGAAATCCAAACACATACTCAGGAGGTACCATTTGATCAGAGAAATCATTGATCGTGGGGACGTCAAGGTTAGCAAGATAGCAATTGAAGACAATGTAGCAGATCCTTTGACGAAACAGTTACGTCCAAATCTGAACGAAGCTCATTTGAGAGCGTTCGGTCTTAGGGCTATGCCCAATTGGGACTAGTGCTAGTGGGAGATTGTTAGTGTAAGCCCTAGCCCCAATGCATTGTAACGAAACACTTGAAATTAATAAAATGAGGCATTTGATTTATCTATTGTATTCCTGTGCATATCAATTGATAGAACTATCCAAGAATGTTGTTTCAGTTTAAGTTATCATGTGTGAGGCACATGGTTGTAAGACCTTGAAACAAGTGAGACTTCATTCTAAATATCCCTAGTCAGTCATTGTTATGGGAATAACAAATGAATTAAGACTAGTATGCTCTCTCTGATAAGTTGAGTTCTGTCTTACGGATCATAAGGACAAGAGTGTTAATCAGAGATCATAGATACATGTTTAGAACACGGTATCTGGATTAGATCCACTCATGAGAACACTACATGGTACAAGTCATAAGTGTTTCTCATATGCAAGTTTTGTATTGGAGTTCTTAGACCTGAAATCTCTATGAAACTCTTTATGAATTACTGTGTACTTTGACATACACCTAACGTGCTTGTAACAGAGTGACAAGTACGGGTATGATTGGGTATGCATTGATTCATGTTAGAGAGCATGAGAGAAGTGAAGGGATTACCCCTCTCGATATGAGAGAAAATATCATCGGCCACTTGATCAGTGAACTGAGAAGTGTATGGCCATACCGAGATGAAATAATGAGTAATCATTATTTATCTGAGAGTTCAGTGTCACTGGAATATCAAGAAAGGAATTAATATATATAAGGATGACTGGTTCCATGCCTTATATTAATTCTGATATTTATGGGTAAGGGACTATGCAAAATTGCATTAGGTCACTAAATGCCATATGCATTTTCATTTAATTTGGAATGCTATAATATCTTGCTAGAGAATATATATAGCCTTTGAATTAATTTATTAATTCATTGCCAACATTAAATGGACCTATAGGATCGCACACAAAGCATTAGGCTTAAAATATTTAAATTGTGTATTGGGAATTAATTTGGACTTTTATTTAAAGTCAAATTAATGCATAAAATGGGTAAACAGATTTTTGCCTAAAACAGCTAGCTGTTTTAGGCAAATCTGTAAAAACAGTTTTTTTGCCTAAAACAGCTAGCTGTTTTAGGCAAAAAGCCACGATTTTGCCTAGCTGTTTTAGGCAAATCTGTGAAACGAGTTTTTTGCCTAAAACAGCTAGCTGTTTTAGGCAAATATGTTGAACTGTCTTTTTGCCTAAAACAGCTTGCTGTTTTAGGCAAATCTGTTAACAGTTGGTCACGAGAGAAATTTGTTGGCATGTGCTAGGTTTAATTTCAATTGATTAATTATCTATGTATAATTAAGTTAATTGAGTATTAAATCCTAATTTGTATTTAATCAAAATATAATACTTGAGAGGAAATTAAAGTAGCCAAAATTCAAACTAAAATACTAGTTGAATTCGGCAACTTATTTTACCTTAAATAAGTAAGTTTGTTTTGATTAAATGACTAATGCCATTTGAATTTAAATTCTAATGGAATTTAAATTAGGATATATCTCTTAATTAGGAAGTGATGGAGGCTGAAATTAACACTTAATTTACGGCACTCACACTTGACCTAAATTAGTGATATATATTAATGAATTAAATGAATAACATGTATGCCGTTTTTGCTATTTTTCTCTCTTGGCCGAAATACTCAAGGGGAAAGAAATCTTTCTTGTTCTCTTGTGTTCTCGGGCTGAAACAGTAACCTAAAGGAAGAACAAGATCAGATCTTGTGGCTTCAAATCATTCCCATTGCCGAATACACAATCATAGAGCTAACACTCTTGATTTTAAGCCATCTTTGCAAGTGTGTGTGTGAGAATAGAGGGAGTGGCGTAAAGGCTGTTCCTTGGCATTGGTGGTGAAGATCTAAGGTGGACATATCCTTCTTGGTTGCTGGTCATCATCAAAATCAAGTTTTAAAGGCATCTAAAGTTGTAAGTTTAAAACTCTAAAATTGCATGTTTCGATTCTTGTCATGGAATTGTATGGCATGTATGATAAAAATTTTTTGTTTTTCCGCTGTCCCATCATCACATTCATACCATGTCATATTCCATCAGTTGCCTAAAACAGCTAGCTGTTTTAGGCAAAAATCTGTCAAGGTGCGATTTTGCCTAAAACACTTTGCTCTTAGGGAAGATGGTTAATTCTCTTATAAGAATTAAACATAGAATACACCATTAGGACAACCATTAAAGGAAGAGCGGTAGTGGAGTTCAGAGCTGATCAAGCTTTTGAAGGAGAAGAGATAACTTATATATTCCTTAATGAGCATAACATGATTATAACAATGCAGGGTTGGCATATTTATTTTGACAGGATTGTAAACAATAAAGGAGTAGCAGGAGGAGTGATCCTAATGACCACAGAAGGAGAGAAAATGCCACTAGCTAAGAACTGAGCTATAAGGCCATGAACAACGAAGTTGAATATGAAGCTTGCATTTTTGTGTTAGAAGCCTTGTTAACTATAGGGGTAAAATCTGCAGAAGTATTTAGGCACTCATCTTTGGTAGTCTATCAGATGAAGGGTGAATGGTCATTCAAAGAAGAATGATTATTGCCTTATCTCAAATGCCTAAAAACTCTGAGCAACCAATTCGAAGTCTGCACTTTTGAATATGTGCCTAGAGAGGAAAATCATTTAGCAGATGCTTTGGCTACCTTAGTCTTGATCTAGGATAATAAAAAAGGAGTAAGTATAAAGCCTATGCTAATTTTGAGTTCCAATAAGCTGTGCTTTGAATATGAACAAATTACGAATATCGAGATGGATAATGGGAAATCTTAGTATTATGACATTCAGAACTATTTAGAAAAGCCACTGTTCCCTAAGGAAGTTATCGAAAAAGACCAGAGGATGATTCATAAGCTATCAACCTAGTTCATTACTATAGGAGGGGTGCTATATAAAAGATAGCCTTATGTAATCCAACTAAGGTACTTGGATGAAAATGAGGCAAATAAGGTTATGTAAGAAGTACATGAATAGTTTAGCCTTAGCCAAAAAAATGATGCATCAAGGATTCTTTTTAGCTCACAATGGATGCTGATTGTTCTAATTTTATCAAAGAGTGCCAATTGTGCCAATGATATACAAACTTGAGGTATTTACCTATTTTAGAGTTATGCAACCTTACATCTCTATGGTCATTCATTGCTTAGGGTATATATTTCATAGGTATGATTCATCCACCCACTTCAAACGGACATATGTTCATCGTAGTGGCTATTGATTATTTCACCAAATGGGTAAAAGTTGAATCTTTTAAGAGGGTAGATGCAAGGGATATGGCTAGGTTCATTGAAAAGAATTTGATATGCAGACTTGGCTTGCCTTATCATATTATGTCTGATAATGGACTATAGTTCTCTAGTGAAACTAATAGATGCTTATCAAGTAGGGGTTCAAAACTATAAGTCTTCTGCTTATAGACCTCAGGCAAATAAAGCAGTTAAAGTAGCCAATACAAATGTGAAAAGGATTTTGGCCAAGATGGTGCGGGCTTATAAAGATTAGGCCAATAAATTAGCCTTTGCATTATGGGTTATAGGATCACAACTAGGACTTCAAAAGGAGCTACTCAATTTTCTTTAGTCTATGGAACAAAAGTAGCATTACCAGTAGAAATTGAGCATCAACCATTAAGAGTAGTTTTGGAAGCTGAGATACTAGAGATAGAATGGGCTAGGTAGAGACTATCATAGCTTAACCTACTTGATGGGGATAAAATTAGAGCATATTATCATAATCAAGTTTATTAGAAAAGGCTTGCTCCTCCATTTAAGAAAAAAGTTAGGAAGTACCAGCTAAAAGAGGGGGATCTAGTTTTAAAACAGATGAGGTTGGGGATTCCAGTTATTTGGGGCAAGTTTAGGCCTACTTATAAAGTAACTTTTATGCTAAAAAAGTTTTTATCCAAGAGAGCTAGAATTTTATCAGATAACGATTGCAATGAATTTAGAGAACCGGTGAACATAGACAAATTGAAAAGGTTTGATGGCTAAGACTAACGAGAGAAAAGAAGATAATAAATGTCCTACGGGTCAAAAATTGAAAAAATGGTAGCCTTGCTAAAATTAGGCACTTCATCAGGGTGACAATTGAAAAAGGCACCCTAGGAAAAAATTAAAGGCTGAGACAAAATAATCAATTAAGAAAACACAAAAGGGCTAATTAATGATAGGAGTTAATGATACTTGCAAAATTTCATTCAAGATTAAATAATATGTGCAGTTAGGATAATATTAAATGCTGATCATGCTATTGAAATCAAAAGGAAATGTCATGTAAAACCCTAATCCATCAAACATGCATAATCATCAATACTAACATAATTCTAGTAAAGATCAGGCAGAAACAATAAAAATAATACAAGCCCTTAATCACATGCCACCACATAACTATATCAAACTCCAAAAATAAGGAGACATAAAAATAAAAGGGCCAATAATACACTATGAAATCATCAATGACAACTGCATCCTGCTAGATCTTCTCTTCAACGTGGGTCAAACCATAACAAGTATCAATCTAAGGTGGAACTTATCCTGAGACCTACACGGATAAACAATCCGTGCTAAGCTCTAAAGCTTAGCAGGGAAACCAAACTCCATGGACAAACTCTAATAATAAAAAGCTTAGCAGGGAAACCAAACTCCATGGACAAACTCTAATAACAAATATCATCAATACATAACAACGTTCGCAATTGAAGAGAAACATATAAGTCTGCAACATTACTAATCATACCATGCAAAATTCAAAGGTGTTTTTCAACCTTAACAATAATTACTTCCCTTACAATAATCTAGAGCTTTAAGTTAACTTGTCTAGTTCTATAAGACATCTAAATTTACTTTATAATTCAATCTCTCTCTTGAATTACTAGCATAATTCATTTAAGCCATAAAAATTTCATTCATGACTCAATACATCATGTTATTAATAGTACACACTTCAATCATATGCATTTAAGCACATTATTTACATAAGATATACATTTAGTGTTTATTTAAAGCATAAGGAGTGCATGTGTCATGTAACATCTATGAAAGATATCCCTAGGCATAATTACTTCACATATATCATGCAATCATAATTATGGAATACAATTATAACTCGTAACTTCTGTTCACAACTATGTATTACTTAATGCTATCTTATTACGGTAATTAAATGTCAACCAACATCAGATTATGTCACACACAGTCCTTTGGCTTATGTCAGAGTTATTGGTATACACATTCATATGTAAACATCTATATGTATTGACTAACTAGATTTGTATGCGATTATAGAGAATGGCATTACATATCACGATCACCCAAGAAAGGTCCAATTATCACATGCATACTTTTTTGTAATTTTCATCTCATGCAAATAGGTTATAGCCAAAAGGAATTATGATAAAGTAATATGATAGGCCATTCATCATATTTATATTATATAGTGAAATCATCGATACATGTATTTCTTTATTTCTAACCCATTTTTAATCTTTAATAGCCTACCTAAGTACTAGTTCAAAGGGTGGATAACATGATTAATGGATACACAAAGGTATCAAACGATGGACCCAAAAGGGTCAAACTATGGTTCCATAAAAGAACAAATGATGGATCCAAAAAGGGTCAACTATGGTTCCATAAAGGAATGAACAATGGACTCAAATAGGGTTAACTATGGCAGCTGCAACTGTATCCCTTTAGGCATGCCTATCTTATCCATAACTGAACTAAGACCCACAAGCTTTACCCTTTTTAAGAACATCTTTGATTCATCATATTCCTTTTTACTTAGTATATCATTTTACTTAAATCCACATTTACATAAAATGCACATTATTCTTCCATAGATCAATAGTGAGCTTTAGGCTTTAATACATATGGATGCCGATCATATAGTCACATAGTTGCATTAACATTCATTCATTCATATCATAGTAGTTGCATGATTATACAAACATAACAAAGTATAACTTTCATTTATCTCTTTCATCATACTTAGTATTATGTATGAAGCCAATAAGACAATATGAAAGAGTAGTTCTTACTATTAAAAGTCTTTATAAGGTTGTATACATGTCCATATATATATATATATGTATGTATGTATGTATGTATGTATGTATGTATATGTATATGTACATGTAAATGCAACTTGAATCATACCAATACATGCTTTGTTATTCATACTAGTTCACATACTAAATCATTCTACTTATCATCGCATAGATACATCAACGGTAAGGCATTGCACTTACACACTTTATTAACAGTTCTCAAAGACGTACCTTTTTGCTATTTACCATGAGTAGCTTCCATACAATATCATAGATATTCATATCAATACATAGTTACTTGAACAACATTTAAACATCTATGATCACTATAATAAGATGAATAGTTATTGTCATCCTAAGGTCAACACTTGTTCTTAATTAACTCTTTAGTTCACTTTTATAGTCTATTAGATCATGGACAATAGGTTATATACCTTAACATGATCATATATATATAAATTCATCTTAATTGTACATTTATCTTATAATATTTTACACTCAGGTATGCTTATGCAAGATTATTCCATCATATATGTCACCACACTACTTGCGGGTATGAGTTTTTCATAATAAAACATATAGCATAAGCAACTAGATAAGCATGTTTCTTTATATTAAGGCTAGTCAATACCTTCCATTATAACTTAAAGCATAACTTAACTTATGTGGTCTCATGACTAAGAATAAAAAGGCAATGTCCCATCTTTTTAAACTTAGACTTACAACCTTGCTACTATCGTCTTATTATTACTAGGCCATATCATAGTATTTTCATGTCCTGCAAAGACACATCTAGGCATAACATTAGGGCAAGATAGTTTAATTTAATAGGTTAAATACATACTACAACCTTATGTGGCACATTAAATAACATATAATCTATAGGTTACTGTATTGTCTCTTACTCTTATTAGTTATGTGCCTGAATAGCACCCAAAATACACTCTAACAAAATGATTCCTATTATTATTGCCCTATGCAAGTCTCTCTCTCTAAAATAGCTTTTAAGTGAAACCCCACCTTAACTCAATAAGTCTTCTTACTCTAAAATTCCTCACTCTTAATATATATATACATACATATATAGGATTTCTCCTAATTAAGTGATCATGCCACAACTCTTGTATTAGTAACTTTATGTGACTTTCAATCTAGTTCAATCTATTCCCTCGCATAAATACATTCATGTCATTCAAATTCAGATAATAACTCATCCTAAGGTCACACCATTCTGATTATATCCTACTAACTTTAGCATTAGGGAGACTTTACAACTGCATTATTTCATTGGTGATCAAATAACATACTAACCACCACTTTAATATATAATCACCATCATCATTACTCATTGTTAGCTTAGCTTACCTCAATTATCTACCATACAATATTGGTTTCATGATTCATGAATAATTTATAGGTTGAGTGAAGGAGAATGAATAAAAAGATAGAGTATAAGTGGCCGTGCATAAAGAGAACAAAGCATCATCAATGGCCATACATGAGAGAATAAGGAATCATGAGTGCTCTTGCATTAGAGAGCAAAGCATTGAGTGGTCGTGCATGAGATAAAAAACCATCATGAGTGGCCATGCATGAGAGAACAAAGCATCATGAGTGGCCGTGCATGAGAGAACAAAGCATTATGAGTGATTGTGCATGAGAGAACAAGGCATCATCAGTGGCCATGCATGAGAGAACAAAGCATCGAGTGGCCGTGCATGAAAGAACAAAGCATCATGGGTGGCTATGAAAGGAAGAATCACTTAGGATGCATGGCCACACAAGAAAATAAGGAAGGGTGTGCGCGGCTGTACAATGGGAATTCAAAAGGCCTAAGCGGCCATCCATAAAGAGGGACTACACGCAATCATCCATGGGAAGAATAGATTCCTTGTATGGCCGTGCAAGGAATCTCAACCAGAAACACCCACACCTAGACCCAGATTATGCAGGTTCAATCCCATATCTCATTTTTAACAACTTGCAATAATACTACTTAAGCCTTTAAACTATTCTAAATACATCTAAATCACTAGATTTAGCCTATAGTTCCTCAAAAGAACACACACACAGGAAGATAGCGTAGATTTCCAACATCAATCATATGAACATTGCAGTAAAATAAATTTTTGTACCTAATAATTAAGCTTTAATTTCCTCCTTCAACCATTGATCTAGCTCTTTCTTTCTTCTCCTTACACAAAGTTGTAATAATAGAATTTTTTAACCCTAAATCCATGGAAAGAAGAACAGGAAGATCTATAAGTGGGAATCATTACCTTAAGATGTTACCCACCAATCCTAAGCTTCTTCAATCTATAATCCAAACCAGAAAGAGATAGAGAGATAAAAAAAAGAGAGAAGCCAAGATCTTTGAGTCGATCTCCAATTCTCAGTCCCCTAAGTCCCTTCTCCAAAAAGCTAAAAAGAAGTTAGTGGGGTAAATATACCAAATTCTCTTTCCAAAATTGCCCTTAAACATCTTCAACCCTCAAAAACTTATTTTATTAACATTTAACCCAAAATTCTATTTTACTTCAATTGCATCCTTCATTCTAATTTAACCATACTACAATATACATAGGCATAATTACCAATATACCCTTTATATAACTTAACTTTAATAATCCAAAATATTCAAAATTTTTCCTTATTAAACCATAATCCTTATTAAATCACCATAATAAGATTAGGGCCATGATTGGGGCCTCATATGTCATGCATGTATTCATTGTATCTTCAAAGTGTTCAAAAAAAAGGAAAAAAACTAGCATATTCTTTTCACATGTTCAAGTTTTAAAAGTTCATTAAAAGCAAAAACATAATCTATAATAGTATCTAATTTAGTCTATTTATATCACATCTCTCTCTCTCTATCTAGGTTCCTAAGATGAGAAAATCTATTATCGACGGATGGATTGGTAACCCAATATTTGTATGAATTAGAGGTGTAAAAGTCGCAAGCACTAATCTTACACTACAAAAAATCCATTTTACAAATAGATTTTTACCGATGGAAAATGACTTTATATGTGATTTTTTATTATTTTACTGATGGAATGCATCCATCAGTAAAATGCTTATAAGTAGTAATTTACTGGTGGAAAAATTCATCAGCAATAATTACTAATGGATTTTACCAAAAAAATATAAAAAAATTATATTGGTAGTTTTGTTAAAAGATTGGTTGGATGTTTCCTTGTTTTGACTTTGGATCGATGGAAATTTCCATGGGTAATCCATCGAATTAATAAAAATTTAAATTATTTTAAAAGAGATTTTATCAAAATAACAACGATGAAATTTTCATCAGCAATTTGTCAATGATATAGATTGCTCATTTTTTAAAATTTTTGTACAAAAATTATATACTTCCTATTTACAAAGGTAAAAATAAACATAACAGAATCAATGCAAAAAGTCTAAAATTTAACTTGAATATAAATATTAGTTAATAATTTAAATATGCAACAAAATCAATTGATACAAAAAGTTATCTAAAATTTTATTTGTACAAGTATTGTGTAAATCACAATACCAAAAAAAATTAACTATATGTAAAACTTTGAAATTAACAATAAATGCTTTCAGAACATTCTGAAAGATAATGATAACTTCAAATTTTTTAATATGTCCCATTGCTGGACCAATCGTATCTATAATGCCAGCACTCTAATATGTTTACCAAGGAGCACCACCACCATTGCTTTTAGACCAATTGTATTTCTAATGCTAGCGTTCCAGTATGTCCACCAGGGAGCACCGCTACCACTACTTCTAGATGAAATCTTTATCACTGTATAATAATGTAATAGATGCTTAGTTTTATGCAATCTTATGCTCATAATAAGAAACATCAAAAGATAGAAAGAATTAGGCTTAATATACAATTTTGCCCCTGAATTTTTCCAAAAAGAGCAATGTTTCCTTTAAAGTTTATTTACATGCAAAGTTCCCCCAAATTTTTATAAAAATATGCAATGTTTCCAGTTTGATTGATAATTGTCAGTTGATCGCTTACGTGGAGTGATATGTGGACATCAAATGACACATCCATGTAGGCGATCAACTAATGATTTTTGGTCAAAATAATGAAAATGTTAGGGTATACGGTATATTGCACATTTTTGTAAACATCTGGGAAAACATTGCACATAAGTAAACTATAGTGGTAACATTGCTTTTTTTAGAAAACTTCAGGGGGAAAATTGCACATTAAGCCAAAGGAATTACATAGAAACTCTTGAAAAATGCCTTGGTAAATGTAAGCATACCTATACGCTTTAGGGAGAACTTTCTCTATATGACCTGAAAGCAATATTCTATGCATATTAAGCTTTTCAGACTCAAAAAATTCTTATTAAGCTAAACACCAAAAGAACATAATTAATTAATTAATTTTTAAACCTAACTCTAAGTGAATAAAGCAAGTAAACATTAGAGAAGTTAAATAATTATAATATGAAGAAATGATTGACATAGAGAAAAATAAACTCAATGTTGGCATTCAATTTTCAAAGATAAAACATACAATAGCAATTTCTGGTTTGGATGTCTTCTAAGGGTTGGAGCAAGCATGTGAGGTCAAAATGAAAAGAAACTATTTTTCATTACATATGAATGCCATTTTCTGCCACACTGGCTCTTATTTCCCTCGACTTAAATGGGCAACTTCATCATTTCATAGTATATAAATTGTATATACTACTTAGCCAATTGTAAATTTGTTTGCATTTCTTTCCAAATAAAACAAGAATAAAAGTAAACGTAATTAAGGAGATGTGATTTATAAGGCAATGAAAGACTTAATAAGTAAAGTCCTTCAATGTACTGAAGTTTACAGGTCCCTCATATTGAATTCACATGAAATTAAAATTCTCAACTTTCATCTGCTTTGTATTTCATTTGCATTGCAACATAAAACTAAATCATCATTCTTATTGGCCATTGCAATAACATAACCATTAAGTATTCCAGACTCAAAAAATTCTATAACCATATTATAATTTTTAATTCAAGAAGGTAGATAATTTCATTATGTTAGAACATTTTTATAGGTAATATTTAACAACTCATGTTGCTGTTTAATTGAGGATAGCTTCATCCAACATTTTTGCAAATATAACATGGAAAAATTAGATATAGGTATAAAACCTATTACTTGGTCATATAACATGAAAAAAATGTCAATCTAAGACCTTAAACTTTCCACAAGAAGCATTAAATGAGATATAAGCCATACTACTTATATATGACTAAAAGAGTATGAGTTGCAATGGATTGATATTGAATGAAAGAAGAAACTAATCAGAAGCTAAAAGTAGAACTGCATTTAATTAGTCTTAGAACCTTCAACCTAACAGTTTAATAGTTTGAGAACCTATTGAATAACTAAATCAATTAGATAGCCCAACTGATAGCTATTTTAGATTTTTAGTTTAATGGACTCTCACTAATGTTAATAGGTATAAGGATTTAAACAAAAACACACAAATTATGGAACATCTTGATGTAGAATTCATATATTCTAAAATAAGTTTGTTTACCTCATAAAAAAATCCACTTATTTTATTAATTTTGTTATTCTTTAACGTTAAATAATTTTAAAAATAAAGATACCTTTCTTTGGAGAACTGAAGGTTTCTGATGGCATTATTGGACATGAATTTAGGACCTTGTGATTGCCTTTGCCAAAATCTCTTGCCATGCATGACTAAAAATTGAGATGCTATACTAATTAGCCATAGCATTAATTAAAGCATAGCTAGAAGAGCATCCAAAGGGATCATATTATTCTTAGTAGTTATCTCATTCATCTAAAAAGTAGGGATGAAACAAATAGTCTCAAATAAAAATTAAAAATAGAAAAACAACACACACAAACACACACCATGTCAGATTAAAACTTATACATCCATACATCAACATCTGATAGTCTGAAAACAACATGAATTTACCTAGCCAAAGTAGGACAATTTTAATTTTGTTGTTATTCTTCTCCACCTTTGAATTTTTATTCTAAGAAATGCATAATAAAACCATATCATAGTATAGATCAAGTTAGTTAAACTAAAACTAATCAAGTTAGTTCAACCCTAATGGCATCTAAAATCCTACAGTTGTAAGAAGTAGTCATTCAACAAAGATAATTCTAAAAGGCCAAAATAAGTTTATGAAACACCTCATAACCTAATGTTTTAGGCTATAATTAAGTGTAATTGGAAAGAAAGAAAACTCACCTCTAACTCTTTAGTCCAATAGAATGGACACCATAAATCTACTGACATTTATTCTCAGTTAGCAAAGCTTACTTTACTAAAGATAACGCCTTTTAGAAAAATCAAAGTTTTAAGTCAGTAAGATACGTAATTATTGTGAAGATTATACCACTTCATAATTTCTTTTTCAAATTGTAAATTAATAATTGTATTATATAGACAATTTCAGCTATAAATTAGGAAAAAAAGGTATTACTTCAACTATTTTTATTCAAGATAATAAAATAAAACTTTCATGCCACTCTAGTATACAACATAAAAGTGAACAAAAACTTATCTAATTATTCCAAAAAATTATAAATAGTACATATTTTAGTTATTGAATTATCTAATCTTGATTGACACTCAAAGCTATAACCATATACTTTTTTAAAAATCACTATAACTAATGCCACTAACAATAAGATTTATACAGTTTATGAAATAATACCTTTTGTACATGCACTTGACTTTATAGTTTTTGCAAATAAAGACTTTTCAGAAGCTAACTTTGCATTATTGGTAGGCCAATCATCTGAATAGTATTTGACAACCACACACTTTCATTTAGAGTCCAACAAAAGAATGTTCTTTACCATTGGGCATACATCCTATAGAAGGAAAAATAAGACATTTAAAATTTTTAGGAAAGGAATGATTAAATCCTGAATCTTAAAACCATATGTGTGAGAGAAGATAACATTAACTATACTAAACAAGTTAAAAAATCATCAAATCATCATAATGCATCCATCAAATTTCTCCAAGGCAATATTTAATTATCATAAATCAAGCATCCAACTTTAGAGTCTAGAACCAATCAATTCTCTTAAAATTACAATTCATGAATAGAAAACTACTATAACAGTGAGATCCACTCTATAGTAGCAAAAACTAATAAAAAAGGAATACATCTCAAGTTCCTAAATTTGCTTAGCAATAAAATAGAACATGAACATAATTCACATTTTCAGATCCAGATTTGGCATACATATACAGTTGATGGTGCAATTGAATTGGCATTTTCACAATAAGCAACATAAAGATAAAGGGAGAAAGAAAGAAATTTACACGAAAGCCATAAAGCACCATTGAATTTGAGAGAATTTTGTTTGCTAGTTGCATATTTCAATTTTTAGCTATTTAAGTTATTTTGTAACGAAGGACAGTTTTATCCTTGTAAATTTTATTTTATTTTTAACTACTTACTGAAGTTTTTTTAAGCAGAAATTACTTACCAAAGAACCATATAAAAAATTAAATCAAATGATTGAAGATAACAAAATGTTATCAATCAAAAAGTATTAACAAAATTCATACTTACACAATTACAAAAGCTAATCTAAATCTATATCTCACTTTCAATGTCAAAAGGTAAAAATTCTCAAATCAGAAACATTAATTCAAAAGAAAAACAATCAAAGCTAACCGAATTAGTACCACAAAAGACAATGAAAATGAAAAACATAGATCAAAGTATACCTTAGACTAAAAAGAACAAATCGAGATAGATCGAAACAAACCAAGGCAATCTAAAGAGAAAGGCTTGGGAGCTTTGGCTTTTATTTGTAGCTTTGAATTGAATAACATATATGCTTAAATAAAAAATTGTTGAGTAAAGGAAGGGAAATAAGAAGAGAAATTTTATATAGAGATAGATCTGTTAGTGTAAGCACTAGCCCCAATGCATTGTTATAAAACACTCAAGTTAATAAATAAGGTATTGATTTTATTTATTATATTCCTATGCATATCAAGTGATAGAATTATCCAAGAATATTGTTTCAATTTAAGTTATCATGTGTGAGGTACATGGTTGTAAGACCTTGAAACATTTGAGATTTCATTCTAAATATCCCTAGTCAGTCATTGTTATGGGAATAACAAATGAATTAAGACTAGTATGCTTTCTCTGATAAGTTGAGTTGTGCCTTATGGATCATAAGGACTAGAGTTTCAATCAAAGATAATAGATACATGTTTAGAACATGGTATCTGGATTTGATCCGCTCATAAGAACACTATATGGTACAAGTCATAAGTGTTTCTCAATTACAAGTTTTGCATCAGAGTTCTTAGACCTAAAATCTCTATGAAACTCTTTATGACTTATTGTGTTATTTGACATACACCTAACATACTCATAACAAGATGACTAGTATGGGTATGCTTGGGCATGCACTAATTCATGTTAGAGAGCATGAGAGAAGTAAAGGGATTACCCTTCTCAATAAGAGAAAATATCATTGGCCACTTGATTAGTGAATTGAGAAGTGTATGGCCACACTGAGATGAAATAATGAGTAATCATTATTTATCTAAAAGTTTGGTGTCACTAGAATATCAAGAAAGGAATTAGTATATGTAAGGATGACTAGTTCCATGCCTTATATTAATTCTGATATTTGTTGATATAGGACTATGCAAAATTGCATTAGGTCACTAAATGCCATTTTTATTTTCATTTAATTTGGAATGCTATAATATCTTGCTAGACAATATATATATATAGCCTTTGGATTATTTATTAATCCATTACCAATATTAAATGGATCTATAGGATCGCACATAAAGCATTGGGCCTAAAATATTATATAGAGTATTGGGCATTAATTTAGGCTTTTAATTAAAGTAAAATTAATAAGGTTAATGGGTAATTAAATTTCTAAATGGAATTTACTCCATGAGAGAGTGAAAAAATGGCAAAGGAATGGATAATAACAAATATTTATTTATCTTTGGATAATTAATTATTTATTTATCTTTAGATAATTAAGTTATTTGAGTTTAAATCCTAAATGAATTTGAATAAAAATAAAACACTTAATTAGGGAGAGATTGAGGCCAAAATTCAAGCTAGAATCCTAGTTGAATTCAGTGTGTATTAAAAACCCTAGATAACTTAGTTATTTTTATGTTAATTTAGTTATTTTTTAGGATATTTTTATGTTAATTTAGTTATTAATTTGGTTAATTTCTTTAATTGGTATTTTAAGTGTTTTTAGGACTTAATTGAAAGAGAAAAAGAAAGTTTGAAGGACTTGAATGAAAGTTTGGCTTTTGGGTAAGCTTTACAAAGAGGAAATTATTTATGTTCAATCTAGAGGCTTCACACTCTGTAGAGTAAGATTTTACTTCGTGGAGTGCCCTTAAGGAAGAAGTTTACTAGGTGGAGTAAAAAGGATACTCTAAGGAGTGAGGCAAAGCTAAGTTTCATACTCCACCAATCAATCTCTTGGTACACCAAGTAACTTATTTTCCACTGCACGTAAGAATTTTACAATCCTTAAACAAAAATTTTTTAAATTAAATAGGAAATCTGCTTGAAGAGGAATCAACTGTGGGTTTAAACTCTTCTTTCTTCAGCTATAAAAGGAAGAAGATACAAAGAGAAAGGGAGAACATTTTTACATTCTTAGAGCTTAGTTTTTACCTAATTTTCATAGTTTAGTTTAGTTTAGTTTTACATTTAAATTTGGAAGCTAAGATTTGAAAATTCGGTAGAAACTTCAAGCTTAGTTGAAGTGTTTAGGTGTATCATTCCTTTATTTTATTTTTATTTATTTTCAATGAAAATGCATAAGTATTCATTTTCTTTTGCTAAGGGAACTTAAACCATCTTATTTCTTATGTAATGACTTGATTTGTTCTTTAATTTGAATGTCAGTTGATTATTTCTTAATTCTTGAGCAAATTCCTTATCTTTAGTTGCTTTTATTTTGGTTATTGATTTGTTGAGAAATAGTTAGTAATTGAATTAATAGTAACTTAAGATATGCATGTTCACAGTTTAGTTTATTTAATATAATTCATAGTTATTTTCTTAAAAATATGGTAATTGTGTTTAGTGTTAGGTGAATTAAAGTTATGAAGAGATGAATTAAGAATGAATTGAAGTAAGATTTCTAGAGAAATGATCTGACAAATATTTAAGAGTTCATAATCTGGATTTATATGCTGAGTATTGAATTGTTCTAAATAAGGGAATTTGATACTTTGAAAGATATTCTGAGAAGTTATCTGACTTTATTGCTGATTTACCATAATCAGCTACATTAATCTTTAATTAAGTCATAAACATGAGAAATAGAGGTGGATAGTTCTTTAGTAAAAGTGTTTTAGCCATTATGTTTTATTAATGTTAGTTTAATTTTAGTTTTTAATTTGCTTTATTGTTTGTTTAAGTTTAGGTTAGTTCTTGTATTTAAAATCAAAAACTTGGAGAATAATCTTAGATTAATTTCACTCACTTATAGATATTTGGTTTAGCAATCCATGTTCCTTTGGGTACGATATTCAAGGTCTTAATCTATATTTCTCTATATTACTAGCCAATCTAGTACACTTGCTAGACATGGATCAAGTTTTTGGTGCTATTGCTGGGGAATAGTGGTGATGTTTATTTAATATCTTTGATTAAGTTTGTTTGAGATTTTTTTTTTATTTTATTTTTGATTTGGTATTTGTTCTTTGTAGGAAAATTTAAGACATTTTTCAAGATGATGTCCACAACTATGAATTGTTCCTTTTGAAACAATGAATGAATGATTTAATAAGAGAAAGGGAGGAGGTAAAGCTCTTGCATGTACAATCAACAAACCCTTATCCATCACCATCCTTTATTAAAGAATATGATTCTATATGGGTTTTGACAGAATAAATGGAAGACTCAAGAAGATAGAATCAAGAATTGCAAAATTCAAAAAAGGCTTGTAACTTTAAAAATCAAGTTCTTATTGACTTGCTAATGAGTAAGGATACTAAATTTTGGGTTAAAAGAGAAGAATGGGAGGTTACATTTAGGTATCAAGAGGAAAACTTTAAAGTTCAAGAGAAAAAGTTAAGAATGCAAGAGAAGAAGTTAAGAATGCAATAAGAGAAGTTAAGAATTCAAGAGGAAAGGTTTATAATCCAAGAGGAAAAGTTAAGAACGCAAGAAGAGACAATTAAGAGTCAAAAGAATTTACTAAAGGATCAAGAAAAGGGCATTGAAATGTTGGAATCTAAACTAGAACTCTTGAGTGCTTCAATGTAATTTCAAGATGATGGCGGTAAGGAGGAGGAAATAAATCATTCATTAACGGTGGATAAGGAACAAGAGGAACAACTCATTTTTTAGGACAAGTCATGTGTTTATGATATAGGATCTCTTGTGAAAAATTTATCACCAAAGGAGTAAGAAGTGTTTAATTCTCAAGTGAAGACACTGGATTCAGTCTGCTTGAAGGATTTATTTAGGTTAGAAGAGCTAATAAAGTTCATATTTGAAGAGTCAAAGGAGGAGTCATATTTCATTAAGGTTATGGAGTTTCTAGCCTTGGTGAACTATGATAAGTTTCTTCTACTGATAGAAGAAAATAAAGAGCAAAGTCTAGAGAGATCCTTATTTGGATCACAAGCTCAGCCTTCAGAGAGTAACATGAGTCGAGTTGGGACTCGAAAAATAAGACTTTTTCTAACTCTTTTCTTTAAATTTTCATAATTTATTTTTAGTTGTGTTTAGTGTTTTGTTTTTAATCATTTTCTATCTTAGCTTTAGTTTAATTTAATAGAGTTTTATAGTTCAATGCATGTTGTTTATATTTTCTTGAGTTTATTTGTGTCTTTCAATTCATGAGTTTAAGAAAGAAATTATTGGTCATTGAGTGTTAATTAGGTGAATTTTTAAGTTAACTGTTCAACTTTTGTAGTGTAGGAATTGTGAGTAGTATTATTTTTGCTTAAAATTAATCCAGATCCTCATCAATATTCGACGGAGTTAGTGTTTAAAGTGTTTCATGCTTTAATGATGGGGAATATATGTCTCATGATCATAATAAGGTTCACTTTGTTTATCCACAGCAACAAAACTTCAGGAAAACAAAAATCATGCATAATAGGTACCTGGCAATTTTTTTTTTAATAATGGCACATTCTTGTTTTTATTTTTTTTTTGTGAAAATTGAATTCTAAATTAGGTGAGTATTTTATATCTTAATTATAGGAGAGAGCACATTTATTAAGTGTTAATTGGGTGAATTTTGAAAGGTCTGTACAATTTTTAAAGTTAAAGAATTGTTAGTAGTTTAATTTTTACTTGTTTCTATGTTTTGTAGTCCTATGTGATAACACTCCATAAAGTAAAAATATACTCCACTGAGTGAAATCATACTCGGTAGAGTATGTTTTTACTCTACAGAGTGTTTTTAGTTTCTAAAAAAATTTAAGATTTCAAATTTAAGTGTTTGTGCTTTCCCAAAGGGTCATACTCGGTAGAGTGATGGGACCCTCCATCGAGTACCTCATCACACCACTGAGTGGAGGTCATTTAAATGGCCATTTTGCTGTCCTTTAGCTATTTCATTTTCTTACCCAGTTTTATACATTCTCTCGCCCTTTCTCACAACAACTTACCAAGTGCTTTAATGACAATTAAATCTTCATTGTGCATCATCATAATTGATCAAGTAAGTTTCAATTGACCTTGGTATCTATTTAAATTCCTTACCATGTACTAAATTCTTCTTAGATAAAATGTGAATATGTAGTTAACTTGGCTTGATATTTTACATTGTTTATGAGTTTGTCTATGCTTGTTATGACCATAGTTGTATTAAGTGCTTGCAATAGATAATTTTGATATAAATTTTGGTTTGAGATAATTAAAATTGCATTAGTTATAGCTTAATAAAGTTGTGTACACAACATGTTCAATAAAATGCTTCAAAGACTATGCTTAACTATATGTTTAATTTAAAATCATCATTTCAATTTCATTTCATTTGTTCTTATAAACACATCATTTATTTAGTTAATTTGCATCTATTTCCTACCTCTATCATTGCAATCCAAATGCGTCATAATTGGTACTTCATTGCCTTTGTTTATTTTTAGAGAATTTATTAAGCTTTAATTATCAATGACTATAAGTTGCATTTTTATGTGTATGCAGTGGCATCTAAGAAGGCATGAAAAGATGACAAATTGAGTATCTCGACCTATATTGATGAAGACAAGACCGACTTATATGAGTAGGTTTAGCCAGTAAGAAATTTTATGGAGTGATTTTGGTCCAAAGCGTACATTTCACCACCACCCCTACTACCATATAAATCAAAGCTCAACTTTGCTAAGGATAGCAAGTTTTTAAAGAGGGGTTTAGAGCTCAATTGAATTTGGTTTTGAACTCAAAAATTTAGGGAAGTTATTCATCTTGCTCATGAATTATTTTAGTTATTTTATCTTAGTTATTCTATTTGTCTAGTTGGTTTATAGTTTGCATGCTAGTGTTATAGTTAGTTAACTTTGTCACTTAGCTTACAAAAAGCTTAGTTTACCTCAGTTTTTCTCAAGATTTGAACAAATTAAACTTAAATTTAGATTATGCAGTAGTCAAAATTATAGTTTAGTAGTAAGGCAAGTAGGTTGTTCAATGAAATTTTGTGCTAGTTTAATGCTTAAATTGGTTTATAATTATTAGTTTCCACACATTTAAAGAATGAAATACAAGTTTTTAAACTTTAGAAAAAAAAAATCAGTGCATTAAAATAGTTAAGCAATTTTAGAATACTATAACCTTCCTCATCACCCTTCAAAGAGTAAAAGCAACTCAAGAAGCCTAAAAAGTGATCTAAGCAAATTTTTCTTGTGAACCTAATTAAAAAGACTGTCTTCCTACCCTTTTGATATCGTTGACCTTTGTTAGCCAATTGGAGCTTAATGAGATATGCTTAAAGCATACCATGTTTATTATTTTTGTTACACTCATTATTAACCATATAGCTTAAAAGCCTTTATCTACTCTCTATAATTAGCCACTCTAGATTTGGATAGGCTTACATTTATTGGGCATTTCAATTTAGTGTAATGGAAACAATATATCTTTTAGGGTAATAATTGTGGTAAGAAGTCCAGTGCTTGTATAATGTCCTTGTTTTACCTATTTTTATTAAAATTGACAGCAAAAGAAGCTAATAAAGAAAAAGATGAAAAGAAAAGAAAAGAAAAGAAAGATAAACAGAAAAGAGAAAAATAAATAAAGCTAGCATATATGGCAAAATTTTAAGTATGGAGTAGTTATGAGGGAAAGAAATTGGGACTTCTCATAAATAAGAACAATAAGAGGGATTTCAGTCTCAATACTTCCATTTTCGATTTGTTCAATGCTTAAGAATATTGAATAAGCAAGCTTGACAAGGGAATTGTGCTTAATAGTTTAAAAATTTAGAAATGTGACTTATTCATGTATAAAGTGGTTAATTCTCTTTGATTATCTTTTGACCATTCTTTGATAGCCAATACCTAAAATCCCATTACAATCCAATTAAGACCCAAGTGATTCTATATTTTTCTTTGAGTTGTTTAGCGGAGATGACTTTCGAGTTTCGGTGCTAAAAGAGAGGCCTATAGTGATTCTAGAGTTATAAGTCCGAAACCTTAAGTGTACTTAGTATACTTCAATTCTAAAGCTTGATTCTTAATGCATTGGTGTTTTGTTTTTGAAATTTTCTTAAATTTTTTTGGTCTTACACACATATGAAAACTGATTCTTACTTCCTTATAGGAGTTTATTCTAGCCATGATTTTATTGAGTGCTCTTGTTAAATGTTGAACTTAGTCTTGAATTATGTCAATCTAATTTAGAGTTTGATTATTCTAAGACGTTGGTTTGTTTAGATTTGCTCGACGGTGAGCAAAGGCTAAGTGTGGGGTATTTGATAAGTGTGAATTTAACTATGTTTTTAATGCCTACCTAAAAAACAAAAATCAAGAAAAACAAAATGACAAATTTAATAAAAAGAGCACTAATAGCAAATCATTATCACAGGTACCTAAAGAGACATTCACAACTAAAGAATGGACTAAAACACCCACCTAGTTGCAAGAAGTTGCCTGAATAAGTTGAAATATAAAAGATGCACAACAACAAGAAGTGAAGATATTTTTGAATTTTGAAGGGGTCTTACACTTACTTATGCTTGAAGGTGTACATTCACTATGCACTATGCATATCTTTGCTATCAAGTGGTGCAAGGTTATCTCATAGACCCTTCACGATGGGTCACTATACAAAGCATGGATTATCATAAGGTTAGAATAGAATATTATCGAAACTAGAGCTATATGATGGTTAGAATGCAATTGTAGTAGTCAATGTTCGTTTGGATGGTGATCTATATCTTTTAGAAATCATATGAATGCTTCAAGTTGAATATAAGAGAAGTCACAAGACTGATGATGACAACAAGGAACTATTGGACAAGAGGCAAAAGCTTTATGATAGTATAAATTTAAGGAATACATAGGATAAGATTTGGGGTGCTGATAGCCTTGATGATGATGGTTTTTCTTATATTGGTACCAATTTACAGAGTGGTGACTTAGCCATTAGGAAGTGTACATAATCTAGAAATATCTCATTGACTTCTCACATATGCATGTTTGCCAAAAATTTCCCTAGTGGAATGTTACTTCAAGAGTGGATAATACACCCACCAAAAGAATCAACCAACATAAAGGTCAGTCTATAGTTGATACTAATCAAATCTTATTTGATTTTGTAAGCCAAATCAAGGCACTAATCATACCCAATCATGTCATCTTGATTCTACATGAGTCATTTATGTTTTGCAAGCTTTGGATGCTAATTAGATGTATTTAAAACAACTTGATTGTGCATGCCCTAAGCACTAATCAAATTTAATCAACTTGACCTAATTATACATGCCCAGGTGCTACTCATATCCAATCAAGTCATCTCAATTCTACATGCCTCACGCACTAATCAAGATCAATTCAAACAACTTGATTCTACATACCTCAGATGTTGATTACATTTGATCACCTTGTCCTAGTTTTGCATGATCTAGATACTAATTGGATAGTTAATCTAGGGTTAACATATCAATAAACTAATGTTAACTTCTAAAACAAAGGTTCGTACATCGATAAACTAATGTTAACTACCCGAACCAAGGTTAACAATCAATAAGTTAATGATAACTACACAGCTAAAAGTCTCACTGCCTTATAAGATATGTGTTTTAGTCAACCAAGAGATTTACTACTTCAGGTACACATCTTTTTACTTTTACTCTAAATTTTGGCTACTTTGTCACTAATGCACCAGCTCTTTAAAATTAAGGGCAGTTATGGACACCATGACCTAACATAACCTAAATTAAGATTTCTCAATGATAAGATAATATTATATTACTGACAATAGGTTCGGATCTCAAAGCTCCAATTGTCAATTTTTCATATTTTCTAAAAGCTTTTTTATGATTTTCCAAGTATTTTCAAGTGTCTTAACAAAAGATGCATAAAAACCTTGATTTAGGCCTTCTAAGGTGTTAGATGCCCATCTATCACTTGAAAGGTGCCTTTCTGTGGTTCCCTCTCTCTTTCATAGGCTGAATTAGGGGTATTTTAGGAATTTTAGGATTCTGAACTAAGGGATGGCTGCCTCTAACTAAGGGATGTCCATCTATTGCTTGAATTATAAAATTCCCACTATAGACATTATAGATCAGGGTTATCTGATGATGAGAAAATAATATATTACTAACAACAAGTTTGGATCTCGAAGCTTTGATTGCAAGGCATTAACTTTGACCCTAGTAGGAAATGTATGATTAAATGGTATTAAAATTGATTAATGTTTAATTAAGCATGATAATTTTTTTTAAGAGTGCAATTGAATTAGAAAATTAAGTTTGTGGGTCACTATTTAAAAGATGATTATGTAGAGTTAATTTTAAAAAGATGAAGAAATAAAAGAGAATAATTATTGACATGCAAAGAATTTAGATAGCTAAAGGAACTTTACCCTTCATTTTAAATCTTAGAACCTTGTATGTAAGAGAGAGAAAAAATTAATTTTGGTGAGATTAAGTGTTTTGCTGGTTATGTAAAAGGAAATATAGATTTTCTTCTTACTTTGCTTATCTCTCTATGATCTACACTTTTACCTCTCTAAAACTTTTAAGAAAATTTTACTGCATGTGTTAGAAGATAAGGTTTTGAAGTAGGATTGTGAAGGTAACAAGATTCTTTTTAGTATTCATCTTCTTATTTCATCTTCTCTCTTGTTATGTAGGGAAGAAATCTGAGTTTTAATGCAAAAATACATGGTTATATGTAGAAGAAGAAGGAAATGGGAATAACAAGGGCAAAGAAGTGGTTAAAGATTGAAGGTTGATTGTGGTTAGGCTAAGGTTTAGGAACTTGGTGATATTATCTTACATGTGTATTTTTAGCAAATTTTACGGAAATAAAAGCTAAAATTTATAGATGAAATAAGGATTTTTAGCATGTGTTAATGTTTATAAGCTTGTTTGAAAAAGAAGTTAAATCCTCAAAATAGATCTCAAAGATTGTGTATCCAAGCTTTAAAATTGATTTAAGAAACCATCTTTAATGCCTCTTCTATAATCAATTGAATTACATTTTAAATTCTAAGGATCCAAAGATTTAGGTAATCCTTAATAGTTCAGCAATTATGTCAAAATTTATAGTAAAGCATAATGCTCTATTATGTATATAGCACTCAAGATATAGAGTTTGGATTAAAGATTTCATTAAAAAAGTATTTTAATAAAATTCATGTAAATTATAGTGTTTAAAAGATATTTTGAATAAAGTAATCTTGGATAACATATGTGTATGAAGAAATGATATATAATGAGATAAGTTTACGCGAATACGACAAAAACCATATTATAAAGCAATAAGCACAAAAAGTTAATAAAGCATGTTATATGGCAAATACATTAATAGGTATGTTATTTGTGCATGTTATTTGTTACTTGTTTGATATAGCATGAATATAATTATATGTCTTCCTTAAATGTTAACATTCTAAAGCTAATGATTGCAGTGATATATATTCAATTACATATGCTCACATTGTTATATGAGATTAAGTATACCTATATCTACACTAGAGATCTTTTGTGATTATGTGTATATATATGTGTGTGTGTGTGTGTGTGATGAACAATCACTATAAAAAAACTGCCAATTAGCGACGACCTTATTTTCATTGCAAATTTTACGATGGATTGGCGACTATTTTACAATTCCATCGTATCGAGGATATTTTCTATTTTTACGACGAAATAGCAACAAAATGAATAAACATGTGCTAATTATTTGCGGGAAGTAAACACACCATGTTTTACGACTGAATTAGCGATGAATATTTTCGTCACTAAATTTTATAATTTTTTATTCATGAAATTAATTCCAAAAAATTTAGCAATGAACATTTTAGTTGCTAAATTTGGAGGGAAAATATAACACCTTTTTTGCGACAGTTTAACGATGGAAATTGGTTTTTCGCTAATAGTAATTTGTTATAGTAATACAATTAGCGACGAAATAATTTAGTCGCTAATCCGTCGTAAATAAATTAAAAAAATATTTTTTTAAATTTCACTCACATGATTTATGTATAGTTTCAAGTAATTTTAGTATAGACCATATGAAATGAATATTTTATTTTGTAATAGAAAATTATAAATTATTTTATAAGTTGATAATAATTTTTTATCAATTAAACCAAAATCTAAAGTTATTTATCTAGAAAATTTACATTTTTAATAATAATAAACTAATTTTTATTATTGTTATATATTTGCATGCTCAAGATTAATAAAAATAAATATTTTTAAAATAGTAATATAAAATTTATTAATTCATTTAAAATAATAATAAAAAATTTGTAATTAATTTTTATTTTATAAAATTTAAATCAAATATTAAATTATTAGGAATTCTATTGATTTCTTTATCAATTATTTCCAAATATAAAATTATTTATTTTAAAAAATTACATTTTAATAATAATAATAAAGTAATTGTTATAATTATTATATAGTCATATTATGAAAAATAATAAATATTTATATTTATATAATAATAATATAAAGATTATTATTTCATTTAAAATGATTATGAAAAAATTATAATTTATTTTTATTTTGTTAAAACTTTAAGCAAATTTTAAATTATTGAAAAATTATAGTTATATATATTTACAAAATTATCCTTCAATACAAGGATAAAATGATGAAATTTGGTATGGGCATTTTAGTAATTTCAAAAATTTACCCTACATACTAAAATAATATTTTCTCTCCCCTAACCTCTCTCCACCATTTCAATTTAATGCGTATATGATTTTAAGCTTAATTTATTATTTAATTGAATAAGAATTAATTAATTAAATTAACTTCAATTTTTAATAATTGAAATGTCTAGTTCTATAATTAAATTATTTTTACACAAACTTAATTGTAATGTCCCAAAAATTTAAAATCGTGTGAGAGCACTTTTAATACAGGTATACAGTATTTTGATACTGGTTCTAAGATTGATTTGTTTGCATAATTTAAAAATTTTAAAGTGATAATTTAAATTTAAAGCAAAAATTTAAGAACTAATGATAAAGGATTTAAAACAAATAAATGTATAATAATTATTAAAATAATAATAATAAGATTTAAGTTTCTTATTGGATAATAATAATAATAATAATAACCGAAAAGAAAAGAATCGAAAAGGGACCTAAATAGAGAGAGAGTGGAGCAAAAAAATGAGGGAAAGGAGGGGGCGTCGCTCTCCCCATCACCGATCACTGGAAGAGCTCATCAGCAATTTCTCTCACCGTTCTCTTCCACCATCGACTACCTCAATGACAAATTTATAATTTATTTTTATTTTGTTAAAATTTTAAGCAAATTTTAAATTATTAAAAAATGTTAGTTATATATATTTACAATACAAGGATAAAATGATGAAATTTGGTATGGGCATTTTAGTAATTTCAAAAATTTACCCTACATATTAAAATAACATTTTCTATCCCCTCACCTCTCTCCACCATTTCAATTTAATGCGTATATGATTTTAAGCTTAATTTATTATTTAATTGAATAAGAATTAATTAATTGAATTAACTTTAGTTTTTAATAATTGAAATATCTAGTTCTATAATTAAATTATTTTTACTCAAACTTAATTGTAATGTCCCAAAAATTTGAAATCGTGTGAGAGCAATTTTAATACGGGTGTACAGTATTTTGATACTTGTTCTAAGATTGATTTGTTTGCATAATTTCAAAATTTTAAAGTGATAATTTGAATTTAAAGAAAAAATTTAAAAACTAATGACAAAGGATTTACAACAAATAAATGTATAATAATTGTTAAAATAATTAAAATAATAATAATAAGATTTAAGTTTCTTATTAGATAATAATAATAATAATAACCGAAAAGAAAAGAATCAAAAAGGGACCTAAATAGAGAGAGAGTGGAGCAAACAAATGAGGGAAAGGAGGGGGTGCTGCTCTCCCCAACACCGATCACTAGCAGAGCTCATCAGCGGTTTCTCTCATCGTTCTCTCCCACCATCGACTGCCTCGCGTCATCATTCCACCCCTCAGCATCGATCAATAAGTATATGAAACTCTACTCGACCCAAATAATCATAATAACTCTATCTGAATATCTAATTCGGATCGAATTATTCGATTTATTTGGATAGAGTCGAATTTTACACATCCCTAAAGACATTGATAGACAATAGAGTTCTATCCAAGACTTAAACTCATACAAGTCAAAATGAATAAATTTTCTAATTTAATTTAATTTTTTAAAATCATACGAATCAATTTATTTTAAAATTTTTACATATTGAATTTGAATATAAATTGGATTAAATTTTGACAAATTTAATATCATATCATATAAAAATATTTAATTTTTAATTTATACCTACATAAGTATTTTAAAAAAACAAAAAAAAAATAGTTTTAATTTGAATAAAGTTTTAATTTAATTTTAAAAAATAGTTTTAATTAAAAAAAATAATTTTTTTAAATCATACGAATCAATTTATTTTAAATTTTTTAAATGTTAAATTTGAATATAAATTGGATTAAATTTTGACAAATTTAATATCATATCATATAAATATATTTAATTTTTAATTTATAACTACATAAGTATTTAAAAAAATCATATGAATATTAGGCTATTGAATTTATAAATCTGAAACAATATACACATAAGTGTGACCACCACATTTAAGAGAAAGGAAATGAATAAAAAAATAAGTGAATAAAAAGAGAAAAGATGAGAGGATAGAGAATAGGGAAATCGGAGAATCGGGATGCAAGGAAGGGAGCTACTATAGGCGAAGCTCCGATCGCTTCCATTACGGTTACCATTGGCATCCTTTCCGCCATCAGTCCGCCATCGTTGCCTTCTTCCTTCCCTAGTTTCCCTCCTTACCGATCGCCTCATTCTTCCTTTGTGATGATCGACGATGGTCTACCACCACACTATCGACATCGATGAGTTTTTACCACTTTGGTGATTCCAGCGCTACCTCTCTCCGATCGTCATCCATCAAAAGCAGGCAGATCGATGACCAAGGCATCCGCAACTCCCAGTGTAGATATAAGCCGTGAATGGGGTTTGTTAGGCACGTGAGCATCGAAAAGGAGAAGTGGGGGTTCTAACTTTCACGGTGGTAGTGCAGGTGGAGCTCCGGCGGAGCCTCGATCACCAGTCCAGCCGACAAAGGTAAGTTAGGGATTTCTTCTTTATGTGTGTCTTCCAGTGTTTAATTGGTGTCAAATTTTATTGTTATTGATTTTGGTGAACTTTAAATGGGTTGCTTAAATGTTTGTTTATTGGATGTGGATTTGACTTGAGTGTTGAAATAAAAGTTAGAAAATTAACTACTTTAGTTTTGATTATGAAAATTTCTATTTGCCAATGTATGTTAGAGGCTGATTTTTTTTTAATTTTCTATTTCTAGGCTCGATTAGAGTATTATACTAATGTAATTTCTGTTAAACCTTAAAAGTGTCATTTAGCTATAATGGTAGGCTATGGGTTATAAGATTTTTGGGTTTTGAAGTTGTGATGGTGGAGTGGAATTATAGAATATATTTTGAAGAGAGCTGGAAAAGGTATTGAAATTCTTATTGGAAACTCTCAAGATTTTTGGTAGAAAGGACTAGCAGGATTTGAAATTTTTTGCCATTTAATGGTGAGAAAGGTTTTAAAATTTTTAGGGGTTTTGGCCTTTCAATAGAACTTATCTAACAAATGAAAGCTGAATTCAGATTGCTTTCTCAGGTCTGTGAGCAGTTCCTAAGAGGCAATTCGAATGACTCCAATTTATTTAGACTTTCAAAATTGAGTGTTTTGAATCAACTATGTTGTATGTTCATTCTACAATCATGGCCAAGCCCTCATTGTTGATTTTCAGGATACTAATATAAACTTCTTGACTTTCTGTTTTTTTCCTTTTCTTAACCACATTTTATTTCATTCTACAGGGCTAAGGATTTGGTTAATTGTTATATGTTATAATAATTTGAGACCTTTGATGTTGAACCTAGAGTAAATATATGCTTAATAATTAATTCCATAATGTGCACCAGCCATTGTTTGCTTCAAATTTAATGGATAAGTTTCTTGTATGGTAGTAGGTCTTGTTAATAATTTAAAAAGTCAGTCAGTTGAGAAACATTTTCGATTTATATCTGAATGGAAAGTTTCATAAATGTCTTTGGGTTTGACCAAGATTTTTGGATATTGATTCATGAATTGTTATTTGTAGAGCTCATACCATGATTAAGGTAAAGTCTGGACTCCATAAAGTGAGAGGAAGCTAGATCTTTGGGATTTTAGTATAAATATCCCGTGAGTTTTAAGGGTTTTATTATTACTAGAACTGTAATGGTGTCTTCTTGTGCGTCATACTTTGCAGCTCTAATAGCACTCGGCATCCCCCTCCATCTTAACAGATACACATATAAATGTAGTAGTTAATTTATTTTTTAGTGGAGTTAGTATTCCATAGGGGACATTTGTATATTTAGCTTTCCTAAGATGTGATTTATAAAATTTTTGACAACTCTTCACTGTGTTACTATGCCCTTGAATAATTTCATTTGAGTGTTCCCAAAGTCGATGCTTTTAGTTATTGAACATTGTCTTTGTTGTTTGCTTGCTATCTCATAAATTTTTGCTTTCCTCTTTTTTTTTAATTGCTTTCTTATGATAATTTCATATCATGACCAGTTGCTTTCAACTGCCATGAAGGTGTCTGTTCTCGATTATTGTAGATTATATGAACATTTTACATGACATTAATATTTATTATATTGTTTGTTTGACTTGGTTAGGCTTTAATGATACTATTATATCTTTTGGACCCGTGGAAAGTACATCATTGTTACTGACTTCTAATGATTGCAGTTTATATTTTGATTTTCTTTTTTTTTTTGCTATTTAGAAATTCATGTACATCACCTGTGATTGTCATCTCCAGTGTGAAAAGCTTCTCTCTTGTAGAAAGATGATTACAACTTGAAATTGTTATGCTTTCATAACAAAAATACCTAAAACTTCCCGCCAAGCAATATTTAGCCCGTTTGTTTTTTCTATGCTTTCCTTGTGAATGATTTACCTTTTTCTGTGGAATATAGGAATATATTTTTTAAGTAATTTCTCAAGATTTATTTATTTATTTTCCTTAAACAATATATTTATTTGGGCAGGCAAGCAATGGCCGCTGAAGTGACACAGCCAATGAGCATTGAGCCTCCACCTACTCAGCCTTACAATGAAGTGAAGCTATTTAATCGTTGGACCTTTGAAGATATTCAGGTTTTTAATCTCTCGCTTTACCTTGACAATCTCTCATTTTTTAGTTAATGAACAGTATTACTGATTTTGTCGATGTATGTATTTGTTCATGTGCATAGTTATATCTTTTAATGTATTGCTTGATGAATGAAATTATTTTTAGACCTTTTCATTTCTTTCTTGTGTAGAATCAAGATCTGGTTTCTATTATTTCGTGGAATTCTTAACATTAAAAAAATAAAAAAAATCATGTTAATTCGAAACAAGTGTAACTTATTATATATGACATATTTGTAGGGTTAATGAAGTACAGAACCTTGGGATATGACATATTATTGTAATAGTTTGTCAAATGAGATGGTTTGTATTTTCAGTGGTATGTTATTTCTTACAGCCATTAGTTTGCAATGTATCATGTGACACTTCTTGTCTGCATTGTTATTTTATTGCATGATGTGTTACCTGTAAATCTCTATAGAGCCTTTTTTTAATTGTATTTTAATAGTCATTTTTAAATGTGGCATGATATATCTATATACTTTTACATATTTGATGGAATATACTGACTTTAAAAAATGGTTTGGCTGCCATATGTTTTTCAATTTGTGTCTTGAGTTGATTTTTCTTCTTTCTTTGTTTTGTAGTGTGAATCGATGCAAGTGCAGCTTGGCTGAGATTGCAGTTAAAGAAGTTCTTGCTATTGCAAGGATGCTATCATGCTCCATTTTTGTTAGAAATTAGTTTAAAAAAAGTGATGGCTTAATTTAACTGCACTTTGTTTTATATATTGCTTTTTTAAGTTGATTCTATATTTGTAATGAATTCATTACAAATTATATATATATATACATATATATATATATGAAAATATACGATTATTATTTATATTTGTATCTATTATATATGAATTTTATAATATAAGATTATTATTTATATTGTGTACATAATGAAAATTTAAAAATATAATAAAAGAAAAAATTAAATTATGTAACAATTTAACAACAGATTCGCGACAGCAACTGTCGCTACTAGCTAAACGTTAGAATTTATGAAATGATTAGCGACCATATTAGCGAAAAATGTTTCTTCGCTAACTTTTACAGTAAATTTTTAATTAGCGACAGAAAATATAGTCGCTAAATATTATTATTATAATTCAACAACTAATTAGGAATGTAAATTAGCGACGGAAAAAAAATTTCATCGCTAAATTAGTGACTGATTTTGAATTCTGTCGCTAATATATTAGTAACTGGCCTTTTAGAGATTGTTCGTCATGGAGTCGCTAATTTAATTTAGCGACGGAATTTTTCGTCACTAATTAGCAATTTTTTTAGTGAATAAAAGTATAAACATGATAATGAAATGAATATGAACATAGTTATACCAACAAATAGAGTACAACTACTGATAGATAGGCATGCCTATAAGGATAAAGTTGATACTGCTAGAGTTTGACCCCGTTTGGGTCTTAAAGTACATAGATGATCTAAATTGGATGATAAACAGTCATGTTTGGGTTGTTAGCTGACCCTATTTAGGTCTACTTGATCGATCTAGAGTACAATTGGCCCCATTTGGATCTAGAGATTCAATATCTTTAGATATCAAGAGTTTGATACCTAAGGGTATCTAGTGTTCTTGTTATCCACTCTTAAAACTTAGGTAAGCTAAAGTATAATTATAGTACATGCATCAAAGTATAAGTTATCAAATGTTATTGATGGAACACATGATTGGCTCTAATTATAGAAATTGTATTGTAAGTATAAATGCACAAAATATACTAAGAAATCATATGATATATGTATGCTGAGTTAATTGTTGAGCTTTGTTATTTCATTGTTTATATACTTTGTTATATTGTTAACATTATTATATTATCATATTGAACCTATATTACCATTGATGCATGTTAAGTGTTTGTTGATTACTACTATGAGTGGTCATCCATCATTTTTTGTTTTCCACTAAGCTTTATACCTTAATACATGTTATTTTATCCATGTAGCTTCAGTAGATAAGACTTATGTTCTGGGACGTTCTTTGCTTCAGAAAGGCTAACATAAGATTAATAAGAAGTTGATGTAGGGAGTTTTTTTATTAATATTTTGTATAAATTTGTATTATGAGTATTATAAATATAAAGATGTATGTATTATGGATGGTTTTAAGTTGTAATAAGTTCACAATATAATTGAGCAATATATGCATACACATAGGATCTAAAGCAACTCATACATGATCGAATATGTATGAAGCAATATATAGTGATGAGTATGTGAAAGTGATAGCAAAACTTATAGAATATGATATATAATATCTGAATGCACGTATGATATTAAGCAAGTTTTTTAGGACTTAATATGTATATTAGGTAAAAGAGTATAAAATATATGAATAGTATAGTAACACTTAATAGGTGTTTGATAACCAGCAGGACGTTATGATAGCAAATTAAACTATATTCGATGATATTAGATCATTGTAAAGCATGATTAATGATGTATGATTAGTGGCATGGTTGGGGTAATGGTATAGGGGTGTTACCCTGATTGTAAATTTCTCACATTTTCTTATAGATTTTTATGATTTTCCAAGTATTTTCAAATGTTTTAACAAAAGATGCATAAAAATCGTAATTTAGGCCTTCAATGGTTTCATATGCCCGTCTGTCACCTAAGGGGCACCCCTCTATGTCTTCCTCTCTTCTATATAGGCTGAATTAGGCATATTTTATGAATTTCAATATTTTAGGCATAGGGATGGCTACCTCTCATTGAATGATGCCCACCCATGGCTCAAATTCCAGAATTTACACATTTCTTAAATTCAAAAATAGGAAAATATATTTCAATAGGATTTTTTTTCAAATTTTTAGGGGTTTTCCTCTAAATTAGGGAGACAGAGTTGGAACCCAAATCCAACTCTAACATAAGTATAAAACTTAAAATTCTAGGATTTTGAAATGGGGGAATCATTATTTAAAAAGAGTAAAACTTTGGGGAATAACAGAAGTTTCTCTCTATATAAAAACTTGCTCTATCTATCCTTTGATCAAAATGCATTGATACACATGATTTTCATTTGTTTTTTTTTAAAAATAAAGAATCAAATCATTATAGAGATCTAGACTACAAGAATTTCAAAGTCAGAATATCTCCTGAGGGTAATATTCTAGGCTTTTCTCTACTTCATTTTCTCTCTTTAGAATTTTCATGCCTAAATCATGTGAAATTTATTAAAATGGTTGTGTTTAAATGCCATATTTGATTTATTTACATGCTTAAAAGTGATACTCATTGAATCTGAATAAAAATAGCATGTTAATTGTGTGTTTAGAATGAGATTCCTCCATTATTGTGGTTTTAGGCTTTTATTCTTTATTCTGTAAATTTATAATTTAAAATTTTTTTGTAACAATTCACATATGATTTAATTTTAAAACACTTCTTTACAATTGTTTAAGCCTGATCATTGAATGATTTGACTTAAGACTTGCTTTGTATGGTCTTTCGCATGCCTTGGTCTTAAAAATTTGCATTCTATTATGTCTAGTGGTGACAAACATGACGGATACCCATCTATCAAAGTGAAAGATGGGACCTTGGGCCTTTCTCTCGTCTTATCCCTTATCTTAGGCATAATTGTATCTTATTTGCTTTATGTGTTTATGGTTGATTTTTAGACATTTTAATATGTATTTTCATACATTTTATATGTTTTATGTCATTTATTTGATCTCTACCAAGTATGATATTCTATTCTGCATATTTTTATTTTGTATATACAAATTGATTATATATTATGTAATTAGTTGAATGATTAGCTTTGTTGTGTTTGTAAGGTACTAATTTATTTGCCTTTTTGTTTTATTTTGTTCATATGTACATTTTTTTTTATCTTAGGAGGATTTTTGCAAGATATCTTGCTTTAGTATTGATTCCCTCCAGTTGTTTAGTGGACTCCTATTTATTTTAGGTTACCTCTCTTAGTTATTCCCTTTATCGCTTATTTTAGTTATTATTTAGTTTTATTTCAATTAGTTTTTATGTTGTTTATTTATTTGGTTTTTTGGATGTATTTTCATTTTGGGGTTGTAATAAGTAGTAAAAATGGGATTTTGTGCATGCTTAAAGGAAAAAAGGCATTTAAAACAATTTATACTAATAAACTAGGTTTTTATTCAAAACTTAGACCAATGTCCAATTTTTCATAGAAAGCCAAAAAAATAAAATAAAAGAGATTTTTCTATAAATATGCATGAGGGAACTAATGTTCCCAACCTAAATGAATGCACGAATATATGTATGCAATTAACTTTTCTTCTTGGACGATTTGCTCATGTAATAACTTAAGTAGAACTTCATTCTTTTGAGTATTTATTTATCGCTTTACTTGTATGATTGTGATATTTATTTAATTTTATCGTTTGCATCATGTGAGAGAGGAGAGTGGATTAATTTAAAAACTTGTAAAATAAGACCTAGCTAATAGACTTAATAAGAGTTATATCCCAAACACTAATCTATGTTTGGACATCAAAAGGTTGAGGTTCATTTCCTGACATTCTATCGGGTGGTGACTATATGAAACCTACCATTTAAAGCCCATTAGTAGATGCTTTTGTATGTTAGCTACCAACCATAAATTGGGCTTGATCCCTCGTTATGGTGAACTGGACAATTTATGATTAAAAGTAAGCCTCCTCTAGGCTTGGACCGTAAAAGCGAACCTCTAAGAATCCAACCGATAATCAGCCTGGATGGCTCTAGCGAGTTACAATGGCAACTTCACTTAGGACTAAAAAGATCTTGCTCCTAAAAGCATATTAGTTAAGTTTTTTAGAAATGGTTTTTGTTATTAACCCTATCTCTTTTCTAAAATGCATTTCCTACATTCATATTAGACCTTTAGAATTAAGTTAGGCATCCTTTTTAACCCTGATGTTATCTTAAAGCATGCCCTACATTCACTCAATATAGAAAGGTGTTAAGTACACCTACTAACCTAAGTCTAGTACCAAATGGTATAAAAAATGGTGACCTATTGATCATTATACTTGTGATGTTTTATACCTATTGGTAGGGACCATGCTTGAATAGCCCTAAAGTTTTATCACCATTGACTCAAACCCATGTAATGCCATAGAAACTTTTCTTGGGTTGTATAACCATAATAATGTTTACATGCTATGTTGACCTTTATGTATTTACCAAGCTCAAAGAAACTAAGAGGTCACCAATCAAAAGATGCCATACATCGATAGGCCCAACCCGATCTATATAAGTTTGTCAAAATACATAATGGTCAAAACCTATAAGCCTATACTTTTAATTAAGAGAGATAATGCTATCAGTTTCCTATCATGGACCATGCACGTCCATCGGGTACCTAATGGAAACATACATTGCATTCATGCATCATATATATGCCATGCTCATAAATCATTCACCATGCATCACTCCTAGCTTTTGACTTTTGTAGCCAATATTGACTCATCTAGGTGGTCTAGAGGATCAGACAGTCGCCTGGTCTTAAGATCCATATCTAGGCTATTGAGGTCAAGTTTGGTTTCAAAATTTGATTCAAAAGTTAGTTTTAAGTTGGGTTCAAGTTAATTATTAAAATGCAGTCAAAAGATAAGATAAAAAATGATAGGCAATTAGTTAAATAAGACCAGTAAGGTGAGCGAGAATGGAAGAGTAGCTGATGATATGGTAGTAAGGTTTCCATTTTTGAAGGAAAGGCTGAACATTACTCCTTCGGTGACTTTGATAGTGCGATATTATTTGGATCGGAGATTGGATAGGTAGTTTCAAGACTTTGAAGAGAGGGTAATGGCTATGATTGGTAGGATGGTAGCTTTCATAGTCCTAAACATTAGAGCCTGGCTTATAGCACTTGCTTGTGGAGCAGTGGAGCTAATGTGTGCTAGGGACATTACCGCAATTGAGGCTGCTGTTCAAGACTCACCGAGGAGAGAAAATGAGGTATGACCCTAAGAAATACATTATAGAATTAAGAGGAAGACAAAGAATATGTACCTACGATAGTGAACATGAGGATTAGTGGTCCTAGTACTATGAATTCAGCTTTTAAGAAGTTGGAGGAGAAGATTAAAGCTATGTCTAGGTAGCTATCAGTTGGTAGAGGTATGAACCTTAAAGATAGAGATATGGATGGGGATAAGCCATTGCCTTAGATATTTAAAATGCCTGATCTGTCATGGTTAGATGGTACTTCAGACCCTTCAACCCATGTAAAGTAGTATAAGCTGATTATGAAGGTGAGCATATTAACCAAAACATAGAAAGTATAGTACTTTTTCCTGAGCTTGACTAGGCCCACTATTGATTGGTACCATGGGTTAGATAGGCATACCAAAGAGGACTAGGATCTATTGACTAAAGAGTTCCTTAAGCAGTATAACTGCAACACCATAATAGAGGTCACCCCTAAAAGACCTCAAACTTCTCTAACAGAAGCATGATGAATATTTCCATGAGTATATCATTAAGTGGAGCAATAGGGTAATGGAAATAAAGACGAAGCTTGATACAATTCATCATTTTAAGTTATTCATTAGTAATGGAAGCCCACATCTAAGAGACCATTTGAAGGTGAAGGACTTGAAAGATTAGGAGTCTTTAAAGGATATATCCATAGATGCTAAAATGGAATACCTAGCCAAAATGGAAAGCAATGAGAATGCCAGAAGAATATTTAGCAATAAAAAGGCAGTTGGGAACACCAATGGTTCAAATAAAACTGGTAAGAATATAGAATTATTTGCCAGAGAGCCTAGTCAAAGGCATTATTCCAACTTGGGTAAGTCACTCTCTTAGGTCCTGAGCCATTTGAGCAAAGAAAGGAAGCTTCATCCACTACCCTCAAGGCCTGTAAAGACTCAAGGACTACCCCGCTATAGGGAAGATTAGTATTATGTATACCATCAGCATATTAGGCATTTCACTAATTATTGTCGTAGCCTAAGGAATAAAATTCAGGATCTGATAGATAACAATCAAATTTCAAATCTCGAGAAGAGAGACAAGAAGAAAGGAGGTTATGATGTCATTCCACCCTCAGTGTTTATGATTGGTTCTACTCTACCTAAGTGGTATGTCATGAGAGATCTGTATAGGAATAAGTACATGGTCATTATCCATTCTACCCATAAAGGAACAAAGCCAAGTAATGGAAATCGACCAGTATCAATGATTAATTATTGAGATACCCTTATAGAGAGTGAGGATAAAGGGATATTGGTGCCTATAGACATTTAGAGTTTAGCTAGTGAGAGTGAAAAAAGAGTTGAGAAAAGAGTAAAAGGTCAAAGTGGTCACAAAGAGTGGAAGAGTGGCCTTAAAAGTTGAAAAGCAATCAACTTATGCTATAATACCTATAGAAAAGGAAGTTGAGAAGGATTAGATAATTAAGAAGCTGAAGAGAACTATTGCACATATTTCTATCTAGGATTTGCTAAGATAGTCTTCCTCGTATAGATAAAAGGTAGTAAAAACCCTGTGTGGATCTACTATTGCCACTACCATCTCACCATTTGAATTGCTGGATTTTGTTAAGGGAGGGATATGAGTGAATATTGTGTACTCTGATACAAACTTACCTGCTTAAAGAAGAAATCATAACCACCCTTTATATATCAAAGCCCAGGTGAATGGTAAGCACACGACCTGTGTGATGGTGGACAACAGATCTTCGATTAATGTTTGTCCTTTAGTGGCAATTCCAGCTTTTGGGTTGAATAAATGTATGTTGAATAAGTCTAAATGGACCATCTTCGCTTATGATAATTCCAAAAGGCAAGTTGTTATAACCTTTAAGGTTGTGGTAAAGATAAGGCCCATTGAAATATGAGCTGAGTTTATGGTGTTATCTGTATCAACCAATTTCTCTATGCTATTAGGAATACCATGGTTTCATAAGTTAGGCAAGGTGCCTTCTACATTGCATCAAATGATCAAAATTCCCCATGATGGTCAGGTGGTCACTATTAAAGTTGTTAGGGAAAACCAGGTGTTTACACTCGAGATAGCCAAATAGGCATTCAGTGGGTTTCATGTATCATCCATCAGTGATGAAGAAGGTAAGGGTAGTTTTACTGACAGTCCTTAAGTGATCAACATTCTAAAGAAGTTAAATTTCCTAATGGATGCTAGTTTAGACAAAAATCCTAAGGGCCTTAGACTACTATAGCCGCAAAGGGTTAAAAGTATAAAAAACCGTTAGGCTTTATTAGTACCAATCAGAAAGGTAAGGAAAAGAAAGCATTAAAAGGCATTCCTCATATCTCCTAGAGTTTAGTTCTAGCTTTAGATATATGCCTTTATTATTGAGAGAATGAACCTCAGCTAATTCGGGATGAAGTAATACCAAGGTTTGAGCTATTTAATGAAGTCTTTTACTATGAGTAAGGAATTATCAAGCTGATTAAGGGTTTTTAGCATAAAGAGATTCTTCTCCACTATTCTGCCTAGGATAAAAAATGCCCGAAGAGGTCATAATAAAATAGCAACTTACTATTCATCTGAATGGCAAATGGATGATTGAGGCTGAAGATTCATCTTAGACTAAGCCTGGAGAGACATTTTATGTGACCAAGATTGAATAAGATACTTTTATTGATATTGTTTATGTGCCTGAACTTTTTGATGAAAACATTGATTGCTCTTTTGATTTTATTAATAAAATGAATAATTTTGCTTACTTGTGTGATTCTTTTGATTTCAATATGCATAATCATTATCATCAAACACATGTTCATTTAATCTCGAAACCATAGAAAATCCAAAAAAAAATTTTATTAGCATCAAATATAACTCCTGAGGAAAGAGAAAATTTTTAGAGAATATTAAAAAAAATGAAAAGTCTTTGCCTAAACCTATAATGACATGCTGAGAATAAATCGAGAAATTGTAGAACATGCCATCCCAATATACCTAAGATATAAGCCAGTCAAATAGAAGTTTAGGAAACTTAGACTAAAGTGGCTGAAAAGGTTAAAGAAGAATATAGAAAATAGATAAAAGTTAAGTTCCTAGTAGAAGTTCAATACCCCATATGGCTAGCAAATGTAGTCTTAGTGGCTAAGAAGGATAGAAAAGTTAGAGTTAGAGTTCCCCTGCCTCCCATATATGTCCTGGTTGATAGTGCAGCATCTTATGCCATGTACAGCTTTGTAGATAGATATGCAACATATAACTAGATTCTGATTTAGATAGTATACCAAATTAAGATAGTTTTCATAGCAAAATGTGGTACATATACTTATCATGTTATTTCCTTTGGACTTAAAAATGTAGGTGTTACCTATTAGAAGATGGCAACTAGGATACTTGATGACTTGATTCATAAAGAAGTAGAGGTCTTTGTAGATGACATGATGATTAAGTCAATTACCCGTAAAGGTCATTTTGAGGCATTAGATAAGTTCTTCTAGAGGATCAATAAGTACAACCTTTGCATTAACCTAAAGAAGTGCATCTTTGGAATTACATTGGGTAAGCTTTTAGAGCATATAGTAAGCTACAAAGGTATAGAGGTATATCCTGATAAAGTGAAGGTTATCAAAGAAATGCTGGTACCTCAGAAGGAAAAGGAAGTTAAAGTATTCTTAGGTAGAATTCAGTACATCAGCAAGTTCATAACCAAGTCGACTTTGATCTGTGAGCCAATATTCAAAGCTACTCAAGAAGGACCAGCAAGTAGTGTGGAATGAGGATAGCTAAAAAGCTTTTGATACCATCAGAGAGTACCTACTCCACCCACTAGTGTTGATTTCAAGCAAGTAAGCCCTGATTTTGTATCTTGCTATAGATGATAGTTTAATGCGAGCAATGATGGCTCAAGAAGATGATTTTGGGATTGAGTATGTAGTGTACTACCTTAGAAACAAGTTTCCCCCTTATAAAGCAAGGTATATAAAAGTTAAAAAGATGTGCTTAGTAGTCATATAGGTATATCAAATAAACTAAAACACTACTTCCATTCCTACAGGATACAAGCGGTGGCTTGGATGAAAAGAAGGCAAGAAAGGTTATATAAGAAGTAAAAGCAATAGTGTCTAGGGCCCATATGAATTATTTAGCCTCAGCTAAAAAGATTATATGCCAAGGATTCTTTTGGTTCACAATGGATACTGATTGTTTTAAGTACGTCAGAGAATACTAGTTACCTATTTTAGAGCAATGCAACCTTACATCCCTATGGCTATTCACTGCTTGGGTATAGATATCATGGGTATGATTCATGCACCCATTTTGAATGGATATAGGTTCATCATAGTGGCTATTGATTATTTCACCAAATGGGTAAAAGCTGAATCCTTCAAGAAGGTGGATGTAAAGGATATGGCAAGTTCATTGAGAAGAACTTGATATGTAGATATGATTTACCTCATCATATTGCGTCAGATAATGGGTTACAATTCTCCAATGAAATTAGATAGTTGCTTATCAGATGTGGGGTTTAACACCATAAGTCTTCTCCTTATAGACCTTAAGCAAACGACACAATCGAGGCAACTAATAAGAATACAAAAAGGATTCTAGCTAAGATGGTGCAAACTTATAAAGATTAGGAATATAAGCTATCCTTCGCATTATAGGGTTATAGAACCATTGCCAGAAGTTAAATAAAAGCTACCTTATTTTCTTTATTCTTTGGAATAGAAGCAGTATTACCAGTATAAATTGAGCATCAATCGTTGAGAGTGGTTTTAGAAGCTGAGATACCAATGGTATAATTGGCTAGATAGTGCTATCACATTTTAACTTACTTGATAGGAATAAGATGAGAGCATATTATCATAATCAGGTTTATTAAAAAAGGCTTACTTGTTTCATTCAGGAAAAAGGTTAGGAAACATCCTTTAAAAGAGGGAGATATGGTGTTTAAATATATAAGGCCAGGGAGTCTAGACATTTAAGGCAAGTTTAGGCCTATATGGGAAGGACTTTTATGCTTAAGAAGTTGTTATCCAAAGAAGTTGCCATTTTATCAAATAATGATGGTAATGAATTTCAAAAATCAGTGAACATAAATAGATTAAAAAGGTTTTATGGCTAAAGCTAAAAAAGAGAAAAAGAAGAGAATAATTGCCTTACAGTTTTAAAATGAGAAAAAGGTGGCCTTACTAAAATTAGGCACCTCATTAAGGTGAAAATCGAAAAAAGGCACCGTGGCTAAAATTAGAGGTTGAGAGAAAATAATCAACCAAGAAAACCTGAGAGGGCTAATTAATGACAAGAGTTGATGATGCTTATAAAGTTTCATTTGAGATTAAAACATATATGTAATTAGGGTAATATCAAATTATAATCATGCGTACTAAAATAAAAAAGAAATGTCATGTATGTCTTCATAGTATCATCAAAGTGTTTGAAAAAAAAGTCGCATATTCATTTTATATGTTCAGGTCTTAAAGTTCAATAAAAGTAAAAACATAATATGTAAAATTATCTAATCTAGTCTATCTATATCACATCTCTCTCTCCATCCAGGTGCTTAAGATGAGAAAGTCTATTATCAATAGCATAACTAGTGACCTATTGCTTGTATAAGCAAGGGATGGTGAAATCACAATCACTAATCTTAGGGATAGAGGTCATAGGGAGTTCAATCCAAATCCTTCGATGGTACTTTATCAAAAAATGAGTAGTAAGAATGCCACCTCAAAAACCCAATTGACTCCTGAAAATTTCCTATCAATTCCCAAATTGATGAGTATAATGGGTAGTGACATAGAAGGTGGCCCGATATAGTTTGCACAGTGGAACATATCAAAAAGCTCCATCTCAAACCACAAACATGATAGGTATCCAGGTGCACCTAAGCATAATGTCATCATCTATCAAAAGGCCCAGCCAGTAAATGTTAGTGTAAGCCCTAGCCCCAATGCATTGTTATAAAACACTTAAATTAATAAATGAGGCATTTGTTTTATCTATTGTATTCCTGTGCTTATCAATTGATAGAACTATCCAAGAATTTTGTTTCGGTTTAAGTTATCATGTGTGAGGCATATGGTTGTAAGACCTTGAAAAAATAGAGACTTCATTCTAAATATCCCTAGTCAGTCATTTTTATGGGAATAATAATGAATTAAGACTAGTATGCTCTCTCTGAAAAGATGAGTTTTGTCTTACGGATCATAAGGACAAGAGTGTCAATCAGAGATCATAGATACATGTTTAGAACATAGTATCTGGATTCGATCCATTCATGAGAACACTGCATGGTACTAGTCATAAGTGTTTCTCATGTGCAAGTTTTGCATCGGAGTTCTTAGACCTAAAATCTCTATGAAACTCTTTATGAATTACTGTGTACTTTGACACACACCTAATGTACTCGTAACAGGGTGACAAGTATGGGTATGCTTGGGTATGCACTAATTCATGTTAGACAACATGCGAGAAGTAAAGGGATTACCCCTCTCAATAAGAGAGAAAATATCATCGCCCACTTGATCAGCGAACTGAGAAGTGTATGGCCATACTGAGATGAAATAATGAGTAATCATTATTTATCTGAGAGTTTAGTGTCACTGAAATATCAAGAAAAGAATTAGTATACATAAGGATGACTAGTTCCATGCCTTATATTAATTCTGATATTTAAGGGTAATGGACTATGCAAAATTGCATTAGGTAACTAAATGCCATTTGCATTTTCATTTAATTGGGAATGCTATAATATCTTACTAGAGAATATATATAGCCTTTGAATTAATTCATTGCCAATATTAAATGGTCCTATAGGATCGCACACAAAGCATTAGGCTTAAAATATTTATATAGAATATTGGGCATTAATTTGGGCTTTTATTTAAAGTCAAATTAATGGGTATTAAAATTGCTAAATAGACCTTGGTCCATGAGAGAGAATTTAGGCCCATGTAGATTTAATTACAATTAATTAATTATCTTGGATTAATTAATGTAATTGAGTATTAAATCCTAAATTTTATTTGAATCAAAATAAATTAATTAATTGGGAGATAATGTGACCGAAAAATCAAGGTAGAATCCTAAGGAATTTCGACAACAATAAATCCCTAATAAAGTGATTTGTTTTATAAAGTGATTTGTTTTGATTAAATGTCTTATGTTTATTTTAAATTATTTTGAATTTAAAATTTAAAGGAACTTGAATTAATATATGTCACTTTATAAAGAAATGATGGAGGCTAAATTTACTACCTAAAGATAGTAAATTTCGGCATTCACACTTGACCTAAACAAGTGATATATATTAATGAATTAAAAGGAAGACTAAATACACAAGGGGAAAGAATTATTTCTTGTTCTCTTGTGTTCTTGGGAAGAAAAAGCAACCTAAAATAAGAACAAGATCAGATCTTGTGGCTTTAATCCATTCCCATTGCCAAATATTCAAACATAGAGCTAGCACTCTCGGTTTTAAGCCATCTTTGCAAGTGTGTGTGTGAGAATAGAGAGGAGTGGCATAAAGGAAGCACCTTGGCATTGGTGTTCAATATTCAAAGTATATAAGTTCATCTTATATATTTTCCATTGCAAAATTCAAGTTTTGAAGAGCATCCAAACTTGTAAGTTTTAAAAACCCTAAAATTGCATGTTTCAATTCCATGTCATATATTGTATGGCATGAATGATCTATATTTTTTATTTTTCTACTACATGATCTTCATATATTTGACATGTGATATCCCATCAGTGGTATCAAAGCCTAAACATGCTTATTTTAGTGCTTTGGATGCTTGATATCTTGATTAAAAATCGTTTGTTTAAAAACATGCAATGCTGAAATTTTCTGTTTTGAGTTTTTTGCATTGTTTAGGGTAAAAAGGATTTTAAATATTTTATTAGGTATTATAATTATTATGGCATGTTTATATACTATCCTAATATGTTCTTAAAGCTATTCATGGTCGGATTTAATTATAGATACTTGATGGTACATGTTAATCTTGAAACTAGGTGCTAGTTTGCATGATATGTGTTTGTTTAACAACTAGTTTTCAAAATTAAATGTATAAACATGTTTGGCATGTTTGTAAGTGATTTTTAAAGATTAATAACAGTTCTAGACATATTTTAAAATTGGTTTCAATTCTGGTCCATGACAATTTAATTGATTAATTTTAAAATCACTTAAAACTATGACTAGTTTGTGTTTGTTGCATGTTTAAATCAACATTGTTTATTTTATTTTGATTAAAATGGCAAAAACAAATTTAGATCAGATCTGAACAGAACCTTAAATCAATGTTTATGACCTTATTTAAATTATTAAATGGCTCATAAAATCGTTTTAAGTGTTTGTGCATTTTTGTGGCATTATATGAGCATTAAATAACTTGTTCCATTGTTGTTTGTTTGTTTTTGTATGAATGCCATGTATGATATATGTTCTTCATGATTTTATGTTTAAATTCCTGCCAAAGCATATTATATGTATTTTTAATGTTTATGGGCTGTATGACATAAAATTAAAAAATGGCATTAAAAATTGAAAATTATTCTAGAGTTGATATATGGCACAAATCTAACTAGTTTGTGTTTTGGGCTTTTAAGAGAACTTATTCAATAAGAGGATTTAGTCCATTGGGCTTCAGCCCAGGCCCATCATGGGGTCTTCTCTTAAAAGTTCAAGTACATAATTTTCATTAATGGGATTGGCTAAATTAATTAAAATTGGACTTTGTTTTATCCATGAATGTTATGTATATTTATTTGCTTGTTTTGTTTAAAGAATGGATATGCATGGTGAATTCATGGGCCCAGGGTTTTTATAATTAAATATGGCCTGCATGCCATTATGTATTATTGTAATGGTTTCATTTATTTCTTAGTATAAAATTTATTTGAAGACTTTGTAAATCAAGACGAAGCCCACCGGAGTGGAGAAGCCCAACTCGAAGATTCTTATGTAATAGTATAGAATCTTAGTTGTAGGTTTTTAGGCCCATGTTTTTCATGCTGTACTTTATGGAATTATATATATATGCATGCTATGAATCGATGACAAAGTGTATGCCATGTAAACCATAATAAAATGAATTCCTAAAATAATAAGTCATAAAGTTCCCGTCCTAATTCGAAACATGTCAAGGCATTGATCATCGATCATGTAGATTAGGAGTCCTAGATGCACCCAATTATATTTGTGAGGCATGGGTTGTGAATGTAGGTTGGACTTAACATGGAAAATGTAAGACCCCTAACATGACTCTAATTTAATTTTGCATATTTGTATGATTAAGTTAAGGGGATAAATTAGCATGCTATTATGTTAATTGCATGAAAATAAAATATAAGAATATGGTTTAATAGTAATTGAGGATGTAATTGAAGTAAATAGGTGTTAATTTGTAATTGTGGCATTTTGGTGGCCAATTGTGAATAAAAGCATTTAATTCAAGGTTAATTTGGAAGATTGAATTAATTGATAGGTTGAATTAAGAAAAAGAGTTAGTGGAGGGGTCATATTATAGCATGCATAAAGGTTTGTGCCATTTGTTTGACATGCAATTTTTCAAGGGACTAAAGAGGGGATTGTTAAGTTGGTATAAAAGGCTTGAGTTAGAGGAATTTGGAGGTGTCAAGTGTTAGTGAGAAATCGGCAGTGAAGAGTGAAAAACCAGAAAAATAGATCTTCTTCTTCTTCCTTTTGATTTCCAATGTTTTATCTCAAATGCATTGAGGATTATGTTTGTTGTTTAAGCAAGAGTAAAATGCAGTAAATTAAGGTAATCAAACTCTTAATTTAACCCTCCATCATCTTCATCTTTTTCTTCTTTTCAAGTTAACTTAGAACAATGTAATTGCTGGAAATTTAAATGATGATGGTGATGGTATTTGTGAAGGAGAAGAGGAAGGAAGAAGGAACAAAGGAAAAGGAATTGATAGAGGATGAAGACTTTGGGTTTATCAACTAAGGTATGGGAATTTAGGCTGTTCATATTGCATGTGAGGATGATTATTGGAATTGTGTGGGATTTACAGAACTCAATTTACGTTTTTCTGCAATTTTATAGATGTGAGGTTGAAGAAGAAAACTGTTCTTGCCGAGTCGTGAATGACTTCACGAGTCGTGAACATTAGTCCGACTCATGAAGCTCTTCACGAGTCGTGAAGTGCAGTTTTTCTTCTTCACTCGTGAGCTTCTTCACTAGTCGTGATGTATAGCATTTCTTCTCCACTCGTGAACTCCTTCACGAGTCGTGAGATTTTCCTTATTTGCTTCACTCGTGAAGCCCTTCACTAGTCGAACTCCCCTTCACGACTGAATGACCTGTCTGGAATGTTTTGCTCATAAGTTAAGGTATAGAATAGCAAATTGAATGATTCTTTTTGCATTGAAAATTAGACTTCCATACCTATATTTCATATAAAGAAACCTAAGTTTAAATCTATCTCTAAGTACATGTAATCTAGGGTTGAATCCAAACTTGTTTTAGACTGCTCAATATAACAGAAATTGCAATATTGTGCAAATCATTGCTACACTTGATTATATGATCTTTAAATTGATTGAGACAGATAGTTGCTTATGTGATAGTAAAGTTAATTGAATAAAACATGTAGTATGACTATCAATGAAGGATTTATATGAATACAGATGCATTCAATTGTGTATATGAATAAAGACTAGTGATGAAATATCTAACCTATACATGTGATTAGTCTTGTGCATGATGGTCATATGCTAAATTGATATATATACACATGTAAATCTTATGACATGGAAGTGCACATATTGACATGTACCTATGCTATAAAATAGGAACTATAATAGTATGACTTTGGCATGTGTATATGCCCATAAGGAAACATGTTGATATGTTGTGTAGCACATAACTTGAATAATGATAAAGGTATATATATATATATGTGTTGGAAACATGCTCATAAGAATAAATCAACTATATGCGAAAGTACCCACAGGTATGTACATTTATGATTATGTATATGAGTATATAAGCATGTAATTGCCCTATGAGATAGAGGATGAATTAGCATGACTATGAGCATGTGAAATGCTTAATGAAAACATGATCGAGTATATGATATGATGATTATATGTCATGCCTATATGATATGATGCAATTTATATAGTCATACAGATTTGAATAAGCCAGATGTATAACTTGGCATGTGAACTGTGCATATATCTGATTATGTACCATAGAATTCATAGTTATATAAGACTATGTATATGTGCACAACATTATACTATGAATACAGTATTAATATGTGAATTGAACACGAATATAGTTCTACCTGCGATACAGTTTTTGATGTGGATAGATAGGCGCCTATGGGGAAATTGCAGCTGCCATAGTTTGGCCTGCTTGGGTCCATAGTATATGTATGATCCCGTTTGGATCATGATCAGCCCCGTTTGGGTTGATAGGCTACCCCGTTTGGGTATGCTTGACCGGTCCATAGTATAGTTTGGCCCCGTTTGGGTCTATAGATTTGATATCTTCGGATATCCTTCTTTGATACCGATGTGTATCCATAGTTCCTGTTATCCACTGATAAAGCTAAGGTAGGCTAAACGTTATTCATAGTAATTATAAAGAAATTAAACAGTTAAAGTGATTTGACTAAAGATTGATATTATGGATCATAATGTTGTTTTACCACAGGAATTATGTTTTATTTGAATATGTTTACATAGGAAATTGCTGTCTATATGAATTATGAATATGAGCATAATAGTTACTCTTCTGGGTATAATGATTAGGAACATGGAAGAATATGTTATGCTTTAAAGTATTTGGTATTAAAGACATGATATGTTGCATATGTTATTCATTGTATACATTGTATATGTATGTTTGATGACCTGTGTGTGTGGTCATCCATCTGTAGATATTCCCCACTAAGCTTTATAGCTTAGCACGGGTTATTTTATCCGTGTAGGTTCAAATAGCAAGACTTTTGTTGAGGGATGTTCTCTGCATCAGGAAAGGCCAACCATCGACTTGTAACCTTGATGTAGGATATTTTGTAATACAATTATCATATGTTTTGTATTAAGGCCAGTTATTTTATGTTATGTTAAAAACCTATGCGGAATATTGTAACTCACTAGTAGTAAAGCTAAGACAGAATATGTGTGCATGTGATTTACATAAAGTAATATTCATATAGTCTAGTATGCATGTTAATAGGTATGAAATGGAAAACAGGAATAGACTTGTAGCACGCATATAGGCATATGAAACCATATGGCATGTTTAATGGCTAAATGATGATTAAATGAATATGTAGCATAAGCATGATTAATAGTATTCATGATACATGTATAATGGGGTATTTGCATAGGGGGTGTTACAATTTGTGGTATCAAAGCCCTAGGTTTAGCCTTTTCTGGGTAAAAATGAACCTAAGATTCTATAGTATGATATAGTGTTTTGTTGGCCTGATGCAGAAGTCCCTGTTTTTCTTATAGATTAAAGATGGAGAGCTCCAGAGATGAATTTGAGGAATTGGCTGAAAGTAACAGGCCGGTTAGAACCAATCCTTCCAATATTGGACCTTCATCCTCCAATCCAAATGAGGTCCCAACAGCCGTCCCTACATAAGCATTGTTAAAAATATCACAGGGTATGGCTCAAGTTCTTCAAAGAATGACAGCACCCAAAGCTCCAATTTTTGAAATTAGAAAGCATGGTGCTGAAGAATTTTTAGGCACTAATCTGGAACAGTCTGAAGAAGCTAAATTTTGGCTGGAAAGGCTAGAGAGAATTTTTGATGAAATCGATTGTCCAGTGAGTCATAAAGCATCTTGTGCTGTGTCTCTGTTATAGGGTGCAGCTTATGACTGGTGGAAGTTGGTATTGAAGCAACCTCAGTTACCAGATCCCCTTACATGGGAATTTTTCACAGCTGAATTCAAGAAAAAGTATGTTACTGAGGTGTATAAGCAAGAGAAGTTAAAGCAATTCCTCCACTTGAAACAGAGAGTTATGTCTGTGGCTGAGTATGAGAAAGAATTTAGTCACCTGTTCAAATATGCTCCTGATGAGATGTTAATTGATTCTTTTAAATGTAGACAATTTGAAGATGGATTGAATGATCGTATCCGAGAAAAGTTGATTGGGTCTACATCTTTGCAAGTGGTTAACTTTACTCAACTGGTTACAGTAGCCTTACGAGTTGAAAAGAATGAAATGGTAAAAAGGGAGAGAGAACAGAGAAGAGGTGGGTCCAAGGGTGGATCTTTTACAGGAAAGAGAGCTAGAGGAGCACAAGGAAATCAGCCAGCTGAATCTGGCTATAGTTCTACAAAAAGGGACAGGAGACAAGAATCTTCTGCAATGTCTAAACAGGGAAAACAAGCTTCAGGGAATCAGAGTGGGGGGCAACCTCCAGTGTGTCCCCATTGTTCTAGGAAACATTGGGGTAGTTGCAGGAAATTGTCTGGGGCATGTTTCAAATGTGGTGGTACCGATCACTTCATGGCTAGTTGTCCATCGAAGAGGGAACAGGATGTGGGACAGCAGGGCAGTAGAGAAAGTTTTAAAGCACCATCTTCAGGTAGAGGCAGGGGAAGAGGACGTGGGGGATCGAGTTATCAGGGATCCCAGTCCAGGAACATTTCTGAATCAGTTGACAGGCCCACAGCTCCAGTTGTTCCTATTCGGGCTTATACAATGAAAGCTAGAGAGGATCAGAGTGCTCTAAAAGTCATAGCTGGTACATTCTCTCTTTTTGATTCTGATATGCATGCACTTATTGATCCTGGTTCCACTCATTCTTATATTTGCACTGGGGATATGGGTAGAAATGAGTCTACTGTTCACGAACTAGAATATGATATTTATGTAACCAACCCTTTGGGTCACAGTGTTGTTGTTAATAGAGTGCATAAACAGTGTCCTATTGTAATTCAAGGGAAAGAATTCCTTGCTGATCTTATTGAGTTACCATTCCGGGAGTTTGATATTATACTTGGTATGGATTGGCTATCTAGACATCATGCAGTGATTGATTGTGAAGCTAAAACTGTAACTCTTATTGCTTCTGATGGTGAAGAAACTTTAGTACAGGGCATTCGATCTGAACCTATAGCTAATGTAATATCAGCTATGCAAGCTAAGAGATTTTTGAGAAAAGGGTGTGAAGCTTTCTTAGCACTTGTGCTTGATTTAAGAATAGAAAATGTGAATCTTCAAGAGATTTCAGTGGTGAAAGAGTTTCCTGATGTGTTCCCTAAAGACTTACCTAGTCTTCCACCTGAAAGGGAAGTTGAATTGTCTATAGACATTCTACTTGGTACAGCTCCTATTTCGAAGGCACCATACAGGATGGCTCCTTTGGAATTGAAAGAACTAAAAGCTCAGCTACAGGAGTTGCTTGACAAAGGCTTCATTATGTTAGAGAGTATGCCCTAGAGCCCATGTAATAGGGATGTTTTTCATATGTATGAAATTTATATTCTTAATAAAAGGCATCATTCATTTATTAATGCTGTGTTTGAATACATGAGTTTGTAAATCTTAAATTAATAAATGAAGTCCTAGATATTATAAACACAGTGCAAAGGCAATCATGAAAGTGTTCATGATGTGAGATGTCTATCGCATGCAAATGTGTTAATATCTAAATATCCCTAGTCATAGAATTAACAAGATAGGACATTGTTAATTCGGACAGACTAGCACATGTTATGCTTCTTGAATGGTTCAAGCAATGGTTCTCATAATTGTGATTATGGATGATAATCAATGCTAACATGTGGATGCTTGTTAGAGGAACAAGTTCATTGGAGACCTGCAAAGAGAATCCTCATATGGATATTAAATCTATGTCAGTGAGGAATCTCTTCATAGCGGTTGTGCAAGTATCCTTAGACTTGAGATCACCAAAGTTATCTTAAGTAGTAAGTGGTATACTTTGACTCCATAACTGATTACTTCCAACTGGGAGTGAACATAGTTAGGAGATTGGGTATATCATGACCTACTTGAAGATAGTTGAGTGATTGACAAAGGATTCACCATCCCAGATTTAACAAGGGAAGTTATCTCACATGATTCTATAATTACCTTGTTCAGTGAATCTCTGGCCAGAGTAATATGCCGAGATGGATGGAGATCCATGAAGGGAATTTTAGGAACAATGGTTAAATTAATAGAACATACATAATTAGATTTATATGAGTTGACAGAAATCCATACTCAGAATCTAAATGAGATAAGAGTGGTGAAAGGAGTAATTGCACGGTAACTGTTTCTATGGAAGGTTACAGTCAAACCACATGACTTTCCTGACATTTGGGTAGTCATGATGCCTAGCTAGAGGCCAATCATGACTTGTATAATGATGTATCAAAATATCAATAGAGATTGATAAAATGATTTAAAGGAGTTTAAATCATGTGATTTTTGAATAGAACTCACAATTACATATTATACTGCCAACATGGACAGGAACCCAATAGGTCACACACATATAGAGAAAAGGGTAAAATGGTAAAATGACAAGGATAATAATATTTGATATTATTATAAAGGTAGAGAGGAGAATATGATAATAATTAATTAAAGAGTTTAATTAATTATGATCAAATAAAATTGTCCGCGGAACTTTTGAGAAATGTTCTGTAAATTGGACCTAAATGAAATAATGTATTTCATGATTAATTATTATTATCTTATAAGTGTTATAAGACTACTATAAGTGTTATAGGACTGATATAATAATTAATAGGACCATTGGAGAAATTATAAAGGGCCAAAGGAATGAAGAAGTTGGAGGAAGCCCTCCAGAAGAGGGCTACACGCCAACTTCATACAGAAGGGCTTAGAGGGCTTTTTCTTGGACCAAATTAATTTATATATGTTACATAAGTGTTATGGAACTAACATATTTAATTTGGTTGGATTTGGAATCCATTTGGGTATTTAAATCCAATTAGATGCACAAAGGGCCTAGTTTGTGGATTTTATGCATGGTCTTTTATGAAAAGATTTAATTTGGATTTAATTAAGCCCAAATGATTATAATTAATTCCAGAAGCCCAATTAATAATTCTCCAGCAATTTTAAAGAGCCCAATCTCATTAAGGAGTTGGAATTTTAACCTAACTATAAAAGGCCAACTAATGAGAATTAGGGTTAAGTGATTAAAACAAAAGGAAAGTCTTTTTCTCTTAATTCTCTCTCCACTTTTGCGCCACTTCCCAAGCTAGCTCTTGGGAATTTCGGCCAGCCCTAGTTGAACACCAATTTGTTGGTTCAATTTACCCCTCTCTAGTGTGGATTACTCATTGGAGGTGTTCGATTTTGGACACTGTGGTTTGCGACAACCCGGTGCGAAGTAAAATCAACTGTTCAACAAAAATCAAAGGTGATTTTTCTTATTCTCATATAGTTATATTGTGTATTCATGGAAAGATCAGATCATATGGTTAAAAAATTTTAAAATTCCGCTCATGTATATGATGCATGTAACCATAAAAATCCAACATGGTATCAGAGCCACGGTTTTGCCATGGATATACAATTCTATATTTTTCTGCGGAATAAGTTTTGTTTTGTTTTGAGTTATTTATTTCATGAAATTTAAAATATTAGATTTGATTGTTCATGAATGAGAAATATTGATTTCTGGTTGTATGTGTGATCAAATAAATTTGGTGGAAACAAAAACGAATTTTTTGAAGCATTTTGATTTGGGTTTGGCGTGAAACCCTAGGTAATGTAGGGGCTGTTCTAATTTAATTTCTTATGGATCCATTTAAAAATAATTTAGATGATATTTTATGTGTTTAATATGTGATATTAAGCCGTAGGATCGAACGGAATTAAAATCGAACAAGTTTTGCATGAAAACTAGTTTTCTCGAAAAGTTCGATAAATTGGTGTTCTTCGTGTGTTCTTGATGTGTTCTTGGTTAGAACGACTTTTGATCTTCTAAATATGATATATATGATATATTAAAGTGTTTTTAATTAATTGGATTAATTAAAATGGGCCTTAAATTAATTTGATTAATTTTAATTCATTAAAACCACTTAATGGGCTTAATTATGTTTACGGACTTGGTTTAAATTAGTAAATGACTTGGTAGGCCCAAGGAGCTGATTTAAATTAACTATTATAAACATTAATTAAGTTTCTTAATGGGTTTTAAGGGCTGGAGTGGGCTTGGCTCATTCCAAAAAGCCCAAATGGTCCAAATGACACAAAACTGGTTTGTGTGTGAACACACTTAGGGTTTTTCTTCTGTGGGTTTCGGCCTACACTTATTTAAGCCCAAAATTGATTCTTTTAATTATTTAATATGATTAATTAATTAATAATCAATTTGATTGATTATTAAGGCAAGAACAAATTCATGCAAAAAGGTTTCCTAAAATGAAAGTTTCCAAAATGGAAAAAGTTTCCTAATTTGATCACATCATTAAAATAACTCAAAATATTGTTTTAAAGGTTGAAACAAAGTTAGTAATCCATTTCTTTATGCATTAGAAAGGCATATAAGGGTGAATGATTGGCATGATGGTTAGTTATGGACAAAGCCCAATGTGATTGAGCATAATGCATGTTTTGGCCCAATGAGGACTTTCATGTCCCGGCCACTTGTTTTTGGTTTGTATTTCATTTCAAATTGTAATATGTAATTAGATTACTTAGATTAGAATTAGAAATAGAGATGGAGACCAATATCAAGGAGCAAGATGGGCCGGATGGAGATCCAACAAGCTTGAAGATAATGTAATTATTTTTCTTGTTTGAATCATGCATACTACCTAGGTGTGACCTTTTGATTTCTCTCTTGGCTCGGGGAAATCAATGTAGTGAAGTCCATAACTATACCATATTTGTATGCTTGTATTTATGTGATAGATATAGGATGCATACCAATGTATGCCAACCATGTATGATGAGACTTAATTAACTAAAACCCTCAAACAAATACTAAGGTATATAAGCCTTCCATTAATTTGAGGAGAACCAGAGTTCTTTATAGTGTGGGTTGTTGACCACAGTCAAGCTCACATTATATCGAATATGTTCAAATCTAATTAAATGGGTCATCTTAGCTAGCCCATTAGTTTGTTGACCACAGTCAAGGCTAATGGTTCTAGAGGCAAGATTAGGGAATGCATATATGATATGCATGCATCAAGAGTTGATAACCTAATGATCCAATAGTTGTGTAGAGACACAATTGGTATAAAGATACCTACCTTTCAAGGGTATGGAATTTGGCTTGTTGACCACAGTCAAGGTCAAATTACATATCAAGGCTTGGATATTGGCCCACTAAGAAAACCATCGGGTTTTCTCGGATTATATAGTGAGGGCTATTAATTCGCAATAAAATAGTGGGAGTAAATGGATTAATTAAAGACCTTATTAATGCATACATATATATGAACATACTCTCATATCTTTTCTTTTTCACATCTAGGTCATCATCATGAGCACATCAAACATTAATATACGATCAATCTTGGATAACAAGCTGGTTGGCAACAACTATTCTGATTGGATCAGGCAAGTGAGAATTGTTCTCAGGGCTGAAAAGATCCATTATGTCTTGGATAAAGATCCACCACCACTTCCATCAGATGATGCCATTGATGAGATCAAAGGCATTTATCGAAAATACATGGAGGATAGTGAAGCAGCAGCATGTCTGATGCTGGGTGCTATGTCCTCGGAGCTTCAGAAGCAACATGAAATGATGGATGCTAGAACCATCGTTTTGCATCTAGAGGAGCTTTATTCTTCTCAGGCTAGAACTGAGCAATATGAGATTGCTCGAGCTCTATTTAGTTGCAAAATGGTGGAAGGCACTTCAGCTGCTGCTCATGCATTGAAGATGTATGGGTATATTGAGCATTTGAGTAGACTTGGCTATGTTATGGATAATGATCTTTACATAGATTTAATCTTGTACTCGTTGGCTCCAAGTTATGCACCTTTTGTGCTTAACTTCAACATGAACAAGATCCAAGTATCCATTCCTGAGTTAATCAACATGCTCAAGACAGCTGATGGATCATTTAAGAAAGATCCAAAAAGTGTCATGGTTGTCACTTCTGCTAAAGGCAAGAAGCAGAAGAAGAAGATAACCAAGGCGCAGCCAAAGAATGGTGGGATCTCCAAGAAGAAGGTTGCCAAGAAAGAGAATCCCAAAAGGACTTGCTTCCATTGTGGAAAGGATGGTCATTGGAAGCATAACTGCAAGGCCTATCTAGATTCTCTTAAGGAGAAGAAGCAAGCTGTTGCATCTACTTCAGGTATTCATATGATTGAAATTAATACTTATTCTATTGCTTCAAAACAATCTTGGGTATTAGATACCGGATGTGGATCTCATTTATGTAATGATCTACAGGGGCTTAGAAGCTTTAGAAGAGTTGGAAAGGCAGAGATTTGTTTGCAGTCAGCTACTGGACAAAACATCTCTACAACTGTTGTGGGGACTTATCATTTGCCTCTTCCGAGTGGATTAGTACTGGAATTAAATAATTGTTATTATGTTCCAGCTTTGTCCAAGAGTATTATTTCTTTCAGTTGTTTGATGAACGATTATGATATTTCTTTAAAGGACAAATGTTGTTACATTTTTAAGAACAATATATTTTATGCAAAAGCTATCATTGAGAATGGTATATTTGTTCTTGATTTAATTAAAGAAGTACATAATGTGGATACCAAGAGAATGAAACATGATAATCTAAATACCTCATACTTATGGCATTGTCGTTTAGGCCACATAAATGAAAAACGCATGACCAAATTGCACAAGTCAGGTGATTTGGGATCATTTGATTATGAATCATTTGATACATGTGAATCTTGTTTATTGGGAAAAATGACAAAAGCTCCCTTTGTTGGTAAAGGAGAACGAGCTAAAATGGTTTTGGACTTAGTACATTCAGATGTATGTGGTCCAATGAATACACATGCTAGAGGAGGTTACTCCTACTTCATTACTTTCATAGATGATTATTCCAGGTTTGGATACATCTATCTAATGAAATATAAGTCTGAAGCATTTGAAAGGTTCAAAGAATTCAGAAATGAAGTAGAGAAACAACTTGGCAAAAGTATTAAAACACTTAGATCAGATCGAGGTGGAGAATACTTAAGTCAAGAGTTTCAGGATTATCTTAGAGATAATGGGATTTTATCTCAATGGACTCCTCCATATACACCACAACACAATGGTGTATCCGAAAGGAGGAATCGAACACTATTAGATATGGTTCGATCAATGATGAGCCGAGCGAACTTGCCTAAGTCCTTTTGGGGATATGCACTAGAAACTGCTGTTTATGTGTTAAATAGAGTTCTTAGTAAATCGGTTGCTGTTACTCCATATGAGATGTGGAATAACAAGAAACCCACGCTTTCTCATATGAAAGTATGGGGTTGTCCTACTTATGTGAAGAGGACAATGTCAGACAAACTGGATGTTAAGTCTGACAAATGTTTATTTGTGGGATATCCAAAAGAAACGTTTGGATATTATTTCTATCATCCCTTAGAACAAAAGGTGTTTGTTTCAAGGCATGCTGTCTTCTTGGAAAGAGAATTTCTCCTACGAGAGGACAGTGGGAGTAAAATTGAGCTTGGTGAAGTTCAAGACCCACAATTAGAAGATGATCAATCGATTGAACCCGAAACTGAATTTCATAATGATGAAATCACAGTTGAACCTGATTATACACAAAATCCTAGAAGATCTACTAGGATGCGTTCTATCCCTGTGAGATATGGATTTCACATTGATTCGGATAGAGGCATAACTGTAGTAGAGGACAATGAGCCTACAAGCTATCAAGAAGTTTTGAACAGTTCAGAACGTGATTTATGGCTTAAGGCTATGCAGTCCGAAATGGACTCCATGTATGAGAATAAAGTATGGACTTTAACTCAACCACCTGAAGGGATAAAACCCATAGGGTGCAAATGGGTCTTCAAAAAGAAGACTGACATGGAAGGTAATATAGTTACCTATAAAGCTCGCTTAGTAGCAAAAGGTTATCGTCAAAAAGAAGGTATTGACTATGACGAAACTTTTTCTCCTGTAGCGATGCTTAAGTCTATAAGAATACTTTTAGCCATTGCAGCTCATTATGATTATGAGATTTGGCAGATGGATGTGAAGACAGCTTTCCTTAATGGAAATCTTACCGAGGATGTGTATATGACACAACCAGAAGGATTCACATCAGGAAATGGCGAAAAGGTATGCAAGCTTCAAAGATCCATTTATGGATTGAAGCAAGCCTCTAGGAGTTGGAACATACGATTCAATGAGACAATCAAAGAGTTTGGTTTCTCACAGAATGAAGATGAACCTTGTGTGTATAAAAGGGTCAGTGGGAGTGCAATTGTCTTCCTAGTTCTATATGTAGATGACATATTGATCATGGGAAATGACATTTCTCTTCTCCAATCTGTTAAAATATGGTTATCCAAGCAATTCTCCATGAAAGACCTTGGAGAAGCATCCTATATTCTGGGAATAAGGATCTATAGAGATAGATCCAATAGGTTGCTAGGTCTTTCTCAAAGTACATATATAGATAAAGTATTGAAGAGGTTCAATATGGATCTCTCTAAGAAAGGGTTTATACCCATGGTGCATGGGAAACACCTTTCTAAGTCTATGTGTCCACAGACACTGGAGGATAGAGAGAGCATGAATAGAATACCATATGCATCTGCAATTGGTTCTATCATGTATGCTATGTTATGTACACATCCAGATGTAGCATTTGCTTTGAGTGTCACAAGCAGATTCCAATCTAATTTTGGAGAGGAACATTGGGCAGCTGTCAAGAATATTCTTAAGTACTTGAGAAGGACTAAGGATGTATTCTTGGTATATGGAGAGGGCAGTTTGGAAGTAAACGGGTATACAGATGCCAGCTTCCAATCTGACAAAGATGATTGTAAATCACAATCTGGTTATGTGTTCATAATGGGAGGAGGAGCAGTTAGTTGGAAAAGTTCCAAACAAGAAACAACTGCTGATTCCACGACAGAAGCTGAGTACATTGCTGCTTCAGAAGCAGCCAAAGAAGCAGTCTGGATCAAAAAGTTCATAACCGAACTAGGAGTGGTGCCTAGCATTGTTGATCCGATTCCTTTATATTGTGACAACAATGGAGCCATTGCGCAAGCAAAGGAACCACGGTCTCATCAGCGATCCAAGCATGTTCTCAGACGCTACCATCTCATAAGGGAAATAGTAGCTAGAAATGATGTGAAAATAGAAAGGGTTCCCACAGATGACAATGTGGCGGATCCCCTCACTAAAGCACTTTCCCAGATAAAGCATGATCACCATATAAATAGCATGGGTCTGAGACATATGAGTGATTGGCTCTAGTGCAAGTGGGAGATTGTTAGAGAGTATGCCCTAGAGCCCATGTAATAGGGATGTTTTTCATATGTATGAAATTTATATTCTTAATAAAAGGCATCATTCATTTATTAATGCTGTGTTTGAATACATGAGTTTGTAAATCTTAAATTAATAAATGAAGTCCTAGATATTATAAACACAGTGCAAAGGCAATCATGAAAGTGTTCATGATGTGAGATGTCTATCGCATGCAAATGTGTTAATATCTAAATATCCCTAGTCATAGAATCAACAAGATAGGACATTGTTAATTCGGACAGACTAGCACATGTTATGCTTCTTGAATGGTTCAAGCAATGGTTCTCATAATTGTGATTATGGATGATAATCAATGCTAACATGTGGATGCTTGTTAGAGGAACAAGTTCATTGGAGACCTGCAAAGAGAATCCTCATATGGATATTAAATCTATGTCAGTGAGGAATCTCTTCATAGCGGTTGTGCAAGTATCCTTAGACTTGAGATCACCAAAGTTATCTTAAGTAGCAAGTGGTATACTTTGACTCCATAACTGATTACTTCCAACTGGGAGTGAACATAGTTAGGAGATTGGGTATATCATGACCTACTTGAAGATAGTTGAGTGATTGACAAAGGATTCACCATCCCAGATTTAACAAGGGAAGTTATCTCACATGATTCTATAATTACCTTGTTCAGTGAATCTCTGGCCAGAGTAATATGCCGAGATGGATGGAGATCCATGAAGGGCATTTTAGGAACAATGGTTAAATTAATAGAACATACATAATTAGATTTATATGAGTTGACAGAAATCCATACTCAGAATCTAAATGAGATAAGAGTGGTGAAAGGAGTAATTGCACGGTAACTGTTTCTATGGAAGGGTACAGTCAAACCACATGACTTTCCTGACATTTGGGTAGTCATGATGCCTAGCTAGAGGCCAATCATGACTTGTATAATGATGTATCAAAATATCAATAGAGATTGTTAAAATGATTTAAAGGAGTTTAAATCATGTGATTTTTGAATAGAACTCACAATTACATATTATACTGCCAACATGGACAGGAACCCAATAGGTCACACACATATAGAGAAAAGGGTAAAATGGTAAAATGACAAGGATAATAATATTTGATATTATTATAAAGGTAGAGAGGAGAATATGATAATAATTAATTAAAGAGTTTAATTAATTATGATCAAATAAAATTGTCCGCGGAACTTTTGAGAAATGTTCTGTAAATTGGACCTAAATGAAATAATGTATTTCATGATTAATTATTATTATCTTATAAGTGTTATAAGACTACTATAAGTGTTATAGGACTGATATAATAATTAATAGGACCATTGGAGAAATTATAAAGGGCCAAAGGAATGAAGAAGTTGGAGGAAGCCCTCCAGAAGAGGGCTACACGCCAACTTCATACAGAAGGGCTTAGAGGGATTTTTCTTGGACCAAATTAATTTATATATGTTACATAAGTGTTATGGAACTCACATATTTAATTTGGTTGGATTTGGAATCCATTTGGGTATTTAAATCCAATTAGATGCACAAAGGGCCTAGTTTGTGGATTTTGTGCATGGTCTTTTATGAAAAGATTTAATTTGGATTTAATTAAGCCCAAATGATTATAATTAATTCCAGAAGCCCAATTAATAATTCTCCAGCAATTTTAAAGAGCCCAATCTCATTAAGGAGTTGGAATTTTAACCTAACTATAAAAGGCCAACTAATGAGAATTAGGGTTAAGTGATTAAAACAAAAGGAAAGTCTTTTTCTCTTAATTCTCTCTCCACTTTTGCGCCACTTCCCAAGCTAGCTCTTGGGAATTTCGGCCAGCCCTAGTTGAACACCAATTTGTTGGTTCAATTTACCCCTCTTTAGTGTGGATTACTCATTGGAGGTGTTCGATTTTGGACACTGTGGTTTGCGACAACCCGGTGCGAAGTAAAATCAACTGTTCAACAAAAATCAAAGGTGATTTTTCTTATTCTCATATAGTTATATTGTGTATTCATGGCAAGATCAGATCATATGGTTAAAAAATTTTAAAATTCCGCTCATGTATATGATGCATGTAACCATAAAAATCCAACACATTAGGCCTAGTACATCACCTTAGGGTGCACCGATTTTATTTGTGAAGAAAAAGGATGGGTCTATGAGGATGTGCATAGACTACAGACAGTTAAATAGGGTAACAATCAAAAATAAGTATCCTTTACCAAGAATTAAAGATTTATTTGATCAGTTGAAGGGTGCTGGAGTGTTTTCCAAGATTGATTTGCGCTCAGGTTATTACCAACTTCGGGTTAAGGATGTGGATGTTTCCAAAACAGCCTTTAGAACCCGATATGGGCATTATGAGTTTCTGGTGATACCTTTTGGGTTAACAAATGCACTGGCTGCGTTTATGGATCTTATGAATAGGGTGTTTAGACCCTACCTGGATCAATTTGTTGTTGTGTTCATAGATGACATTTTGGTGTATTCGAGGAATGAAACGGATCATGCTGAGCATTTGAGAATTGTTTTACAGATTTTGAGGGAGAATCAGCTGTATGCTAAGTTGAGCAAATGTGATTTTTGGCTTAAGGAAATTTCTTTTCTTGGTCATGTAGTATCTTCTGAAGGCATTAGGGTGGATCCAGCTAAAATAGAGGCTATAGTGAATTGGAAGCCGCCTTGAAATGTGACAGAAGTGAGAAGTTTTCTGGGCTTAGCAGGTTATTACTGTCGCTTTGTGAAAGGCTTTTCAGTTATAGCCACACCACTCACTAAACTTCTGAGAAAGGGTATAAAGTTTGAGTGGACTGACCGATGTTAAGCAAGTTTTGATCAGTTGAAGAAATTTCTGACAGAGGCTCCAGTTTTGACACAGCCAGTTATAGGAAAGGAGTATGCTATGTATAGTGATGCTTCTAGAGTTGGCTTGGGTTGTGTGTCAATGCAAGATGGCAAAGTAATTGCCTATGCATCTAGACAGTTGAAGCCACATGAACAAAACTATCCAACCCATGACCTAGAGTTAGTAGCAGTAGTGTTTGCCTTAAAAATTTGGCGATATTATTTGTATGGAGAAAAGTGCAGAATCTATACAGATCACAAGAGTTTCAAATATTTGCTCACTCAAAAGGAACTTAACTTGAGACAGCGAAGATGGTTAGAACTGTTTAAAGATTATGATTGTATAGTGGATTACCATCCAGGCAAAGCTAATGTTGTAGCTGATGCCTTGAGCCGTAAGATGATGGCTGCTATGATTGCACATCGCTGTAGATGGAATATTGCTTATGATGGCGCTTTAATAGCACAGTTGAAAGCTAGACCTTGTTTGAGGCAAACAGTGATTGATGAACAGAAACATGATGAAAAGTTGCAACAGATTTTGAAGTCTTTACATGAAGGGACCCAGTCTGAGTACTCAGTGAAAGAAGATGGGGGTGTGTATTATCATAATCGATTGTATGTTCCTGATGACAAAGAATTAAAGAGAACAGTATTGAAAGAGGCTCACAATACAGTATTTACTATGCACCCTGGTGGGAACAAGATGTACTAGGATTTGAAACAAAGTTATTGGTGGCCTGGCATGAAGAAAGGTGTGGTAGCCTATGTTTCCAAATGTTTGACTTGTCAGCAGGTAAAAGCAGAGCACCAGCTACCCTCTGGTTTGTTGAACCCCATTCCAATTCCACAATGGAAATGGGAGGATATCACTATGGATTTTGTAACAGGATTGCCCTTTACACAGAAAAAGCATGATGCTGTTTGGGTTATAGTTGACAAGCTGACTAAATCAGCTCATTTTATACCAATTCGGATGGACTACCCTATGGATAAGTTGGCAGAACTTTATGTAAATGAGATTGTTAGACTGCATGGCATTTCGGTGTCAATAATCTCTGATCGAGATCCAAGATTCACATCAAGATTTTGGCAGAGTTTGCAACAAGCTTTGGGAACTCAGCTTCGTTACAGTACAGTATTCCACCCTCAGATGGATGGGTAATCTGAACGGGTTATTCAGATTCTAGAGGATATGATGAGAGGATGTGTTTTGGAGTTTGCAGGGAGTTGGGATAGGTATCTACCATTAATGGAGTTCGCCTACAATAACAGTTATCAAAAGAGCATCGAGATGGCACCATATAAGGCCTTGTATGGCCGGAAATGTAGAACTCCTATTTACTGGACTGAATTGTCTGAGCGCAAAGTTATTGGTCCTGATATTGTCAAAGACACAGAAGAAAAGGTGCAAGTTATCAGGCAGAGATTGAAGGAAGCTAGTGATAGACAGAAGCCTTATGTTGATTTAAAGAGAAGAGATATTGAATATCAAGTGGGTGACAAAGTGTTTTTGAAAGTGTCCCCTTGGAGAAAAGTATTGAGATTTGGGAAAAAGGGTAAGCTAAGTTCGAGGTTTATAGGCCCATATGAAATTCTTCAAAGAGTTGGGCCAGTGGCATATAGATTGGCTCTCCCTATGGAACTAGCCAAACTTCAAGATGTGTTTCATGTTTCTATGCTTTGAAGGTATCGATCAGATGAATCCTATGTGATACCAGTTCAAGATGTGCAAGTACAGCCAGATTTCACTTATGATGAAGAACCTATAGCAATTCTGGCTAGAGAAGTTAGACATCTTAGAAATAAGCAAATTCCACTTGTTAAAGTACTCTGGCAACATCATGACATACAAGAAGTGATATATATTAATGAATTAAAAGGAAGACTAAATACACAAGGGGAAAGAATTATTTCTTGTTCTCTTGTGTTCTTGGGAAGAAAAAGCAACCTAAAATAAGAACAAGATCAGATCTTGTGGCTTCAATCCATTCCCATTTCCAAATATTCAAACATAGAGCTAGCACTCTCGGTTTTAAGCCACCTTTGCAAGTGTGTGTGTGAGAATAGAGAGGAGTGGCATAAAGGCAGCTCCTTGGCATTGGTGTTCAATATTCAAAGTATATAAGTTCATCTTATATATTTTCCATTGCAAAATTCAAGTTTTGAAGAGCATCCAAACTTGTAAGTTTTAAAAACCCTAAAATTGCATGTTTCAATTCTAAGTCATATATTGTGTGGCATGAATGATCTATATTTTTTATTTTTCTGCTACATGATCATCATATATTTGACATGTGATATCCCATCAGTGGTATCAAAGCCTAAACATGCTTATTTTAGTGCTTTGGATGCTTGATATCTTGATTAAAAATCATTTGTTTAAAAACATGCAATGCTGAAATTTTCTGTTTTGAGTTTTTTGCATTGTTTAAGGTAAAAACGATTTTAAATATTTTATTAGGTATTATAATTATTATGGCATGTTTATATACTATCCTAATATGTTCTTAAAGCTATTCATGGTCGGATTTAATTATAGATACATGATGGTACATGTTAATCTTGAAACTAGGTGCTAGTTTGCATGATATGTGTTTGTTTAACAACTAGTTTTCAAAATTAAATGTATAAACATGTTTGGCATGTTTTTAAGTGATTTTTAAAGATTAATAACAGTTCTAGACATATTTTAAAATTGTTTTCAATTCTGGTCCATGACAATTTAATTGATTAATTTTAAAATCACTTAAAACTATGACTAGTTTGTGTTTGTTGCATGTTTAAATCAACATTGTTTATTTTATTTTGGTTAAAATGGCAAAAACAAATTTAGATCAGATCTGAACAGAACCTTAAATCAATGTTTATAACCTTATTTAAATTATTAAATGGCTCATAAAATCGTTTTAAGTGTTTGTGCATTTTTGTGGCATTATATGAGCATTAAATAACTTGTTCCATTGTTGTTTGTTTGTTTTTGTATGAATGCCATGTATGATATATGTTCTTCATGATTTTATGTTTAAATTCCTGCCAAAGCATTTTATATGTATTTTTAATGTTTATGGGCTATATGACATAAAATTAAAAAATGGCGTTAAAAATTGAAAATTATTCTAGAGTTGATTTATGGCACAAATCTAACTAGTTTGTGTTTTGGGCTTTTAAGAGAACTTATTCAATAAGAGGATTTAGTCCATTGGGCTTCAGCCCAGGCCCATCATGGGGTCTTCTCTTAAAAGTTCAAGTACATAATTTTCATTAATGGGATTGTCTAAATTAATTAAAATTGGACTTTGTTTTATCCATGAATGTTATGTATATTTATTTGCTTGTTTTGTTTGATGAATGGATATGCATGGTGCATTCATGGGCCCAGGGTTTTTATAATTAAATATGGCCTGCATGCCATTATGTATTATTGTAATGGTTTCATTTATTTCTTAGTATAGAATTTATTTGAAGACTTTGTAAATCAAGACGAAGCCCACCGGAGTGGAGAAGCCCAACTCGAAGATTCTTATGTAATAGTATAGAATCTTAGTTGTAGGTTTTTAGGCCCATGTTTTTCATGCTGTACTTTATGGAATTATATATATATGCATGCTATGAATCGATGACAAAGTGTATGCCATGTAAACCATAATAAAATGAATTCCTAAAATAGTAAGTCATAAAGTTCCCGTCCTAATTCGAAACATGTCAAGGCATTGATCATCGATCACGTAGATTAGGAGTCCTAGATGCACCCGATTATATTTGTGAGGCATGGGTTGTGAATGTAGGTTGGACTTAACATGGAAAATGTAAGACCCCTAACATGACTTTAATTTAATTTTGCATATTTGTATGATTAAGTTAAGGGGATAAATTAACATGCTATTATGTTAATTGCATGAAAATAAAATATAAGAATATGGTTTAATAGTAATTGAGGATGTAATTGAAGTAAATAGGTGTTAATTTGTAATTGTGGCATTTTGGTGGCCAATTGTGAATAAAAGCATTTAATTCAAGGTTAATTTGGAAGATTGAATTAATTGATAGGTTGAATTAAGAAAAAGAGTTAGTGGAGGGGTCATATTATAGCATGCATAAAGGTTTGTGCCATTTGTTTGACATGCAATTTTTCAAGGGACTAAAGAGGGGATTGTTAAGTTGGTATAAAAGGCTTGAGTTAGTGGAATTTGGAGGAGTCAAGTGTTAGTGAGAAATCGGCAGTGAAGAGTGAAAAACCAGAAAAATAGATCTTCTTCTTCTTCCTTTTGATTTCCAATGTTTTATCTCAAATGCATTGAGGATGATGTTTGTTGTTTAAGCAAGAGTAAAATGCAGTAAATTAAGGTAATCAAACTCTTAATTTAACCCTCCATCATCTTCATCTTCTTCTTCTTTTCAAGTTAACTTAGAACAATGTAATTGCTGGAAATTTAAATGATGATGGTGATGGTATTTGTGAAGGAGAAGAGGAAGGAAGAAGGAACAAAGGAAAAGGAATTGATAGAGGTTGAAGACTTTGCGTTTATCAACTAAGGTATGGGAATTTAGGCTGTTCATATTGCATGTGAGGATGATTATTGGAATTGTGTGGGATTACAGAACTCAATTTACGTTTTTCTGAAATTTTATAGATATGAGGTTGAAGAAGAAAACTGTTCTTGCCGAGTCGTGAATGACTTAACGAGTCGTGAACATTAGTCCGACTCATGAAGCTCTTCACGAGTCGTGAAGTGTAGTTTTTCTTTTTCACTCGTGAGCTTCTTCACTAGTCGTGATGTATAGCGTTTCTTCTCCACTCATGAACTCCTTCACGAGTCGTGAGATTTGCCTTATTTGCTTCACTCGTGAAGCCCTTCACTAGTCGAACTCCCCTTCACAACTGAATGACCTGTCTGGAATGTTTTGCTCATAAGTTGAGGTATAGAACAACAAATTAGTGATTCTTTTTGCATTGAAAATTAGACTTTCATACCTATATTTCATATAAAGAAACCTAAGTTTAAATCTGTCTCTAAGTACATGTAATCTAGGGTTGAATCCAGACTTGTTTTAGACTGCTCAATATAACAGAAATTGCAATATTGTGCAAATCATTGCTACACTTGATTATATGATCTTTAAATTGATTGAGATAGATAGTTGCTTATGTGATAGTAAAGTTAATTGAATAAAACATGTAGTATGACTATCAATGAAGGATTTACATGAATACAGATGCATTCAATTGTGTATATGAATAAAGACTAGTGATGAAATATCTAACCTATACATGTGATTAGTCTTGTGCATAATGGTCATATGCTAAATTGATATATATACACATGTAAATCTTATGACATAGAAGTGCACATATTGACATGTACCTATGCTATAAAATAGGAACTATAATAGTATAACTTTGGCATGTGTATATGCCCATAAGGAAATATGTTGATATGTTGTATAGCACATAACTTGAATAATGATAAAGGTATATATATATGTGTTGGAAACATGCTCATAAGAATAAATTAGCTATATGCGAAAGTACCCACAGGTATGTACATTTATGATTATGTATATGAGTATATAAGCATGTAATTGCCCTATGAGATAGAGGATGAATTAGCTTGACTATGAGCATGTGAAATGCATAATGAAAACTTGATCGAGTATATGATATGATGATTATATGTCATGCCTATATGTTATGATGCAAATTATATAGTCATACAGATTTGAATAAGCCAGATGTATAACTTGGCATGTGAACTGTGCATATATCTAATTATGCACCATAGAATTCATAGTTATATAAGACTATGTATATGTACACAACATTATACTATGAATATAGTATTAATATGTTAATTGAACACGAATATAGTTCTGCCTGCGATACAGTTTTAGATGTGGATAGATAGGCGCCTATAGGGAAATTGCAGCTGCCATAGTTTGGCCCGCTTGGGTCTATAGTATATGTATGATCCCGTTTGGATCATGATCAGCCCCGTTTGGGTTGATAGGCTACCCCGTTTAGGTATGCTTGACTAGTCCATAGTATAGTTTGGCTTTGTTTGGGTCTATAGATTTGATATCTTCCAATATCCTTCTTTGATACCGATGTGTATCCATAGTTCCCGTTATCCACCGATAAAGCTAAGGCAGGCTAAACGTTATTCATAGTAATGATAAAGAAATTAAACAGTTAAAGTGATTTGACTAAAGATTGATATTATGGATCATAATGTTGTTTTACCACAGGAATTATGTTTTATTTGAATATGTTTACATGGGAAATTGCTGTCTATATGAATTATGAATATGAGCATAATAGTTACTCTTCTGGGTACAATGATTAGGAACATGGAAGAATATGTTATGCTTTAAAGTATTTGGTATTAAAGACATGATATGTTGCATATGTTATTAATTGTATACATTGTATATGCATGTTTGATGACCTGTGTGTGTGGTCATCCATCTGTAGATATTCCCCACTAAGCTTTATAGCTTAGCACGGGTTATTTTATCCGTGTAGGTTCAAATAGCAAGATTTTTATTGAGGGATGTTCTCTGCATCAGGAAGGGCCAACCATCGACTTGTAACCTTGATGTAGGATATTTTGTAATACAATTATCATATGTTTTGTATTAAGGCCAGTTATTTTATGTTATGTTAAAAACCTATGCGGAATATTGTAACTCACTAGTAGTAAAGCTAAGACAGAATATGTGTGCATGTGATTTACATAAAGTAATATTCATATAGTCTAGTATGCATGTTAATAGGTATGAAATGGAAAACAGGAATAGACTTGTAGCACGCATATAGGCATATGAAACCATGTGGCATGTTTAATGGCTAAATGATGATTAAATGAATATGTAGCATAAGCATGATTAATAGTATTCATGATACATGTATAATGGGGTATTTGCATAGGGGGTGTAATAGAAAAGGATGCCCGGACCTAGGCAACTAATAAATGGGTTTGTGCTATAACATCTTAAGATGTTAGCCCATTTAATCTAAGAGTCATGTACGAGACATGATTGGAGTTTTTTTACCTAAGTAACTTAACTTGTTAGGTGTACAAGCTCAGCTTGACTAATAAGTTATTGTGAAAAGTGGATCTTAGACCACATTAAATCACTAACATGAATTATTTAAAGGGATATTAATTCGGTTTATGGGATTATAAATAAGACCTCATTTAATCTTGCTAAGTTTTTATTGTAGATTGAAAATGGCTTCTTCAAACAACAACTTTTCATTGTGATCATTCTTGGAAAAGGACAAACTGAATGGTACCAATTTCATAGACTGGTCTCAAAACTTGAGAATTGTTCTTAAGCAAGAGAAGAAGTTGTATGTTTTAGATGCACCCTTGCCCGAAGAACCTGCTAGGAATGCCTCTATGGTTCAAAGGAAACTATTGAGACCAAGAAGAGTGACTCCAATGATGTGACCTATCTGATGCTGGCCACTATGGTGTCTGACTTACAAAAGCAATTCATAGACCAAGAGGCTTATGCGATCATGGTGCACCTCAAAGAGATGTTCCAAGAGCAAGCTCGTCACGAGAGATTCATGACAACAAAGGCCTTAATTTCTTGTAAGATGACTGAGGGTACTCCTGTTAGTACCCATTTACTCGAGATGAAAGGGTATCTTGATACTCTTAAGGAGCTTGAGGTACAAGTCCCGAAGGAATTAGCCACTGACTTGATCTTAGGTTCATTGACTGATGATTATGATCCATTTGTTATGAATTATAACATGCATGCAATAAATAAGACAATCACCGAGCTTCATGGGATACTTAAGAATGCTAAAGAGAACATACTCATCAACTTCCATGTTAGTTATAACTATTTTTAACTTCATATCTTATCATGCATAACATTCATCAAATGATCTAGCATATTTATAACTAAGCATTTTAGCTACTACATGCATGCATGCTTTAATATTGTTTTACTACTACATATTACATCACTTAATCCATATTACAAATTTATATATTTAGGAGCCCTTATTATACATATTAAATGTGCAAAAGAACTTGCACCAAAATATAACCAAAAAGAATCCTACATCGACTTCTACGACTTAGGTGTTGGCCTGTTCTGATGCAGAGATCATTCCTGAGCTTAAACTTTTACAACAGTACCTACACAAATTAAATAACCCATGCTAAGCTATAAAGATTAGTGGGGATACTAATTTTGAAAGACAAATACTCATAGCGATTGTCGGAAACATATAACATAAAATATTCAAATAAATAAATGACAGAATAGAATATCATTATTAACAATCAAATCTTATATTTATATTCACATGCTTGAAAATTTAAGGCATAACATAATAGGATCAGTATCAAAATATCCAATTATCACATATGCAATGGAAAATATAGTTAAACATATTATCTCATGTATTATGCTTTGTTTATCTAATAGTTAACTATAACGCAATATCATAATAGTTTAGCCTGCTTAAATTCTAAAGGTGGATAACAGGATCGGTGGATACCAAGGTATCAAAATGATGGATATTCGAAGATATCAAAACTATGGACCCAATCAGGGCCAACTGTATGATGGACCGGTCAAAGACCCACATGAGGGCAAGTAACAACCTTAATGGCTGTGCAAGATCCAATAGGATCAACTATATTATGGACCTAAAAAGGTCAACTGTGGCAGCTGCAATATCCCTATAGCTGCCTATCTATCCAACAATCGAACTCTAGTAGCAGGCAAAAATAGTTTTTGAGCTTATTTAGTATATATATATCATGCTCACACCAATCTCATATATTTTGCTCATTTATGAACATATCATCATACTTATTCCTCTAGTGTACAACATGTATTCATGCACACTTATAATAATACAATTATCTCTGTTTAAACATACATATCATATGTACCCACCACATGTCATCTTTCATTTATTAAACATCAAATAGGAGAACGTACTTGTTGGTTACTAATAATAACACATCTATCCATTTAGTTTCTTTTATCATTTAATATCTTGAGAATTCATTGAAAATCCTTTAACTAAATATATATATATATGTATATATATCAATATTTTACTTATGCGAATGTTTGGCAAGTTATGATTTTATACATGATATGTAGGGGTGTCAAAGAAATAGCATAAAGTGTTCACTATATCAACAAGTCGCGAGCGCGATAGAAGTGAAAGTAGCATTTCACGTTAGTACATTGTTACGATCACGATCAATGTTGCGAGCATGACATACCTAGATTAAGCAATTTATAACAAATTTTCACTTCAGCAATTCCTGTATAGATTCCATTTTATGCCTAATTAACATGCTTATGTTTTACTTTATTAAAGCCCCTATTTTATTTCTTAAAATTTGGGATACTTCAAATTAATACTTTTAAAAGAAATTCCATAAATTTATCATCCACACTTAATATGACAAAATCTTATAATTCAACTAACTCACATTATTGCCATGTTAAGTTTCCTTATAACACTGAAATTATATGAACACAAGAAACTATCAGGTAAGCATAAATTCCTTCTTCACTTTTCACATACATTAACACATCAATGGTTATATCTAAAGATTTTTAATTTCATTTGCTATAAATTTCACTTGCTAGTTTAAGTGGTTTTCACAACTTCCACAACAACACTTCACAACTAATTCTCTTTTTCTTTAATTCAAAATTTCAATCAATCACAAGAAGCTACGAATGCTCTAATCCCATACCTTGGCCTAACTTCCCTTTAGCCAATTAATCTTTAGCAAGACCTTTTTCTTTATCTTTTATACCTTTTCCTTCTTTAACTACAATATAAATCATTCTCTAATCCATCATTTCCAGTAGCTAATTCTGACTGAAATCCACATTAAGAATGAAGAAGAAGAAGATGATGAAGATTACTAAATTAAACCATACCTTATTAATCTATATCAATATTTTCTTAAACAACCCACATGCATGTAATTATCTTCATGAATTTATAGTAAATTGAGAGATGAACATAAAATTGAAAGAGATGAAAATGAATTCTCTCCTTTGGTGCCGTCCCACTCTCACCTTTCTCTTTCTTTCCACTAAAACCAACATATATATAGTGCTATGGTAATTATTCTTCTTGGTCCTTTAAGGTTTTGCATGTCACACCATAGACACACACTTCTTTGCATGATATAAATTATTCCCACCAATTAGTCTATTTCATAAATCAACCCCACCATTTAACCCTTTCCTTAAATTGGCTTCTCCATTATTCTTCAATTCTCAATTGACCCCTAAAATATCATAATTACAAATTTACCTATAATCAATACTTTATACTCTAATTATACCCTCGATTAATATTAAAACACACTATTAAATTTTATTTTCATGTAATTAAAATAATAAAAACATATTTTATCCCTTATCCCAAACTTATACAAATTTCTCATTTAATTTTTAATCTCAATCAAATGAAAAATCCCTCTCAAACACATGAGATTTCAATTAGGGTCATGTAAGGGGTCTCACATCCGCTAAGGGAAAGGGAAAGGGAAAGGAAAAACCTAAGTATGACCTGGCTCGACTTAAGTCAAATGGGAGTGCACCTCAGGCCCAACCCAAGCCCAAGGCGTAAAGGCTCAAGGAAATCGAGAGTACATGCTTCCATTGCAACAAGTTAGGGCATTGGAGGAAAAATTGCACTCTTTCAAGGAGCAACAAAAGAAGAATGGAGCTAAGGCATTCAATTTTGGTATTTTTGTCATTGAAATTAACCTTTCTATTTCTACCACTTGGGTATTGGATACCGGTTGTGGTTCTCACATTTGTTCAAATGTGTAGGGCTTAAGAAATAGGCAGTTGCTTGGGAAGAATGAAGTGCACCTCCATGTGGGGAATGGAGCACGAGTTGCTACCATATAGATAGGCGACTATCAACTCACTTTACCTTCCAGACTTTGTTTAGAATTGAAAAATTATTATTATGTGCTTGCTATGAGTAGAAACATTATTTTAGTTTCTTATTTGGATATGGATGGATTTGATTTTGTTATTGATAATGGCAATATTCATATTCGTCGCCAAGGCATTTCATATGGCAATGCCATGTTACAAAATGGCCTTTATATCCTTGATCTACAAAAAAAATTGACCATATACAACATTAATACAAAGAGGGTTAAATCAAACAAATTGAACCCTACTTACTTTTGGCATTGTCATTTAGGGCATGCAAATTAAAAATGCATTTCAAGACTACATAAATTTGGAGTGCTTGGGTCATTCAACTTAGAATCTTATGACACATGCAAGCCATGTTTGCATGGAAAGATGATAAAGAGTCCTTTTAATAAGAGTCATTCAACTTAGAATCTTATGACACATGCAAGCCATGTTTGCATGGAAAGATGATAAAGAGTCCTTTTAATAAGAAAGGTAAGAGGACTAGTGACTTATTGAAACTAATACATATCGATGTATGTGTTAGAGAGTGTGCCCTAGAGCCCATGTAATAGGGATGTCTTTCATATGTATGAATTTATATTCTCAATAAAAAGCATCATTCATTTATTAATGCTATGTTTAAATACATGAGCTTGTAAATCTTAAATTAATAAATGAAGTCCTAGATATTACAAACACAGTGCGAAGGCAATCATGAAAGTGTTCATAATGTGAGATGTCTATTGCATGCAAACGTGTTAATATCTAAATATCCTTAGTCATAGAATTATCAAGATAGGGCATTGTTAATTTGGACAGACTAGCACATGTTATGCTTCTTGAATGGTTCAAGCAGTGGTTTTCAAAACTGTGACTATGAAAGATAATCAAAGCTAACATATGGATGCTTGTTAGAAGAACAAGTTCATTAGAGACGTACAAAAAGAATCCTCACATGGATATTAAATCTATGTTAATGAGAAATCTCTTCATAGCGGTTGTGCAAGTGTCCTTAGACTTGAGATCACCAAAGTTATCTTAACTAGCAAGTGGTATATTTTAACTCCATAACTGATTACTTCCAACTGGGAATGAACATAGTTAGGAAATTAGGTATATCATGACCTAGTTGAAGATAGTTGAGTGATTAACAAAGGATACACCATCCCAAATTTATTAATGGAAGTTATCTCGCATGATTCTATAATTGCCTTGTTTAGAGAATCTTTTGCCAGAGTAATATGCCAAGATGGATAGAGATCCATGGAGGGCATTTTGGGAATAATGGTTAAATTAATAGAACATACATAATTAGATTTATATGACTTGACAAAAATTCATACTCAGAATCTAATTGAGATAAGAGTGCTGAAAGGAGTAACTGCACGGTAACTATTTCTATGGAAGGGTATAGTCAAACCACTTGACTTTCCTGACATTTGGGTAGTCATGATACCTAGCTGGAGGCCAATCATGACTTGTATAATGATGTATCAAGAATATCAATAGGGATTGATAAAATGATTTAAAGGAGTTTAAATCATGTGAGTTTTGAATAGAACTCACAATAACACATTATACTACCAACATGGATAGCAACCCAATAGGTCACACACATATAGAGAAAAAGGATAAAATGGTAAAATGACAAGGATAATAATATTTGATATTATTATGGGGATAGAGAAGTGAATAAGATAATAATTAATTAAAGAGTTTAATTAATTATGATCAAGTAAAATTGTTCGCGAAACTTTTGAGAAATATTATGTAAAATTGGACCTAATTGAAATAACGTATTTCATAATTGATTATTATTGAACTATAAGTGTTATAGGGTTGATATAATAATTAATAGGTCCATTGGATGAATTATAAAGGGCCAGAAAAATAAAGTTGGCACAAAAGCCCTCCAGAAGAAGGGCCACATACCAACTCTAAACAGAAGGCCTTAGAGCCCTATTTCTTGGACCAAATTAAATTAAATATGTTGCATAAGTATTGTGGAGCCTATATATTTAAGTTGATTGGATTTGGAATTCATTTGGGTAATTAAATCCAAGTATATGTACAAAGGGCCTAGTTTGTGGGTTTTGTGCATAGTCTTTTGTGAAAGGGCTTAAATTGGATTTAATTGAGCCCAAATAATTATAAATAATTCCAAAATCCCAATTATTAATTCTCCAGCAATTTTAAAGAGCCCATTCCCATTATGAAGTTGGATTTTTAACCTAACTAAAAAAATCCAAGTGATGTGGAAATTAGGGTTAAGTGAACAATTAGGAGAAATAGTTTTTCTCTCCTCCAAAAACCCTAGACGCCACTTTCCTTTGCTAGCTCAAGGGATTTTTGTCCATCCCCTTGTTCTCTCCCAATTTTTGGTTCATTCTATCATTCTCTAGTGTGGATTACTCATTCGAGGTGTTCGATTCTGGACACTATGATTTGCGACAACCCGGTGCAATGGAAAGTCAACTGTACAACAAAAATCAAAGGTGATTTTTCTTATTCTCATTAATATGCATATTTTAAATTCATGGCAAGATCAGATATATTGGTTAAAAATTTTAAATTCTGCTTATGTATGAGATGCATGTAACCGATAAACTCCAACATGGTATCAGAGCCTCAATTTTGCCATTAATATACAATTCTATATTTTATGTGGAATAAGTTTCATTTTTGAGTTATTTATTTCATCAACTTTAAAATATCATATTTGATTGTTCATAAATGAGAAATATTGATTTTTGGATATAAGTGTGATCAAATATATATAACGGAAACAAAAACAATTATTTTGAGAAAAATATTTTATGTTTTACGTGAAGAGCTTTTAATTTTAGGGGCTGTTCTAAATTAATTTTTTATAGATCCATTATAAGATCATTTAGATGATAATTTATGTGTTTAATATGTGATATTAAGCCATAGGATCAAATGGAATTAAAATAGAACAAGTTTTGCATGAAAACTAGTTTAGTCGAAAAGTTCGATAAATTGGTGTTCTTCGTATGTTCTTGGTGAGTTCTTATTTAGAACGATTTTTAATCTTATAAATCTGATATATCTGATATATTAAAGTTTTTTTAATTAATTGTATTAATTAAAATGGGCCTTAAATTAATTTGATTAATTTTAATTCATTAAAACCAATTAATGGGCTTAATTATATTTACGGACTTGATTTAAATTAGTGAATGACTTGGTGGGCCCAATGAGCTGATTTAAATTAAAATATTATTAACAATAATTAAGTTTATTAATGGGTTTTAAGGGCTGAAGTGGGCTTGGCTCATTCCAAAAGGCCAAAATGGTCCAATAGACACAAAACTAGTTTGTGTGTGAACACATTTAGGGTTTTATTTGTTGGGTTTCAACCTACCCTTTAAATTAAGCCCAAAATTGATTCTTTGAATTATTTAATATGAATAATTAATTAAATAATCAATTAATAATTAATTAATAATCAATTGGATTGATTATTAAGGCAAGAACACATGCATGCAAAATCATTTCCTAAAATGAAAGTTTCCAAAATGGAAAAAGTTTCCTAATTTGATCACATTATTAAAATAACTCAAAATTATGTTTTAAGAGTTGAAAAAAAGTTATTAATCCATTACTTTATGCATTAGAAATGCATATAAGGGTGTATGATTGGCATGATGGATAGTTATGGACAAGGCCCAATGTAATTGAGCATTATGCATGTTTTGGCCCAATGAGGACTTTCATGTCCCGGCCACTTGGTTTGGGTTTGTATTTCTTTTCAAATTGTAATATGTAATTAGATTACTTAGATTATAATTAGAAATAGAGATGGAGACCATTATCAAGGAGTAAGATGGCTTGGAAATAGATCTAACAAGCTTAAAGATAATGTAATTATTTTTCTTGTTTGAATCATACATACTACCTAGGTGTGACCTTTTGATTTCCCTCTTGGCTCGGGGAAATCAATGTAGTAAAGTCCATAACTATACCATACTTGTATGCTTATATTTATGTGATAGATATAGAATGCATACTAATGTATGCCAACCATGTCTGATGAGACTTAATTAACTAAAACCCTCAAACAAATACTAAGGTATATAAGCCTTCCATTAATTTGAGGAGAACTAGAGTTCTTTATAGTGTGGGTTTCTTACCACAGTCAAGCTCACATTATATCGAATATGTTCAAATCTAATTAAATGGGTCATCTTAGGTAGCCCATTAGCTTGTTGACCACAGTCAAGGCTAATGGTTCTAGAGGCAAGATTAGGGAATGCATAAACAATATGCATGCATCAATAGTTGATAACCTAATGATCAAATAGTTGTGTAGAGACACAATTAGTATAGAGATGCCTACCTTTCAAGGGTATGGAGTTTGGCTTGTTGACACAATCAAGGTCAAATTACATATCAAGGATTGGATATTAGCCTACTAGGAAAACCATCGGGTTTTCTCGGATTATATAGTGAGGGCTATTAATTCGCAATAAAATAGTGGGAGTAAATGGATTAATTAAAAACCTTATTAATGCATACTTATATATGAACATACTCTCATAAGTTTTCTTTTTCACATCTAGCTCATCATCATAAGCACATCAAACTTTAATATATGATCGATCTTGGATAACAAGCTGGTTGGCAGCAACTATTCTAACTGGATTAGGCAAGTGAGAATTGTTCTCAGAGCTAAAATGATCCATTATGTCTTGGATAAAGATCCACCACCACTTCCATTAAAAGATGCCATTGATGAGATCAAAGGCACTTATTGAAAATACATGGAGGATAGTGAAGCGACAGCATGTCTGATACTGGGTGTTATGTCTTCGGAGCTTCGGAAGCAATATGAGATGATGGATGCTAGAACCATCATTTTGTATCTTGAGGAGCTTTATTCTTCTAAGGCTAGAACTGAGCAATATGAGATTGCTCGAGCTCTATTTAGCTACAAAATGGTGGAAGGCACTTCAGCTGCTACTGATGCATTGAAGATGTATGGGTATATTGAGCATTTAAGTAGACTTGGCTATGTTATGGATTATGATCTATACATAGATTTAATCTTGTACTCGTTGGCTCCAAGTTATGCACCTTTTGTGCTTAACTTCAACATGAACAAGATCCAAGTAACCATTCTTGAGTTAATCAACATGCTCAAGACAGTTGATGGATCCTTTAAGAAGGATCTAAAAAGTGTCATGGTTGTCACTTCTGCTAAAGGCAAGAAGCAGAAGAAGAAGAAGAAGACAAACAAGGTGCAGCCAAAGAATGGTGGGATCTCCAAGAAGAAGGTTTCCAAGAAAGAGAATCCCAAAGGAACTTGCTTCCATTATGGAAAGGATGGTCATTGGAAGCATAACTGCAAGGCCTATCTAGATTCTCTCAAGGAGAAGACGTAAGCTGATGCTTCTACTTTGGGTATTCATATGATTGAAATTAATATTTATTCTATTGCTTTAAAACAATCTTGGGTATTAGATATCAGATGTGGATCTTACTTGTGTATTGATCTACAGGGGCTTAGAAGCTTTAGAAGAGTTGGAAAGGCAAAGATATGTTTGTAGTCAACTATTGGACAAAACATCTCTACAACAGTTGTGGGGACTTACTATTTGCCTCTTCCTAGTGGATTAGTACTGGAATTAAATAATTATTATTATGTTCCAGCTTTATCCAAGAGTATTATTTCTTTCATTTGTTTATTGGACAATTATGACATTTCTTTAAAGGATAAGTGTTGTTACATTTTTAAGAACAATATTTTTTATGCAAAAGCTATCATTGAGAATGGTATATTTGTTCTTGATTTAATTAAAGAACTGCATAATATGGATACCAAGAGAATGAAACATGATAATCTAAATACCTTATATTTGTGGCATTATCGTTTAGTCCATATAAATGAGAAACGCATGACAAAATTACACACGCAGGTGATTTGGGATCATTTGATACATGAAAATCTTGTTTATTGGGAAAAATGACAAAAGCTCCCTTTATTGGTAAAGGAGAATGAGCTAAAATGGTTTTGGACTTAATACATTTAGATGTATGTGGTCCAATGACTACACATGCCATAGGAGGTTACTCCCACTTCATTACTTTCATAAATGATTATTCCAGGTTTGGATACATCTATCTAATGAAATATAAATCAGAAGCATTTGAAAAGTTTAAAGAATTTAGAAATGAAGTAGAGAAACAACTTGGCAAAAGTATTAAAGCACTTAGATCAGATCGAGGTGGAGAATACTTAAGCCAAGAGTTTCAGGATTGTCTTAGAGATAATGGGATTTTATCTCAATGGACTCCACCATATACACCACAACACAATGGTGTATCTGAATGGAGAAATCGAACACTATTAGATATGGTTCGATCAATGATGGGCGGAGCAGACTTGCCTAAGTCCTTTTGGGGATATGCACTAGAAACTACTGTTTATGTATTAAATAGAGTTCCTAGTAAATCGGTTGATGTTACTCCATATGAGATGTGGAATAACAAGAAGCCCACGCTTTCTCATATGAAAGTATGGGGTTGTCCTGCTTATGTGAAGAGGACAATGTCAGACAAACTAGATGTAAAGTTTGATAAATGTTTATTTGTGGGATATCCAAATGAAATGTTTGGATATTATTTCTATCATCCCTTAGAACAAAAGGTATTTGTTTCAATACATTATCTTCTTGGAAAGAGAATTTCTCCTACGAGAGGATAGTAGGAGTAAAATTTAACTTGGTGAAGTTCAAGACCCATAAACAGAAGCAGATCAATCAATTGAACCTGAAACTGAATTTCATAATGATAAGATTGCAGTTAAACTTGATTATACAAAAAATCCTAGAAGATCTACTAGGATGTGTTCTATCCCTATGAGATATGGATTTCACATTGATTCTGATAGAGGCATAATTATAGTAGAGGACAATGAGCCTACAAGCTATCAAGAAGTTTTGAACAATTCAGAACGTGATTTATGGCTTAAGGCTATGCAGTCTAAAATGGACTCCATGTATGAGAACAAAGTATGGACTTTGACTCAACCACCTAAAGGGATAAAACCCATAGGGTGCAAATGGGTCTTAAAAAAGAAGACCGACATGGAAGGTAATATAGTTACCTATAAAGCTCGCTTAGTAGCAAAGGGCTATCATCAAAAAGAAGGTATTGACTATGACAAAACCTTTTCTCCTGTAGCGATGCTTAAGTCTATAAGAATACTTTTAGCCCTTATAGCTCATTATGATTATGAGATTTGGCAAATGGATGTGAAGACAGCTTTCCTAAATGGAAATCTGACTGAGGATGTGTATATGACACAACCAGAAGGGTTTATATTAGGAAATGGCGAAAAGGTATGCAAGCTTCAAAGATCCATTTATGGATTAAAGCAAGCCTCTAGGAGGTGGAACATACGATTCAATGAGACAATCAAAGAGTTTGGTTTCTCACATAATGAAGATGAACCTTGTATGTATAAAAAGGTCAGTGGGAGTGCAATTGTTTTCCTATTTCTATATGTGGATGACATATTAATCATGGGAAATGACATTTCTCTTCTCCATTTAGTTAAAATATGGTTATCCAAGCAATTCTCCATGAAAGACCTTGGAGAAGCACCTTATATTCTAGGAATAAGGATCTATAGAGATAGATCCAATAGGTTGCTAGGTCTTTCTCAAAGTACATATATAGATAAAGTATTGAAGAGGTTCAATATGGATCTTTCTAAGAAAGGGTTTATATTTATGGTGCATAGGAAACACCTTTCTAAGTCTATGTGTCCGCAGACATGGGAGGATAGAGAGAGCACGAGTAGAATACCATATGCATCTGTAATTGGTTCTATCATGTATGCTATGTTATGTACATGTCCAGATGTAGCATTTTCTTTGAGTGTCACAAGCAGATTTCAATCCAATTTTGGAGAGGAACACTGGGCAGCTGTCAAGAATTTCTTTAAGTACTTGAGAAGGACTAAGGATATATTCTTGATATATGGAGAGGGAAGTTTGGAAGTAAATGGGTATACAGATGCCAGCTTCCAATTTGACAAAGATGATTGTAAATCACAGTTTGGTTATGTGTTCATGATGGGAGGAGGAGCAGTTAGTTGGAAGAGTTCCAAATAAGAAACAACTAATGATTCCACGACAGAAGCTGAGTACATTGCTGCTTCGGAAGCAGCCAAAGAAGCAGTCTGGATCAAAAAGTTCATAACTGAACTAGGAGTGGTGCCTAGCATTGTTGATCCAATTTCTTTATATTGTGACAATAATGGAGCCATTGCATAAGCAAAGGAACCACGATCTCATCAACGATCCAAGCATGTTCTCAGACGCTACCATCTCATAAGGGAAATAGTAGCTAGAAATGATGTGAAAATAGAAAGAGTTCCCACAGATGATAATGTGGTGGATCCCCTCACTAAAACACTTTCCTAGATTAAGCATGATCACCATATAAATAGTATGGGTCTAAGACATATGAGTGATTGGCTATAATGCAAGTGGGAGATTGTTCGAGAGTATGCCCTAGAGCCTATGTAATAGGGATGTTTTTTATATGTATGAATTTATATTCTCAATAAAAGGCATCATTCATTTATTAATGCTATGTTTAAATACATGAGTTTGTAAATGTTAAATTAATAAATGAAGTCCTAGATATTATAAACACAGTGCGAAGGTAATCATGAAAGTGTTCATGATGTGAGATGTCTATTACATGCAAATGTGTTAATATCTAAATATCCCTAGTCATAGAATTAACAAGATAGGGCATTGTTAATTCGGACAGACTAGCACATGTTATGCTTCTTGAATTGCTCAAGCAGTGGTTCTCATAACTGTGATTATGGAAGATAATCAAAGCTAACATGTGGATGATTCTTAGAAGAACAAGTTCATTGGAGACCTACAAAGAGAATCCTCACATGGATATTAAATCTGTGTCAGTAAGGAATCTCTTCATAGCAGTTGTGCAAGTATCCTTAGACTTGAGATCACCAAAGTTATCTTAAGTAGCAAGTGGTATATTTTGACTCCATAACTGATTACTTCCAAATGGAAGTTAGAATAGTTAGGAGATTGGGTATATCATGACCTACTCGAAGATAGTTGAGTGATCGACAAAGGATTCACCATCCCAAATTTAAAAAGGAAAGTTATCTCGCATGATTCTATAATTGCCTTATTTAGAGAATCTCTGGCCAGAGTAATATGCCAAGATGGATAGAGATCCATTGAGGGAATTTTGGGAACAATGGTTAAATTAATAGAACATACATAATTAGATTTATATGATTTGACAGAAATCCATACTCAAAATCTAATTGAGATAAGAGTGGTAAAAGGAGTAATTGCATGGTAACTGTTTCTATGGAAGGGTATAGTCAAACCACTTGACTTTCCTAACATTTTGGTAGTCATGATGCCTAACTAGAGGCCAATCATGAATTTTATAATGATGTATCAATAATATCAATAGGGATTGATAAAATGAGTTAAAGGAGTTTAAATCATGTGAGTTTTGAATAGAACTCATAATTACACATTATACTGCCAATATGGATAAGAACTAAATAAGTCACACACATATAGAGAAAAAGGATAAAATGGTAAAATGATAACGATAATGATTTTGATATTATAATGGGGATAGAGAAGTGAATAAGATAATAATTAATTAAAGAATTTAATTAATTATGATCAAGTAAAATTGTTTACGAAACTTTTGAGACATGTTCTTTAAAATTGGGCCTAATTGAAATAACGTATTTCATAATTGATTATTATTGAACTATAAGTGTTATAGGGTTGATATAATAATTAATAGGTCCATTGGATGAATTATAAAGGGCTAGAGAAATGAAGTTGGCACAGAAGCCCTCCAGAAGAAGGGCCACACGCCAAGTCCAAACATAAGGCCTTAGAGGTTTATTTCTTGGACCAAATTAAATTAAATATGTTACATAAGTGTTGTGAAGCCTACATATTTAATTTGGTTGGATTTGGAATTCATTTGGGTAATTAAATCCAAGTATATGTACAAAGGGCCTAGTTTGTGGGTTTTATGCATAGTAATTTGTGAAAGGGCTTAAATTGGATTTAATTGAGCCCAAATAATTATAAATAATTCTAGAAGCCCAATTAATAATTCTCCAATAATTTTAAAGAGCCCAATCCCATTATGAAGTTGGATTTTTAACCTAACTATAAAAATCCAAGTGATGTGGAAATTAGGGTTAAGTGAACAATTAAGAGAAATAGTTTTTCTCTCCTCCAAAAACCCTAGCTGCCACTTCCCTTTGCTAGATCAAGGGATTTTCGACCAGCCCCTTGTTCTCTCCCAATTGTTGGTTCATTCTATCATTCTCTAGTGTGGATTACTCATTGGAGGTGTTCGATTTTGGACACTATGGTTTGCGACAACCCAGTGCGAAGGAAAATCAACTGTACAACAAAAATTTAAGGTGATTTTCTTATTCTGATTAATATGCATATTGCAAATTCATGTCAAGATCATATATATTGGTTAAAAATTTTAAATTTCGCTTATGTATAAGATGCATATAACCGATAAACTGCAACAGTGTGTGGACCATTAAGTACACAAGCTAGAGGTGGTTTTAGCTACTTTGTAGCATTCATAGATGACTTCAATAGATATGGATACATCTATCTAATGAAGCACAAATCTAAAACTTTTGAGAAATTCAAAGGGTTTAAGAACAAAGTAGAAAACCAACTTGGAAAAAGTATAAAAGCCATTCAATCAAATCAATGTGGCAAATACTTAAGCCAAGAGTTTGACAGTCATTTGAAGGAGTGTGGAATTATTTTACAACTCACTCGTCCTGGAACACCACAATGGAATGGTGTGTTTGAATGGAGAAATCAAACTCTATTGGACATGGTTTGATTGATGATGAGCCAAGCTAATCTTTCTGTCTCCTTTTGTGGTTATACATTAGAAATTATTGCATTTCAACTGAACTGCACTCCAACTAAAGCAGTTGAGAAGACACCATACGAGGTATGGACTGGAAAAGAACCTAATATGTCATTTCTCAGGATTTAGGGTTGTGAAGCACATGTTAAGAAATTAACATCTGATAAACTAGAGTCCAAATCCACTATCTGTTTATTTGTGTGTTATCCCAAAGAAACAAAGGGATACTACTTTTACTCATAAGCCGAGAACAAAGTATTTGTTGATCGTAAGGCTATTTTCTTGGAAAAGGAATTCCTTCTCAAGAAAGATAGTGGTAGTAAAGTAACTTGGAGAAATTCAAGTGCCACAAACTCCTACAGAGGATGAGTTGGAAATGAGATGAAGTTTACAACCAGCTATGGAACAAGAACCTAGAAGGTTCGATAGGGTACATCGAGAGATTTAGAGATACGGATCTCTAATCACTGATAGTGACACTATTGCATTAGTGGATCCTGAGGATCCAACTACCTACCGAGAAGTTATTGAGGGCCCTGACTTAAAAAATTGGCTTAAAGCAATGAAATATGAGATGCAATCAATGTACGATAACCAGGTTTGGACCTTGGTTGATCCACCGGAAGGTGCTAAGGTAATTGAATGCAAGTGGCTATTTAAACTCAAAGCTGACAAGACCTACAAAGGTAGACTAGTAGGAAAAGGTTTTCCACAAAATCATGGTGTAGACTATGATGAGACCTTTTAGCCTGTAGTCATGCTCAAGTCTATTAGGATCTTGCTTGCCATAGCTGCATATGATGATTATGAGATATGACAAATGGATGTCAAAACTACTTTCCTTAATGAAAATTTACTGGAGGATGTGTATATGACACAACCTGAGGGTTTTGTCAATCCCAAGCATCCTAATAAGGTTTGTAGGCTTCAAAAATCCATTTATGGATTAAAGCAAGCATCTCGAAGTTGGAATCTTTGTTTTGATGAAGCGGTTAAGAATTTTGACTTTGTCAAGAACGAAGATGAGCCTTGTGTATACAAAAAGGTTAGTGGGAGCATAATAGTAAATTTGGTCCTATATGTGGACGACATTCTTCTCATTGGGAATGACATTCCAATATTGCAAAAGGTTAAGAAATGGTTGGGGAAGTGTTTCTTAATAAAAGACTTAGGTGAAGTCGAGACAATGCTTGGTATTCGGATCTATAGAGATAGATCAAACCAGCTTTTGGGACTAAGTCAAGAAAAGTACATAGACAAAGTACTAAAGAATTTTAGTATGGGAGACTCAAAGAAAGGGTACATACCTTTGGCTTTGGGAGTTCCTTTGAATAAAGAACAATGTCTTAAAACTAAAAAGGAGAGGGACAACATGAGTAGAATCCCATATGTATCTACTATTGGATCTATCATGTATGCTATATTATGTACTAAGTTGGATGTTGCTCATGCACACAATATAACTAGTAGGTTTCAACAAGTCTTTAGCAAAAAACATTGCTCTGCTGTAAAAGGGATTCTGAAGTACCTGCGAAGGACTAAGGATCACTTCTTGGTGTATGGTGGTCAAGAAGAGCTCATCATACAAGGTTATGTCGATGCTACTTTTCAAACCAGCACTAAGGACTCAAGATCACAATCTGGATTTGTTTTTATTTTGAACGGTCATGCTATCAGCTAGAAAAGCTTAAAGCAAGACACTATTGTCGACTTAACTACAGAATCTGAGTATATTGTAGTAAGTGAGGCTACAAAAGAGGCTGTTTGGATTAGAAATTTCATTTCTAAATTAGGAGTGGTCCAAGCATCCTAGATCCATTAGAAATTTTTTGTGACAATAACAGGGCCATCATACTGGAAAAGGAGCCTCGGTCACACCAAAAATCCGAACACATACTCAGAAGGTATCACCTGATCAGAGAAATCATCGATCGTGGGGACATCAAGATTAGCAAGATAGCAAGTGAAAACAATGTAGTAGATCCATTGATGAAACAGTTGCGTCCAAATCTTCACGAAGCTCATTTGAGAGCATTTAATTTGAGGTCTATGCCCAATTGTGACTAGTGATAGCGGGAGATTATTAGTATAAGCCCTAGCCCCAATGCATTGTTATAAAACACTTAAATTAATAAATGAGGCAATTTTTTATCTATTGCTTTCTTATACATATCAATTGATAGAACTATCTAAGAATGTTGTTTCAGTTTAAGTTATCATGTGTGAGGCACATGGTTGTAAGACCTTGAAATAATAGAGATTTCATTCTAAATATCCTTAATCAGTCATTGTTATTGGAATAACAATGAATTAAGACTAGTATGCTCTCTCTGAAAAGATGAGTTTTGTCTTTCGGATCATAAGGACAAGAGTTTCAATCAGATATCATAGATACATGTTTAGAACATTGTATCTAGATTCGATCCATTCATGTGAACACTACATGGTACTAGTCATAAGTGTTTCTCATATGCAAGTTTTGTATCGGAGTTCTTAGACCTAAAATCTCCATGAAACTCTTTATGAATTACTTTGTACTTTGACATACACCTAACGTACTCGTAATAGGGTGACAAGTATGGGTATGCTTGGGTATGCACTAATTCATGTTAGAAAAGCATGAGAGAAGTAAAGGGATTACCCCTTTCAATAAGAGAGAAAATATCATTGACCACTTGATCAGTGAATTAAGAAGTGTATGGCCATACCGAGATGAAATAATGAGCAATCATTATTTGTCTGAGAGTTCAGTGTCACTGGAATATCAAGAAAAGAATTAGTATATATAAAGATGACTAGTTCCGTGCCTTATATTAATTCTGATATTTAAGGGGTAAAGGACTATGTAAAATTGCATTAGGTCACTAAATGCCATTTGCATTTTCATTTAATTTGGATTGCTATAATATATTGCTCGAGAATATATATAGCCTTTGACTTAATTCATTAATTCATTATCAATATTAAATTGACCTATAGGATCGTGCACAAATCATTGGGCTTAAAAATATTTAAATAGAATATTGGGCATTAATTTGGGCTTTTATTTAAAGTCAAATTAATGGGTATTAAAATTGCTAAATGGACCTTTGTCCATGAGAGAGGGAATTTCGGCCTATGTAGATTTAATTTTAATTAATTAATTATCTTGGATTAATTAATGTAATTGAGTATTAAATCCTAAATTTTATTTGAATCAAAATAAATTAATTAATTGGGAGATAATGTGATCGAAAATTCTAGGTAGAATCCTAAGGAATTTCGGTAACAATAAATCCCTAATAAAGTGATTTATTTTGATTAAATGTCTTATGTTTATTTTAAATTAATTTGAATTTAAAATTTAAAGGAATTTGAATTAATATATGTCACTTAATAAGGAAGTGATGGAGGCTGAATTTACTACCTAAAGATAGTAAATTTCGGCATTCACACTTGACCTAAACAAGTGATATATATTAATTAATTAAAAGGAAGACTAACCCTAGCCGTGTTTTGCTCTCTCTCTCGCTCTTGGCCGAAATACACAAAGGGAAAGAATTCTTTCTTGTTCTCTTGTGTTTTTGGGCAGCAAAAGCAACCTAGAAGAAGAATAAGATCAGATCTTATGGATTCAATCCATTCCCATTGCCAAATATTCAAACATATAGCTAGCACTCTCGATTTTAAGCCATCTTTGCAAGTGTGTGTGTGAGAATAGAGAGGAGTGGCGTAAAGGCAGCTCCTCGGCATTGGTGTTCTAGATCTAAAGTATACAAGTTCATCTTATATATTTGCCATTGCAAAATTCAAGTTTTGAAGAGCATCTAAACTTGTAAGTTTTAAAAACCCTAAAATTGCATGTTTTGATTCTATGTCGTATATTAAATGGCATGAATGATCTATATTTTTTATTTTTCCACTGAATGATCTTCGTATATTTGCCATGTGATATCCCATCAGTAAACCCTATTATTAAACATTATAAATTCATTCTATAGAAGGTTAAGTATGATGTATCTCATAGGGTATGTGCCTGTAGCTCTTACTTAAAAAAAGGCTCTAATAATAACTTCAGCTTCTCATGAAGCCAAACCTAAAAAAAGAGTCATTGGGGTGAGTTGGATTTATCTCAGAAAAAAGGCAAAGAAATGCATGAAAATCTAAAAGGATACATCTTTCAAAAAGAAAAGCTAGTATAAAAAGCCACAAGGAGCGTACTTCCTTCAAAATAAGGATGTACCTAAAGAAGATGGGGCAGCCTACGAGAAAGGAAAGAGAGTTATGATGAACGGCATCCAAGCAAATTATAGCCTTTGTTAGGATTAGGGGAAATGGGTTACACCCCAAAATATGTTGTCCATAATGCTAAACCACCCATAATCTCTAGCTATGGGATCACTAACATTTATCAATAAACACTAAGCAGGATAACAAAGCAATACCATGTTGAAATAGACAATGGGTATGTTGTTAAAGTCAGTCAACACATCAATCAGTCGCTCTAGTAAGAATGTCCTTCTATATGTCACTAAACCCCTAGCCTCTGAAGGAAGGATGGCCAAGGTATGGGCCACCTCTCTAGGGTAGCTAGAAATAAAAGCAAGTAGGCGTGGCTGAGTACGGAGCTCGAACTTGGTATCAACTACCATAGCAAATTCCATAGGTAGAGGGCACAACTCCTGGTGAGTAAGCCTAAACACATAGAACCTCAGGTTTAATTAATGAGCAGTAGTAAGTAATAAATTTTGATCTAGAGATGTCCTTCTCAGAAACCTCAAATTCTAATATGGATCTAAAAGGGGGTTCTTTCAAGTTTTCAAGTCATCCAATAGTCGATGTAATTTTGCAAGCCCAGAAGCCATAATAATGGTAACTTCTAAGCATTCTAAGTGTAAAGGTAATAAGATAAAACAAATTACTGAAAAGGAAAATGGCAAAGAAAAAAATGAAAAATAAAAAGAAAAGGGAAGAAAACTAAATACATGGCAGAAGGGTCTTATGGGACGAGAAATTTTGGGCACTATTTCTAAAAAGTGATGACCGATGGCTATCCCTCAAAGAGCAAGCGCGTAGCCATTTGTCACCTTTAAAAAGAAAAAAATTCATTTTTTTTGCAAAACCCATGCATTGCATATAAATAATGTTGCATTTTCTTTTACTTTGTAAGGAATTCAGAGGTCTTTAGAGCAAAATAAATAATTTTTGAAGATGTTGGATGAACAAGAAAATTCAAATAGTATGATAAATTTTAGCGAGTATTTTTCACTTTCAGTAAATATGTACAGATGAATAATCTATGTAAATAAAATAGTTGAGTGTGCAAATAATGTAAAAAATGACAATAATTGAATAACACATGCAGTGGTTGAATAAGTATGTAATGAGTAGTAAATAAAAGGGGTTTTTGTGTAAATAATGTAAGTAAAAAATAGAAATAAAGGATTACAAATTGAAAAGTAGGTAAAATTGTAATTTTATTATGAGGGATGGGATGTCCGGGATGCCCATCCTTCACTAGCTCCCACACCTTCCTTAAGAATTTGAATATAAAGTCTTTTGTTCTTTATTTTTCTAGCTACCTCAATTTTTTTCAATTTCAAGCTTCTTCCTTAAGCTTTTCTTGCTTTTTTTTTTCTCTATTTTTCATCCATTCTTTAAGTCTTCTTTGCCTAAAGTCTCTTGAGAATGGTGTGCACTTTAGGGAGTGATCCATTTGCACTATGTTTTGCTCTTTTCTTCTTTCATAGTTCACAAATAAGTCCCCTTTATTTATTTATTTTGTTTTCAATTTAGTCATTTGTTTGGCTACTTGTGTATGCCTTTAGACCTTAGCATTAGAGTAGTTTATGCATATATCCTATTATGTATCTTAGTAGTACATAATACCTTTAGGATAGTAGTGCAAGTTATTAACCCCTTTTTGCATGACACTATAGATAAAAAGAGCCTTGTTTATAGGAACATAAATCTGTAAGGACCTTGTATATGAGCATGCAAGCCTATAATTTTAGCAAATAATATAGATAGCTTTTATTTATTTTATGCCCTTAAAAGCATGTTGTATTACGAATGAAAATTGCACCAAATAATCCTAAATAAGTTTATTTTCCTCTATTAATAGCCTAGATGATGTTGCTTGGTAGCCATGATGGCTTATGTGTTGTTAAAGCTCTCTTTTTATGTAGGAGGCAGTCACATTCCTAGCCAAAATGCTTATAAAATTTATTAGAATTCTTATAAAACGTGAAATGTATATTATGTTGATATTATGACTATGTTGCTTAACGACTATGATGGCCTGTCTATTGTTTAAATTATCTTTTTATGTAGGAGCCACCACTGTAACACCCTAACTCTAAATTCTAACCATATTACTGTGTCTAACATTCCTAGTCAAATTAAGTCATTTTTATTATGCCTTTAAACAAACATTATTCACATTAGTGATTCATCAATTTAATCATTGTGTATATATTTTAGGTGTTACCTTAATCATGATCATATTAGGTTCCACTGCAGCACCCTTAATGAGCGCCCAAAGCTTATTAACATATATATATGGTGCATGTGTAACCTGTAGGTTAACTTCGAATTTAATGCGAAGAAATCATATTCATGGCAATCACATACTAACCGCCCACAATCTAGAAATCACATGCAAGCAAAGGAAATTAAGTAAATTTTTACAGTCCTCCACATTACAATTCCTGAATTAAATCATGGAAAAATATAAGACTAGATAAAAAGAAATTATCCACAAAATACCCTACATCCAAAATCTAAAACAACTCTTGTTGGGCAACTGATACAGAATTAAGTCCCTGAGGGATCTTCAACCAAACTTACATAGATATAAAACAACCCGTGCTAAGCTATAAAGCTTAGTGGGGAAATTCATAAATTAACATGGATGACTACTCACAATAATCATCGATAAACATCTTCACACCAGCATTGCAATAAGGATAACAATATAATCAGGTCATGATTTCATTACATAGAACAATATATATAGCCAAAAGGAAATAAAGGTTCAACATTATAATAAGTTATTCATCATGTTTACTTTATATGAATAAAGAAGTGGATACACATATTTCTTATTTCTTCGAGCACAACCCTTAATCTTTAATAGGCTGCCTGAGTGCTAGTTCAAATGGTGGATAACGAGAGCTATGGATACCAATTAGTATCAACAATGGATACCCAAAGGTATCAAATAATGGATATCTGAAGATATCAAACAATGAACCTAAAGGGTCGAACTCTGTTTCCATTAAAGGAACAAATAATGGACCCAAACGAGGTCAACTATGGCAGCCGCAACTATATTCTTTTAGGCATGCCTATCTAAAATACAACTGAACTAAAATCCATAGGCTTAACCATTTTTTAATAATATTAAATTCAACATGTTCTTCTTTACATAATACAATATTAGCTTAAGCCACAATTCTTATATAAATGCATATTTCATATTCTTATAATGGGATCAACATTTGTTATCTCCACTCATATACAGTATATTTAAACTAGTTTAAAAACACATATTGTAGTACTTAACATAATCATATATATATCAATACAATGCAATTACATCATTGATACAATTACAGTCATAAAACTAAACAAGTTACAATAAGCACTGACTTGATAAACATGCCATTATCACTTTACCTTGATAGTTTGAAGCTTGACAGTTTAAGACATGGCATAGAACAATCACATTTTAATTTTGGTAAATACTCATTAAGTGTGTCAATTAGGTTGAATTAGAGAGTTATTTGTTTTTATAATGATTGTTGGCTTAGTCATAAATGAATGAGGGAGCATTCTATTTGGTAATCAAAGGTAAGTGTATAAGGTGGTAAGGTGATGAGTAGTGGACTGCCACTTGGTCGTGCATCACATACAAGGAGACATTAAATGGTTGTGCACCATGAGGAAGGAAACTCTACATGGCCACACACCACAATGCTGGAAGCCTTGCATTGTTGCGCACCACAAGTCTTCTACCCTTGCATGGCCGTGCACCACAAGGCTAGAAGCCTTACATGGTCGCACGCCATAAGGTTTCTAGGCTTGCATGGCCGCACACCAATAGGCTGGAGGCCTTACATGGCTGCATGCCACAAGGCTTCTAGCCTTGCATGGAAACATACCATAAGGCTGGAAGCTTTGCATGGCCATGAGCCACAAGGCTTTTGTCCTTGCATGGCTACACACCATAAGGTTAGAAACCTTGCATAGCCATGCGCCATAAGGCTTCTAGCCTTGCATCGTCGTGGACCAATATGAATAGATCCGATTATGCAGATAAATTAATAGCAATGCTCAATGAGCCAATAAATCTCTCTAAACTCATCTTAAATCTCATCATCATCCAACTAGATCAACCCTAAATTAAGGGTTTCACTGGTTTTATAGAATCTTATTCTCAGAGAACCCTAATTTCTATCAATCCATCTATAGGCATCTTCATACATAGCACAATCCAAATATTATTCTCGTACTTGAACACCGAGATTTCTTCACTCCTTTAAGATCCCTTTGCCCTTATCTTTGCTTGTCTCTACTACTACAAAGAACATATAAACACTAAATTTCCTTCATGCTTTGATAAAATCTTTCATTAACTAAAGAGATAGAAGGGAGAAAGTTCTCTTACCAAAACCCATTTTCAGATTTACAGAGAGAGAGATGGACTTCTTTTGAACAAACACTGATATTTATCACTATGAGTATGTGAGAAAGCCTCTAGAAGACTATCAAATTATCATTTAACCCCTTTCTCAATTTCTCTCTCAGAACTAACCCATCAAATCTTTTAATTTATGCCTTGACCCTAAATCAATCTTAAATCATAATATTACCCCTAACATTAATTTTTATCAATGAATTAACCCCTTATTCATTAATTATCTAAAATCACCATATTACCCTTCATGAAACTTTAACCTAATGTGGCTATAAACACATAAATATTAACTTAGCATATAATATCAATTAATTATACATAATTCCTACCAAGTTCAAGATTGGGCCTTTATAATTCTCCCTTTAAAGAGAATTTTATCCTTGAAATTCATGCCTGATTTAAACAACTATGGATACTGGGCCTTTATCACTGCCTCTGGTTCCCAAGTTACTTCTTGAATGTTATGATGTTGCCAAAGTACCTTGATATGAGGAAACTGTTTATTCCTTAACTGCCTAATTTTTATAGCTAGAATCTCCTTAGGTTCTTCATTATAAGTAAAATCTATCTGAACTTGAATGTCTTACACTTGTAACATATGGGATTCATCTAAACGATACCTTCAAAGCATAGAAACATAGAACATGTCATGCAGCTTTGATAATTCCATAGGAAGCGCTAATCTATATGCCATTAATCCAACCCTTTATATAATTTCATAGGGACCATGTTATCAATGACTAGTTTAAACTCTACCATAATTTAGAGGTGAATCTAGGATCTCGATCGAACATTATAGATACTAGAATCCCATGAAGTCGAACGATCTCATTTACATATAATTCTGCCTAATGATCCATGGAATAATCCATTATAACTGATAAGAAATTAGCTAACTTAGTTAGCTTATCAACAATTACCCAAACTACATTATGCTTTCTCTGTGTATAGGGCAATCCTATCACAAAATCCATAGTAATATTTTCACATTTCCAATGAGAAATTGGAATGGGATTAAAAAAAAAGGAAGTTGGTGCTCAACTTTCACTTGCTAACAAGTTAAGCACTTAGAGACATAATCGACCACATCCTTCTTCATACTCAACCACTAGTAACATTGCTTAAGATCCTGATACATCTTTTTACCCCCATGATGTATAGTAAACACCGTGTTATAGCTTCATGCAACATGGTTCTTTTTAATTCTCTATTATTTTGAACACATAATCTATCCTTGAAGTATAAACTTCCATTTTCTTTTATTAAGTACCCAAATTGATCCCCTTTGTGCATAGATTGCATAATTCACTATAACTTCTTATCATTTTTCTATGTATCTATTAAGGCTTACATTACACAAGGCTTAGCGCTAAATTAGGCAAATAAGGTGCCATTTGAAGCAAATCTTCATCTACCCCATTGTAACACCATAGTCACCATCATCTTTCTACTCAAAGCATCACTACCATATTAGCCTTACTCGAATGGTAGTCTACTATATAATCATAGCCTTTAAACAGTTCAAGCCATCTCCACTATCTCAAGTTGAGTTCCTTTTAAGTAAGTAGATACTTAAGGCTTTTATGATCTATGTATATTTTACATCTTTCACCATATAAGTAGTACTGCTAAATCTTTAAGGTGAAAACTACCATTACTAACTCTTAATCATGTGTTAGATAATTTTGCTCATGCGATTTAAGTTATTGAGATGCATAAGCCACCACTATACCATCTTACATTAAAACATAACCCAAACAAACATTAAAGGCTTCACTATACATGGCATACTCTTTTTCTCGAGACTGGTTGAGTTAAATCAGAGCTTTTGTTAGCATACCTTTTATCTGATCAAAACTTGTCTCACACTGGACAGTCCACTCAAATTTAACATTCTTCCTTAACAACTTAGTAAGTGGAGATGCAATAATTAGAAACCCTTTTACAAAACGACGATAGCAACTTGCCAATCCCAAGAAACATCTTGCCTTAGGTACACTTCGATGCGATCTCTAATTGGTAATAGCTTTAATTTTTGTTGGGTTAACTCTAATTCCTTCAGAAGATACTACATAACCAAAGAAGGAAATTTCTATCAGCCAGAACTCAAACTTGCTTAAGTTAGCAAATAATCGATTATTCCTTAAGGTACGTAGCACACTCCTTAAATGCTCACCATGCTCTTTCTCATTCTCATAATAAACCAATATGTCATCAATAAATACCACTATGAATTGTTCCAAATATGGTCTAAACACTTTGTTCATCAAATCCATAAATACGACTAGTGCGTTTGTTAACCTGAATGGCATTACTAAAAACTCATAATACCCATATCTTGTTCTAAATGCTATATTTGGAACATCTATATCCCTAACTCAAAGTTGGTAATACCCCGATCTTAGGTCAATCCTTGAAAATACTCTTGTCCCTTTAAACTGATCGAACAAATCCTAAATTATAGGTAATGGATACTTATTTTTCATTGTCACTTTATTTAAGTGCTGATAATCAATACACATCCTCATAGAACCATCCTTTTTCTTAGCAAATAGGATCAGTGAACCCTATGGTGATACACTAGGCTTGATAAAACCTTTGTCAAGCAGTTGTTATAACTGTACTTTTACTCTTTCAATTCCTTTAGAGCAATCCTATAAGGGGCTCTTAAACTGGTTGTTGTGCCAGGTAAAACGTCAATAGATAATTCCATAGCCCTTTTAAAGGGAAGAGCAGGTAAGTCTTCAGGAAACATATAAGAAAATTCATTCACTACTAGTATGCCTTTGAAATTAACTGTGTTCCTCTTCGAATCAAGAACTAAGGCTAAAAATGGTTCATACTCCTTTCTAAGAAATCGCCTAACTTGCATGGTAGATATCATATTTTCCAGAGGTTGTGTCGGAATACCTGCAACTATTATTTCATTACCATCCTTACAACTATGAGTTATTATTTTAGCCCTGCAATTTACCAATGTATGATGCTTAGACAACCAGTCCATACCTAGAATCACATCGAATTCTTGAAAACTTAACTCAATAAGATTAGCTAAAAATTCTTTTCCTTGTACCAAAATGGGACAATTAGGGAACTTTTTATTCACACATACACTATACCCTAATGGACTAGCTATACAGATATCATATTCTAGCTGATGCACCTTAGGTACACCCCCACTCATATTCTCAATGGAAATGTATGAATAAGTGGATCTAGGATCAATAAGTGCATAAATATCATAATCATAAAGTGAGAAAATACCAGTTATGACTTCAAAAACATCTTGGTCCTCATGTACTTTCATGGCGTAAACCCGTCCTGAGACATTTTGTCTAGTAGGTCTATCAACCAACTCAGATATATTACGAGATTGGGATCCATAGCAACTAAAACCACCTAACCCCTACCTCTGTTTTCAGTTCTAGCAGTCAAAAACACATTTAAAGCTCCTTTACTACCTTATTGTGTAGAGCCATGTGCCTGCTTTGAGGGAAAATTAGCTATATAATGGTCAATAGCACGCTCTTGATTCTTTCCTGCATGGGGCCCAATGTCACCTTAAACAATGAGGGCACTCAAGCGGTTGACTCCCTTTCTACTTTGATAATGTATCTTGACTTGGCTTGGACACTGCTAAAGATTCTTATCCCGTCACTTTGCTAACAAGGTTGTACATTCCCTCATATTGCTGAACAATCTATGCTGCTTTAATCCTCTTCTTGGTAGACCATCCACCCCTTACTCCGCTCCCTTTTAGCTCTCTTTTTCTATTAAATGACTCGTGACTCTCAACCTTCATAGCGACTATAACTAGTTGATGAAAGTTCACATTCTGAAGAGATGTAGCCCCTATTGATTACTTTTTGATATGGTGATTTAGTCCATTTGCAAATTGCCTACTCTTAAAAGCATCAGTCAACATCTCTTTGGGGATGTATTTGCACAATCGGCCAAATTCCTTCTCAAACTTTGCCACAAGCATAGCTCTCTATTTTAAGGTCAAAAAAGGCCTTAGCTTCTCCGCTTTATAGGCCTCAGAAACATATCTCTTCTTAAATTCAATTTCAAAGAATCCCCAAGTAAGAGAATCCAGCAATTGAGGTTATTTGAGTACTAGCTTCCACCAATCATATGCTAGTTCTTGAAGTAAAGATACAACACATGATACCTTATAATGATCGGGACAGTGAATATCATCTAAAATCCTCTCTAGCTTTTCTGGCTAGAATTTAGCTTCCTTGGATTGCTCTAATGTGGTACCCAAAAATTCTTCCCCATTATATGTTTGAACTTCTGAGATTGGCACCTTAGGTGTTGTCATCCTTTGAAAAATTTAAGCAATACCCTGAGAAATTTTAAAATTTTTAATAATGCTTATCCAAGACTAGCAATAAGGATCTCATTTTGATTGGACGAAAAAGATCTAATATCAGAGCAACCTATCGTAGCTGGTAAATTGCTTTTAGTCGATTCCTCAATAGCATCCCTAGAATCATCCATCTTTGATGTATATAAAAACAATGACTACTAAACTAGGTCAACAAGAAACTATACAGTACCAAAGATTTTTGGACCTCTATTTCCCAAAAATGGCTAATCCAAGATGCTCTAATACCACAAACTATGACACCTTAACTATAAATTCTAACCATAATACTGTGTCTAACATTCCTAGTCAAATTAAGTCATTTTTATTATTCCTTTAAACTAACATTATTCACACTAGTGATTCATCAATTTAATCATCATGTATATATTTTAGGTGTTACCTTAATCATGATCATATTAGGTTCCACTGCTACACCCTTAACGAATGCCCAAATCCTATATATATATATGGTGCATGCATAACTTGTAGGTTAGCTTTGCATTTTATGCAAAGAAATCATATTCATGGCAATCACATACTAACCGCCCATAATCCAGAAATCACATGCAAGCAAAGGAAATTAAGTTAATTTTTATAGTCCTCCATATTACAATTCCTGAATTAAATCATGACAAAATATAAGACTAGACAAAAAGAAATTATCCATAAAGTATCCTACATCAAAAATTTAAATCAACTTTTATTAGCCAACTGATGCTGAATTAAGTCCCTAAGTGACCTTCAATTAAACCTACACAGATATAAAATAACCCTTGCTAAGCTATAAAGCTTAGTAGGGAAAATTCATAAATTAACTTGGACAACTACTCATAGCAATCGTCGATAAACATCTTCACACTAGCATTGAAATAAGGATAACAACGTAACCAAGTCATGATTTTACTCCATAAAACAATATATTTAACCAAAAGGAAATAAAGGTGCAATATCATAATAAGTCATTCATCATGTTTACTTCATATGAATAAAGATGTCGATACACATATTTCTTATTTCTTTGAGTACAACCCTTAATCTTTAATAGCCTACCTAAGTGCTAGTTTGAAGGGTGGATAGCAAGAGCTATGGATACCAATTGGTGTCAACAATGGATATCTAAAGATATCAAACAATGGACCTAAAGGGTAAAACTATGGTTCCATTAAAGGAATAAATAATGGATCCAAACGGGGTCAACTATGGTAGCTGCAACTGTATCCCTTTAGGCATGCCTATCTAATCCACAACTGAAATTAAATTCGCAAGCTTAACCATTTTTTAAGAATATTAAATTCAACATGTTCCTCTTGACACAGTACAATACTAGCTTAAGCCATAATTCATATATGAATTCCCATTTTATATTTTTATAACGGCATCAACATTTGTTATCTCAACTCATATACAGTGTATGTAAACTGGTTTAAGAACACATGTTATAGTACTTCACATAATCATACATACATACATAAATACATATATATATATATATATATAGTAATTCAATGTAATTAAAACATTCATATAATTACAGTCATAAAAATAAACAAGTTGCAATTAGCACTTAATTGATAAACTTGCCATTATCACTTTACCTTGGTAGTTTGAAGCTGGAAAATTTAAGACATGGCATAGAATAGTGACATTTTAATTTTGTGAAATACTCATTAAATGTGTCGATTAGGTTGAATTAGATAGTTATTTGTTTTTATAATGAGTGATGGCTTAGTTATAAATGAATGAGGAAGTATTCTATTAGGTAATAAAAGGTGAGTGTATAAGGTGGTAAGATGAAGAGCAGTGGAGTGCCACTTGGTCGTGCATCACATATAAAGAGACATTAAATGGCCATGCACCACAAGGTGGGAAAATCTTCATTGCTGCCCACGACAAGGCTGGAAGCCTTGCATGGCCCTAACCAGAAGGGTTTTAGCCTTACATGCCCATACACCATAAGGCTGGAAGCCTTGCATGGCCACATGCCATAAAGCTTCTAGCTTTGCATGGTTGCACAACATAAGGTTGGAAACCTTGCATGGCCACGAGTCATAAGGGTTTTAGCCTTACATGGCCATGCACCAATATGAACAAATCTGATTATGTAGATAAATTAACAACAATGCTCAATGAGCCAATAAATCTCTCTTAACTCATCTTAAATCTCATCATCATCCAACTAGATCTAGCTTAAATTAAGGGTTTCACTGGTTTATAGAATCTTGTTCCTAGAGAACCTTAATTTTTATCGATCCACCTAAAGACAACTTTATACATAGAAAAATCCAAATAGACATCGATACTTCTTTGCTTCTTCAAGATCCCTTTACCCAAATCAATATTGTTTCTCTTTGCTACTACAAATAACATAAAACACTAAATTTTCTTTTTGCTTTCATAAAATCTTTCATTAACTGAAGAGATAGAAGGGAGAGAGTTCTTTTAACAAAACCTAATTCCACAATCATAGAGAGAGAAAGAGAGATTGACTTCCTTTGAATAGATAGTGATATTTATCACTGTGAGCATGTGAGAAAGCCTCTAGAAGACCATTAAATTACCATTTAATCGTTTCTTAATTTATCTCTCAAAACTAACCCATCCAATCTTTTAATTTATGTCTTAACACCAAATCAATCTTGAATCATAATATTACCCCTAACATCAATTTTTATGAATCAATTAATCCCTTATTCATTAATTTACTGAAATTACCATATTACCCTTCATGAAACTTTAACCCAATGTGGCTATAACCACACAAACAATAATTGAGCACATAATATCAATTAATTAAACATAATTCCTAGCAAGGTCAAGATTAGGCCCTCACAAACACATTCCTAATAGAAATGCTACTGAAATTTAGTTAAAATGTGAATTGTGCATTATGTTTCGTTTGTCATGCATGATTACTATAATACCTAATATAGGGTTTAGGTTAATGTGTATTATATTTAGTGCTTAATGCACATTTCCATGTCAATTAATATTGATATTTAAGCCAATATATTATCTAAATTAGTGTAAATTTTACATATTTGGTTGCTTGCAACTTAAGTTAGACAATAAAACTAACATTTAACATTTTTGTAAAATGCGATATAGAATCCTATGTGCAAACCCACCTCACCCTACACCTGCTTACATGACACCAACATAAGTTGTGAGGTGCCGTGCTTTGCTTCGAGTTTAGTATAGATCATGCCAGTTTATGTCCAAGCAATTTTTGTAGGACTTCAAGCTATTAGAGGAGGTCAATCGACTCCTAGCTAGGGCAAGATGGATAGATTTTTTACCCTAGCCTACTAGACTTACCTCGATGTCACTGGAGAGGTCCTAGCCACCTTATAATATGGTAGCTACTTGAGATCGAACATAAAAAAGGGAGTAGTCAAGTTTTGGGCACTAAGCATACATTACAGTATCATACGTAACAGGTTTGCATAGCCTATGTGACCCCAATCAGGTTAGATATGGTCACACCACCCAGGTTGCTAGATTAAGATAGATTGAGGGCAATAAAACTATTGGGTGCTATATACCAGTCCGATGTGATGAAGAGCATGATGACAGCCATCTATGTTTAAAAATATATTCAAAGAGTTCTATATACCTTATACTTATGACATATATATAGTTCAAGGTCAATTAACTCCATCGATTTCACCAACTTATAGGGTATACAAGGGGGCAGATGTGTGGATATCGCATATGACATCATTGCCTTGCTGGTCAGAGTATCCACCCAATCTACCCCATAGATCGGCATAGGAGGTATCATCACTCACTTGCTAGTATCACTGAGAGCATATGAGAGCTGGATCTATGACCTAGTTTTTGAAGGCATACATATCGATTTACAGGTGATGCTTACCATAAAGATAGTGGAGACTATCAATGCATGAGAAGGGGACTATATGTTATAGACCATCCCCGAGACAAAAAAAAGTGTAATTTCAACCCTATAGTACCATGTGCACCCATAGAGGGAGATATATAGGATTAACAACCATTAGAGGCCCTAGTAGCACCATCGGTACCTCTAGCATAGCCACCTTAGTAGAAAGATCAGACAGATGAGCCACAATAGGAAATGGTCAATTTATATTAGGAGTTCGAATTACAAATGTATCTGCAAAACCTTTCAGATGGATCACCATAGCCATCGGTACATCATATATCAGTTATCTGGCACTAGTGGTCCCTTGTTAGGAGGATGGGGAGGTTCTTTCCCTACTGACATTCTGGAGCCTTTACATCTACAACTCTTTCATTATCTATTCCACCATCACTAAAGAGCTTAGAAGTATCTCCATTTGTACCATTGGTACATACACCTTTAGCTCCTCTATATGATGATATTTCTAAGACATTAAAAAAATAAAATAGGCTAATAAATGCTAGGATCAAATGTCACAAACCATACTCACCATAGTGTAATCCTTTCAGACATTATTAGCGACTGTACAGACCTTATAGATAGAGGTAAAACATCTTAGATATGGTATGGTAGCTGCAGGTCATAGATTTAATGACTCTTTATAGCTGGTGGATAACTCCCTCACATAGATTCAGGAGTAGGGCACTTATATTGAGGGAGAGATTCCCCGAGGCAGACAGTCCTTAATGGAGATAGATGAGCACTTGAAGAGGTACATTTGATATTTGAGGGGAGACCTGATGAGGTATCTTGAGCAACATTCCAGGGAAGTAATTAAGGTTGGCTAGGGGTCATAGTGGTTTACAGAGGTTTTAGCATAGGTCTTGCAGCCTTTTACAATAACACTGCCTGTGTTTCAACTCAAGTTCAGACCAAATAAGGAGCAGCCACCAGCAGCACCATAAGCTATAGCACCAGCCAGACCCCCAGGACTTTAACATTCATGCCTCCTCTTAGACAATCCTATAGTAGGGGATCGGGGCCTACATAGTAGATCCATAATTTTAGATTCAAAGAGTTACAAAATTTTGTTTAAATATTTTTATGCATATAAAAATATAACTTGTACTCAATTTATATGTTCATCTCATATTGCATTTTGTTTTATTCATGTTTATCATATTTATTATGCTTGTGGAAAAGAAAAATACCATGAAATTAATAAGAAACCTATAATTAATAAACTATGACAATATAAAAATAATGGACACAAAAAAATAAATCAAGAAAATTAAGATAAAAATAAGATGATAAATTCAATAAACAAGAACACTAACAACAAATCATTACCCTAGGTACCATCTAAAAACCCGTCATCAAGAGGCATGTATCCATAACTAGAGAACATATTAAAATACCCATCCTAGTCATAAAAAGTTACCTAAATAGGTTGAAATAAAAGAAATAAACAATAAAAAGAGGTCAAAAGGTTAAGTACAGATCACCATGAGATCAAAATGGAATATTACCAGAGATAGAGATATATAATAGTCATAATGCCATTGTACCAATCAATGTTCATATGGATCGTGATCCATATTCTCCATAAGGCATAGTAATGCTTCAATTTGAACATATTAAGTTTACAAGGCTAATGTTGACAGCAAGGAACTATTGGACAAGAGGTGAAAGCCTGACAATAATTTAAATTCAAAGAAGACACAAGACAAGACCAAGGGTGTTGTCAGCCTTGATGATGATTGTTACCCATATATTGGTACCAATTTGCAAAGTGGTGACATAGTCATTAGGAACTATACAAAATCTGGCAACATCTTAAAGACTCTTCACAAATACATATTTGCCAAAAATTCCTCAAATGGAATATTTCCCTAAGGGGCAATTGCACCCAACATCTCTGTAACTCTTCACACATGTATATTTGCTAGAAATTCCTCTGATGAAATGTATCCCTAGGGGGCAATCGCACCTACATCTTTGTAAAAACTTGCTCTATCAATCCTTTGATCAAAACACATATATATATATGATTTTCATTGATTTTTTTAAAAATAAAAAAATCAAATTGGAGTAAAAATCTAGACTCTAAGACTTTTAAAGTCAGAATATCTCCTGAGGATAATATTCTAGGCTTCTATCTATTTTATTTTCTCTCTCCAAAATTACCATGCCTAAATCATTTGAAATTTATTAAAATAATTATATTTAAATGTTATATTTCATTTTTTTCACATGCTTAAATGTGATGCACGTTGAATCTGAATTAAAATAACATGTTAATGGTGTGTTTAAAATAAGATTCCCCCATTATTATGGTTCTAAGCTTTTATTCTCTATTCTATAAATTTATATTTAAAAATAGTTTTGTAACAACTCATATATAATTTGATATTAAAACACTACTTTAGCATAGTTTAGGCCTTGATCATTGTATGATTTGAGTTAACACTTGCTTTATATGATCTTTTGCATGCCTTGGTCCTAAATATTTGGATTCTACTATATCCAATGGTGATGGATGGGAAGAACGATGGATGAATGCCCATCTGCCAAAGTGACAAAAGGGAAATCATAGGCCTTCCTCTTGTCCCATTCCTTATCCTAGGTGTGGCCATCCCTCACTTGTTTTGGGCATCCATGGTTAAGTTTTAAGTATTTTAATTTGTATTTTCAAACATTTTATATGTTTTATGTCATTTATTTGATCTATATGAAGTATGATACTTTAATATGTATATTTCTATTATGTATTGTGTAATTAGTTGAATGATTAGCTTTGTTGTGCTTGTAAAGTACTAATACATTTGATTTTTTTGTTATTTTATGAGTATTTACATTTTATTATCTTGGGAGGATTTTTGCATAGCATCTTGCATTAGGGTTTGTTCCCTTTAGTCATTTGGTGGACTCCTGGTCACTTCGGGTTACCTCCTTTAGTTATTCCTTTTATCGCTTATTTTAGTTATTATTTAGTTCTATTTCAATTAGTTATTTGGCATTTTGGATGTTTTTTCATTATGAGGATGTAATAGGTAGTAAAAAAGGGATTTTGTGCATGCTTAAAAGAAAAATGCATTTAAAATAATTTCTACAAACAAATTGGTTTTTTCTTCAAAACATGGACCAATGTCCAATTTTTCTTTCAAAGCCGAATAAAAGAAAATAAAAGAGATTTCTTATATCCTAAATGAATGCCTTAATTTATGTATGTAATTTACTTTTCCAGTTGGACGATTTGCTCATATAATAATTTAAGTAGGACTTTATTCTTTTGAGTATTGATCTATCGCTTTACTTATAAGATTGGGTTGTTTATTTATTTCTATCGCTTATATCGTGTGAGAGAGGATAGTGGATTAATTTTAAAACTCACTTGGAAAACAACAAATACCCAAGATGCCTAATAAGAGTGATAACCCAAATACTAATCTCTATTTTGGCATCAAAAGGTCGAGATTCATTTCCCGACAATTTATCAGGTGCCAACTTTATAACACCTACCTTTTTGGGCCCATTAGTAGTTACCTTTGTGGGTTGACTACCAAGCTTAAATTAGGGTTGATCCCTCATTCTGGAAAAGTTTCCAATTCATGATTAAAAGTGAGCCTCCTCCAATCTTAGACCTTAAAAGTGAGCATCTAAGAATCAAACCAAAAATCAGCTTGAAAGGCTTCAACGCACATTATACCCACATTTCTGGAATTCAAAAAATAAAAAGATATATTTCAAAAGGAAAATTTCCATAATTTTATGGGATTTTTCTCTTGATTTTGAAAGTTGGAGTTGGAATCAAAATCTAACTCTAACCTAAGTATGAAACCTAAATTTCAAAGGTTTTAAAAGGGAAAAATCATTGTTTATAGAGAAAAGGCTTTGTAGAAGAAGAAAATCAATTTCCTTTCTCTTTAAGGTTTTTATGCTCTAACAATCTCTTCTATTAAAACACATAAATGCATATGATTTTCATTGATTTTTTCCAAAAATTAAGAGTTAAATCGGAGTGAAGATTTGAACTACATGAATTTCAAAGTCATAATATCTACTGAGGGCAATATTCTAAGTTTTCTTTCTATGTTTATTTTCTCTCTTTAAAGAATTGCCATCCATAAATCATGTGTAATTTATTGAAATAATTGTGTTTCAATGTTATTTTTTTATTTATTTGCATGTTAAATGTGTTAAAACTTGAGTTTAAATTGAAATGTTATGTTAATGGTAAGTTTAGATTAAGATTCCCCCATTATTATAGTCATAAGCTCTTATTTTTCATTCTGTAAATTTATGTTTTAATATGATTTCTGTAGTATTTTATGTATGATTTGGTGTTAAAACGCTACTTTAGTATAGTTTAGGGCCTGATAATTGCATGATTTGGTTTGGGGAAGAAGACCAATAGATACCTGTCTATCGCTTCACGAGCCTTCCTTTTTCCCCTTCCCTAACGTAAGATATGGTCGTCCCTCTCCTATTTAGGACTTCTGTGGATATGTTTTAGTAGTTTTAATGTATATTCTCATATGTTTTATGTGTTTTATGTCATTTATTCAATCTCCATGATATCCATGTGTTATTCTATGTGTTTTAGTCCTATATATAATTTAATTCTATACTATCTAATTAATTGAATGATTATCTTTGTTGTATTTGCAAAGTACAAATTTATTTTCCTTTTTGTGTTATTTTGTAAGCGTGTACATTTTTACCTTGGGAGGATTTTTGCAACGCATCTTGCATTAGGATTCATGCCCCAGTCGATTGAGGACTTCTACTCATTTTTGGCTACCTCACTTGGTCATTTATTTTGTTGCTTATTTTAGCTATTATTTGGTTTTATCTCAATTATTTTTATGTTGTTTATTTATTTGGTTTTTTGGGCATATTTTTCTTTTAGGGACGTAATAGGTAGTAAAAAAGATTTTTTTTCATACACACTTAAGAGGAAAAGGCAATTAAAATGATTTATAATAATAAACTGGGTATTTCTTCAAGATTTGGAATAATGTCCAATTTTTCATCCAAAGCCGAACAAGAGGAAATAAAAGAGAAATTTGTAAATATGCATGAGGGGACCATTATTCCCATCCTAAATGAATGCCCTAATTTATATATGTAATTTATTTTTCTCACTGGACGATTTACTTATGTAATAGTTTAAGTAGAAAATTATTTTAATTTCTTACCACTTTATCTTCTATGATTGGAATATTTATTTAATTTTATCGCTTGCATCATGTGAAGGAGGAGAGTGGATTGATTTTAAAATTGACTTGTAAATTAACACCTAATCAAGATTCCCAATAAGAGTGATATCTCAAACACTAATCTCTATTTAGGCATCAAAAGGTTGAGATTCATTTTTTGACGTTCTATCAACTAGCAACTCCACAGCACCTACCTTTTGGAGTCAATTAGTAGACACCTTCTTGTGTTTACTACCAACCATAAATTGGGCTTGATCCTTATTTATGGTGATGTGGCCAATTCATGATTAAAAGTGAGCCTCCTTCAATCGTAGACCCTAAAACTGAGCCTCCAATAACCCAACCAAAAATGAACAGGTAGCTCCAACATACGTCACAGTAGGTTTAAGGCCTCCTACAACAGATTCCACCCTCTAACTTCTTTCTCTTAATAACTTCTTTACTCGTGTATATTTTCACCACTAGCACTCATCCACATATCATTTAAACATTTGAGCATATATATCAACAACCAAATCAAGTATAACCACATATATACAAAAACTCTAATAACTCTTGTAGCTTGTCTCTTTCTTCTTCCATCTTACACTTTTCGTTACCTTTATTCTTCTTCTTGTCACCAAATATCACACAAAAAATCATTCAATCCTCCATAAAAATTGGAACATATGATTTAATTTATTTACCAATGGAAGAAGAAGAATAAGAAAAACTATTCAAATTCAATACACTAATTTTACTCATCTTGATCTTTCTGTTGCAAGAACTCACTCTCACTTTTCTCTATCACTTATCGTTCCCTACAAATACATAATTTTAAAGGCTTTGGAGAGGAAAAAGAAACAAGTTGAAACTAAAAATTTCAAAAGTAAAAAAATTTTCTTCAACAAATGGTGCAACATTCTAGAATATACTTGGTGCCACTTTCTCATTGTTGTAATCTTTTTAGTCCTTGGCTAATTCACTTTCAAACCCTTTTACAATTTTTTGTTACTAATCATTTAAATTATCATTTCCTTTTTTCAATTTTACCCTTTCTTTTATACATAAATCACTAAATACTCAATCACTCATTGCAGACACTAGGTTCTGAGATGGCTCATAATTAGGGTTACCCAATAAAAAAATATTTCTCATAAAAAACAATGAATAAAAGTTTATATCTCTTTTTGAATTTTCAATGTTTTCAAAATAATTTTTTTTAGGCTCCACCGATTTTAGGAATTTAGAATAGTCTTAAGTATTTCATCCTTATCTTAGCTTAGAGACCACCTAATTGGATTAATCCAAATTATTATGAATCTTAATAATAGAAATTCAAATTTAATGAAAAACCTAAACCTATTTTAGTCCTTAAGATCCTCAAAATTAATCTTAAACTTAGATGACCTTAATATGTCCCTTCACTAAGACTAGTATGTATTAATTTGGAAATAAATCAATCTGTAGAGATCATTTTAAGGTGAATATACTTTTTATTAAAAATTTTATGAAGATAGTATGACCTAATTCTAAACTCATTATTCCTAGTAATTTTTCAAAGTCAGAGAAATAATTTTATCCCCCAAAGTTACATAGGAACAATCATCAGTATTTTGGCAATAAATTCCAATCTACAAATCAAAATTGAGTGATTCTTGGTTCATTAACATAGGTAAACAAATATTAGTGGGAAACCTTGTCCAAAAATAGAGTTTTATAGCCTAACAATTGGGAAATATTTTTGATTAGTGAATAATTGGCAAAGAAAAGGGTGTGACTCATCTATGACTTATAGATGACTTGCCCGTAACTCACTGAGTTGTGCCCTAAATGATTGCTAGTTGCAACTAGGCTGAGTATTAGTCGTGAGTGAATGTTGCTTGTAACTGGGCCTAGTTGTGGACTTAACTCACATGCTAAACCATTTTTTTCATTTCATCACCCAAAAATAGATAAAACTATGGGGATATTTTCTTCCAATCTTATCTCCAAGTTTTAGGTAGTGGATTTTACCTATAAAAACATAAAATTTACACTATTTTGTAGGTAAAGGGCTCTTTCTCTCTTTCTTTCTTTCTCTCTCTTAAAGCTCTCTATAACTTGGAAAAGAATAAATAAAAATGGGGAAAAGAGCAAGCCATAAATACATCAAATTTCTTATCTTTGAGTTGCAAAATCTAAGGGTAATATTTTTAAGCCCCCTAACCTCCTAACCTATGTTTAGGAATGCTTTTAATGTAAATATTTGTAATTTTCATTTTTATTCTTTAATGTTTTCTATTTTTTGATATCTTGTTTTTTGCTTGTAACTTGTTTATTTCTTGAGCTTTTTATTATTTTAATCATTAGTATATAGAAAACCCATTAAAAATGTAAAACATTGATTGGACAAACTATGAAATTTTACTATTCATCATCTTCAACCTTTAGTTTCTAAATTTTAATTTTTTTTAGTTTAATTCACTTAAATTAAGTTTTAATCACATTTGAATAATTTTTAAAGACTTTTGATTTTTTTAAGCACTTGCAAGTGTTATGTGGATTAAAATAGGCCAAAAAATGATTTTTTTTCATTTCCTGGATTAGTTTTCTTTTTCCCTATCTTTTAGCAACACTTAATTTTTCCTATTGCTAAAAGGATCCTTCATAGCATCATCTATTCCTCTTGCAGCCAGTATTGGCATTTACAAACATTAGTTTTATCTCATAGCTAAAAGTCTCCCTCTTTGCCTCTGCCAATTCCAACTTCTTAACTTTAAGCTTTTAGTAACACTTAGAAACTCCCGTTGCTAAAGGTTTTCCACCTTCACTTGCCTTTCGTTACTCACTTTCTCCTCTTTTTCTCTTCCTTTCACCCCTTATAACTCATTGTTGCACCTTATTTTGCATGGTCCTGCACACTTTTGAACACTTTGCATGTTTTTCCATCTTTTACCTTAATTTTTTTATTTTATCATTATACTTTATTTTTATAATTACTATTATTAGTCTCATTATTTCTATTTGTTGTTGTTGTTGTTCTTATTATTCATTTTAATCATTTTACCATTTCTTTTATTTATTTATTATTATTTTATTATTATTATTATCATTAACACTATTGTAATCTTGTTACGTTTTCTAGTTGCTATTACACACACACACACATACACACACACATATATATATATATATATATATATATATATATATATATATATATATATATATATATATATATATATATATATATATATATATATATATATATTTGTGTGTGTGTGTGTGTGTGTGTGCATGTGTGTCTCTGTCTGTGTGTGTCTATATATATATATATATATATATGCACACATACACACTCGCGCGCACACACACATTTTTATTATAATTATAATAACGTAAAAAGGATACATATATAGGTGTGTGTATATATATATATTCCTTTTATGTTATTATAACTATAATAAAATGGTGCAGTAATTAATTGGTTGCTAAAAACTTTATGTATAATAGGTACCAATTAAGAGGTAACTATTTTATTACCAACTTAGAATTTTTAACCTTCGAAAAGTAGTCCTAATAGGAAATATTCATTTTTTAATAAACATTAGATTAATTGGCCAATCTATATGATAAACTCAATTCTAAGATTAAAGGAAGACAAATATAATATATGAATGAACTAAAAATTTGGAACTTGCAGTTTATGTTTAAATAATAATATAAGTGTGCAATTTATTGTTTAAAATTGATGTAACTAGTTCAGATAAGTATAACTTTGAGGTTGTTATTGAGTTAATAATAAAATCTCTATAGTTGAATTATCAGCTAAAAGCCTAGGCTTGATTGTTTGGTTAGAAATGTTATGCAAGGGTTATCGATTTAATTGATTATTGCTTGTTTGTTATGAAAGTAGCAAGTAAAGATTTATATTTAAGAACTTACATGAGAACGCTTATATGTGTGGTTATGATCAAATATATAATTGATGTTAAAATGACCTCAAATCCGACATGTGTGCAATGTAAAGTTGAATTTAATAATGAATAGTAAATGATGTGAGATCAAGAAGATGATAAGAAAGGCACTCTGGTTACATGAATAGAGTTGTATATAAGGAGAAAAATTGACATTAAATTAGCATGTGTTCATGCAAATCTATTTTTGCTCAAATTATTGCATTATGTTAGTTATAATTCTTAAGATGTAAATTAGGATTTCATGATATTGGCACTAGAAATAGTTAATTAGATACTAAACAAAGTTTTACATGTGATAAACTTTAATTTAGAATTATGATTTGAATTTACTTTAATTATCATATACTGGACATCAGATAAATATCAATACCCTATAAGGGAAAGGAAGTTAAAGGATTTTTAGGTAGAATTCAGTATATCGGTAGGTTCATAACTAAGTTAAATTCGATCTGTGAGCCAATATTCAAGCTATTCAAGAAAAACTAGCTAGTGCTGTGGAATGAGGATTGCCAGAAAGCTTTTAATACCATCAAGGAGTACCTACTCCACCTATTAGTGTTGAGACCATTTCAGGTGGATAAGCCCCTAATTTTGTATCTCGTTATAAAAGATTGTTCAATAAAAGCAATGATGGCTCAAGAACATAATATTGGATTGAGTATGTAGTGTACTACCTCAAAAAGAAGTTTCTCCCTTATGAAGCAAGGTACATAAAAGTTAAAAAGATTTTCTTAGCAGTCATATAGGCATTAAAGAAACTAGCACACTACTTCCATTCCTACAGGATATAAGTAATGGCCTAGATCAAAAGAAGGCAAGAAAGGTCATAGAAGAAGTACATATAGGAGTGTGTAGGGCCCACATGAACTGTTTAGACTTAGCTAAAAAGATTATGTGTGAAGGATTATTTTGGCTCACAATGGATATTGATTGCTCTAAGTAAGTTAAAGATGCCGGCTATACCAGCAGTATGCAGACTTAAGACACTTAACTATTTTAGAATTATGTAACCTTACATCCTAATGGCCATTCGCTGCTTGGGGCCTAAATATCATAGGAATAAATCATCCACCTGCTTTGAATGGACACAGGTTCATTGTAGTGGCTATTGATTATTTCATCAAATAGGTTAAAATTGAATCCTTTAAGAAGGTGGATGTAGGGGATATGGCTAAGTTCATTGAAAATAACTTCATATGTAGATACAGTTTGCCTTATCATGTTATATAGAATAATAGGTTACAATTCTCTACTGAAACTTGATAGATGCTTACCAAATGTGGGGTTCAACACCATAAGTCCTTTGTTTATATACCTTAGGTAAATTGAGTAGTTAAGGTAGCTAATAAGAATGTGAAATTGATTCTGACCAAGATGGTGCAAACTTATAAAGATTGGGATGATAAGCTACCTTTTCATTTTAGGGTTATAGGACCACAACCAGAACTTCAACAAGAGCTACTTTATTTTCTTTGGTCTATGGAATAAAAGTAGTATTATAGTAAAAATTGAGTATCGATCTTTGAGCGTTATTTTAGAAGCTGAGATACTAGAGGTAGGATGGCTAGACAGAGGCTATCGTAGCTCAACCTACTTGATAGGAATAGGATGAGTGCATATTGTCACAATTAGATTTATCAGAAGAGCCTTGCTTGTTCATTCAGGAAGAAGGTTAGGAAGCATCCTTTAAAAGAGGGAGATCTAGTGTTCAAATAGATGAGGCTAGGGAGTCTAAACATTCCAGGCAAGTTTAGGCCCACATGGGAAGGTCATTTTGTCCAAGGGAGCTGCCATTTTATCAGATAACGATGGCATTGAATTTTGAGAACTAGTGAACAAAGATAGAATGAAAAGGTTTCATGGCTAAGGCTAAAAAGAGAAAAAAAATAATTGCCGTATGGGTTGAAAATTAAAAAAAATGATAGCCTTACTAAAATTAGGTGCCTCATTAGGGTGAAAACCAAAAAAAGGCACCTTGGGCAAAAATTAGAGGCCAAGAGAAAATAATCAATCAAGAAAACTTGAGAAGGTTGATTAATGATAGGAGTTGATAATGCTTATAAAGTTTCATTCGAGATTAAATAATATGTGTAATTGGAGTAATATCAAATTATGATCATACATACTGAAATAAAAAATGAAATATCATGCATGTATTCATAGAATCATCAAAGTGTTCGAAAAAATAGTAGCATATTCTTTTCATATGTTCAAGTCTTAAAAGTTCAATCAAAGCAAAAATATAATCTATAAACATATCTAATCTAGTTTATCTATATCACATCTCTCTTTCCATCTAAGTGCCTAAGATGAAAAAGTATGCTATCGATGGCCGGACTGGTGACCCACTACCTGTAAGAGTCAGAGGTGCTGAAGTTAAAAGCACAAATCTCAAGGATAAAGGTCCTCATAGGAAGTTTAGTCCAACTCCCCTGATGATACTTTATCAAGAAATGAGTAGTAAGAATGCCACCTTGAAAATCCAATAAACTCATAAAATTATCCCATCGGTTCCCAAACCGATGAGTACAATGAGTTATGGCAAAGAAGGTGGCCCGATATAGTCCATATAGAGTAATAGATCTAGACGCTCTATCTTGAACCATAGATGTGAAAGGTAACTAGGTGCACTAAACATAATGCCATTATCTATCAAATGACCCACCCTGTTAACCCTATCCTGTACCATCAAAAACTTGCGCTACAGAAGCTTGAGTATGATATATCTCATAAGGTATATGCCTGTAGCTTTGACTTGAAGAGAAGGCTTTGATAATAACTTTAGCTTCTCATAAAGACACACCAGGAAAAAAAGCTGCTAGGGTGAGTTAGATTCATCTTAAGAAAAATTAAAGTAAAGAAATGCATGACAATTCGAATGGACACATCTTTTAATAAGAAAAGCTAGTATGAAAACCTACAAGGGGCATACTAGCTTCAAAATAAAGATGTACCTAAATAAGCATAGAGCTACTTATGAGAAAGGAAATAGAGTTATGATGAACAACATCCAAGCCAATGATGGTCTCTGTCAAGATTAGGGGAAATAGGTTGCACCCCAGGAATATGTTATCCACAATACTAAATAACCTATAATCTCTATTCATGGGATAACCAGCATGTATCAATAAACACCGAGCAAGATAGAAAAGCAATAACACGCTAAAATAGAAGGTGGGTATGTCATCAAACTCGATCAACATATCAATCAGTAGCTCAAATGAGATTGTCCTCCCATAAAGAACTAAACCCCTAGCCCTAAAAGGAAGGATGCCTAAGGCTTGGGCCATCTTTTTAGGGTAGCTAGAAATGAAGAAGGCCGATATGGCCTAGTACCGAGCTCCAACCTAGTATCGACTATCACAGTAAATTAATCTGGTAGAGGGGGCACAACTCCAGATAAGTAAACCAAAACACATAGAACCTCGAGTTCTAATATCAAGCAGCAGTAAATAATAAATTTCTATCTAGATATGTCATTCTCAAAAACTTCAAACTCAAATATGGTGCCAAAATGGGGTCCTTCCAAGTTTTCGAGTCATCCAGTAGTCGATGTAATTTTGCAAGTCTAGAAGCCATAATAATGGTAACTTCTAAGCAGTCTAAGGGCAGAGGTAGTAAAATAGAACAAATGGTTGAAAAGGAAAATGGCCAAAAAAAAAAAAGAAAAAGAAAAATAAAAGAAAAGGGAAGAAAACTAAATACCTAGCAAAAGGTTCCTTGGGGAAGAGAGAAGTCAAAAGAACAAAGACCAAGAAATTTTGGACACTATTTATAGAAAGTGATGAAAAATGGTTATCCCTCAAAGAGAGAGCAGGTAGCCCGTTTATCACATCTGAAAAGCCAAAAATGCATTTTTCTGCATGACCTATGCATTGCACATACATAGTATTGCATTTTCACTTATTTTGTAAGGAATTTAGAGGTCTCCAGAGGAAAATAAATAATTTTAGAAGACCTTGGATGATAATGTCAAGAAATTTCAAGAAGTACAATAAATTTCTAGGCGTATTTTCAACCACCAGTAAATATGTACAGATGAATAATGTATATAAATAAAATAGTTAAGTGTGTAAATAATGAAGAAAATAACATTAAATGAATAACACATGTAATGGTTGAATAAGTATGTAAATAGTAGTAAATAAATGGTTTTTATGTAAATAATATAAGTAAAAGTTAGAAATAAAAGATTAAAATTGCAATTTTGTTGTGAGGGACAGGATGTCCAAGATGCCCATCCTTCGGTAGCTCTCATCCCTCGCTCAAGAATTTGAACGTAAAGTCTTTTGTTCTTCATTTTTTCGTTCACCTTTAATTTTTTTATTTCAAACTTCTTTCTTCGATTTTGCTTGTTATTTTCTCTATTTTTCATCCGTTTTGTGAGCCTTCTATGCCTAAAGTCTTATGGGAGCAGTGCGTACTTCAAGGAGCTATCCATTTCCACTATATTTTGTTTTTTTCTTCTTTCATATTTCACAAGTATGTCCCTTTTATTTATTTATTTTATTTTATTTTCTATTTAATAATTTATCTTAGCTACTTTTCTATGCCTTTAGACCTTAGCAGCAGAATACTTTATGTGTATATCCTATCTTGTAGCTTAGTAGTACATAATACCTTTAGGATAGAAGTGCAAGTTATAAACCCCTTTTTGCATGACACTGTAGATAAAATGAGCCTTGTTTTTGGACGCATAAATTTGTGATAACCTTGTATATATGCACACAAACCTATAATTTTAGCAAATAATATATATAGCTTTTATTTATTTTGTGCCCTTAAAAGCATATTACAGTAAGAATCATAATTGCACCAAATAATCCCAAATATGTTTAATTTCCTCTATTAATAGCTTCGATTGTGTTTCTTTATGGCTATGATGGTTTGTGTTCTTGAAATTCTCTTTTTATATAGGAGGTAATCATATTCCTAACCGAAATATGGTGAAAATTTTATTAGAATTCTCATAAAATGTGAAATGTATTTTATGTTGATATTACGACTGTGTTGCTTGGCGGCCATGATAACATGTTTGTTGTTAAATTATCTTTTTATGTAGGAGGTAGCTACATTCCTACCCAAAATGTTGCTGAAATTTCACTAAATATCCTCATAAAATATGCAATATGCATTATGCCTTGTTTATCATGCATGATTGCTAGAATACCTGATGGGTTCAGGTTTCAGGTTGATGCGCATTATATTGTAGTGCTTACCATGCAATTCCATGAAGGTTAGTTGTCTATATTTAAGCCAATATGTTGTCTAAATTCTTGTAAATTTTAACATATTAGCTTGTTTGTGACTTAAGTTAGCCATGAAAACTAACGTGTAACCTTTTTTGAAAGATGCCTCACAGAACCGAATGCTTGAACTCACCTCAACCTACACCCACTTATATGACACTAGTACAGGTTGTTAGGTATCGAGCTTTACTTTGGGTTTAGTATAAATCATGATCATTTATGTCAAAACAGTTCTCACAAGACTTAGGGTTATTAGAGGAGGTCGATCAACTTCTAACCAGGGCAGGATGGATAGAGTTTTTCACCTTAGCCTATAGGACTTACCCAGATGTCACCAAAGAGTTCTTAGCCAACTTACAGTAGTATGATGACTACTCGAGATCGGACAACATCTGAGTAAGTCTTCATAGATATATATATTTTCTAGAAATTCCTCGGATGAAATGTATCCCTAAGGGTAAATTGCACCCACATCTGAATGACTAATCATAAAAACATATTTAGCAAAAAAATCTCTAGTAGAATGTTACTTCAAGAGGGGATAATATGCCTACTAGAAGAATCAATCAACACGAAGGTTAATTTATAGTTGACACCAAACAAATCTTACTTAAACCATTTTTTTTTATTTTACAGACCAAACCAAGGCATTAATCAATTCCAACCAAGTCATCTTGATTTTGGATTCCCCAAGTTCTAATCAAATGAATTTAAATAACCTTATTCTATATGCATTAGGCTTTAATCAGATTTAACCAACTCGACCTAATTATGCAAGCCTAAGTGCTAATTAGTTCTAATTAAGTCATCTCAGTTTCGAATGCCCTAAGTGCTAATTAGATGTATTCAAATAACTTGATTCTACATGCGTCATACGCTAATAATATTTATCAACTTGTCCCAATTTTGCATGGCTCAAATGTTAATCGGATAGTCAACACTAGGTTAACACATTAATAAATTGATGTCAACTACCCGAACTAGGTTTGACACATTGATAGACCTATGTTAACTACCCGAAATAGGGTTAATGCATCAATAAGCTAATGATAACTACCCAGGTAAGAGACTCAAAGCCTCATAAGGTACGTGTTTTTAATCAACTAAGAGATTTACTGCCCCAGGCATGTGTCCTTTTACTTTTGCTCTCAATTTTGGCTCACTTTGGCACTAGTGTACCGGCTTCTCAAAATTAGAAGTAGTTGTTGACACCATGACCCAAGGTAGCCTAGATCAAGTTTACCTAATGATGAGCAAATAATATATTATCGATAATTGGTTCAGATCTCAAAGCTCTAATTGTGCATTTATCATATTTTCTCAAATATTTTTATAATTTTCTAAGTATTTTCAAGAATTTTCACAAAAGATGCATAAAAACCCTAATTTGGGCCTTTAGTGGCTACAGACACACATCAATAACCCAAGGAACACCCATATATGGCTTTCTCTCTTTTAGACAAGCTAAATTAGGGGTATTTAGAAATACCAAGATTTTATGCTGAGGGACAACTACCTCTCACTAAGGGATGCCCGTCCATGGCTTGAATTCCAGAATTCCCATGTTTTGGGAATTTAAAAATAAGAAGATATATTTCAAAAGGATTTTTTTCTAGCTTTTCAAGGGATTTTCCTCTAGATTCAAGAGTTAGAGTTAGAACCAAAATTCAACTCTAAACTAAGTATAAAACCTAAACTTCCAGTGTTTTGAAAGGGGCAAAATCATTATTTACAGAGAAAAAAACTTTGTGAATGAAAAAAGTTAATTTTCTCTTTCTAAAAACTTGCTCTGTCAATCCTTTGATCAAAACACACAAATACATATGATTTTCATTGATTTTTTTTTAAAATAAAGAATCAAATTGGAGTGAGAATCCGGACTACAAGAATTTCAAAGTTAGAATATCTCCTGACGGTAATATTCTAGGCTTCTCTCTACTTCATTTTCTCTTTAGAATTGTTATGCCTAAATCATGTGAAATTTATTGAAATAATTGTGTTTAAATGCTATATTTGATTTATTTACTAGCTTAGATATGATACATGTTGAATCTAAAATAAAATAGCATGTTAATGTTGTGTTTAAAATGAGATTCCTTCATCGTTATGGTTTTAAGCCTTTATTATTTATTTTATAAATTTATATTTTAAAATGTTTTTGTAAAAATTCATGTAAGACTTATTGTAAAAACATTACTTTAGCATATTTTAGGGACTGATCATTGCATGATTTGAGTTAAGACTTACTTTTCATGATCTTTTGCATGCCTTAGTCCTAAAAATCTACATTTTGTTCTATCTAGTGTTGATGGATGGGAGGAAGGCTCGATGAATGCTTGTTTATCAAAGCAATATATGGGATATCGCGAGCTTTCATATCGTCCCATCCCTTATCCTAGGCATGGTCGTCCCTCGCTTGTTCTGGGCATCCGTGGTTAATTTTTAAGCATTTTATTGTGTATTTTTCATGCAGTTTTTATGTTTTATGTCATTTATTTGATCTCTATGATGTATGATACTTTATTGTTTTTATTTCTATTTTGTATATGTAAATTAATTATATATTTGTGTAATTAGTTGAATGATTAGCCTTATTATATTTGTAAGGTACTAGTTTATTTGCTTTTTTAGGTTGTTTTGTGAGTATGTACATTTTTAATCTTGGAAGGATTTTTTCAAAGTATCTTGCATTAAGATTCATGCCTCATAATTGTTTGGTAGACTCATATTCATTTCGGGTTACCTCTCATAGTTATTCTTTTTACCGCTTATTTTAGTTATTATTTAGTTTTATTTCAATTAGTTTTTATGTTGTTTATTTATTTGCTATTTTAGATGTATTTTCATTTTAGGGATGTAATAGGTAGTAAAAAAGCAAATTTGTACATGCTTAAAAGAAAAAGGCATTTAAAACAATTTATACAAGCAAATTGGGTTTTTATTTAAAAATTGGACCAATGTCCAATTTTTCATCTTAAGCCGTACAAATGAAGATAAAATATATTTTTTTGGAATAATAATAAGGAAACTAATGTTCCCAACTTAAATGAATGCCCTGATTTATGTATGTAATTTATTTTTCTTGTTGGATGACTAGCTTATGTAAAAATTTAAGTAAGACTTTATTCTTTTCAGTAAATATTTATCGCTTATATAATTGGGATGTTTATTTAATTTTATCGCTTGCATCATATAAGAGAGGAGAGTGGATTAATTTCAAAAGTCACTTGTAAAATAACACCTAGCCATAATGCCTAATAAGAGTAATATCCCGAACACCAATATTTGTTTAGGTATCAAAAGGTCGAGATTAATTTCCCAATGTTATGTGAAGGGCTGACTCCATGACATCTACCTTTTTGGGCCCATTAGTAAATGCCTTTGTAGGTTTACTACAAACAATAAATTGGATTTGATCCCCCTTTATGATGAAGTGGCTAATTCATGATTACAAGTGAGCCTCTAAGAATCCAATCAAAAACCAGCCTCAACGGCTCTGGCATACATCACATCCATATTTTTGGAATTCAAAAATAGAAAGATATACTTCAAAAGGAAAAATTCTAGATTTTTAGGGCCTCTTCCTCCAGATTTGGGAAATTAGAGTTGGAATCTAAATCTAACTCTAACTGAAGTATAAAACCTAAAATTCTAAGTTTTTGAAAGGGAGGAATCATTGTTTACAAAGAAATGCTTTGGAGTAGAAGAAAACTATTTTCTTTCTCTCTCTAATGTTCTCATGCTCTAACAATGTCTTTGATTAAAACACAAACATACATACAATTTTTATTAATTTTTTTTTTAAATCAAGAGTCAAATTAGGATGGAGATTTGGACTATAAGAATTTCAAAGTCAAAATATCTTCAAAGGGTAATATTCTAGGCCTTCTCTCTTTATATTCATTTTCTCTTTTTAAAGATTTTCCATGCATAAATCATGTATAATTTATTGAAATAATTGTGTTTAAATGTTTTGTTTCATTTATTTGCATGTTTAAATATGTTAAAAATTAAATCTAAATTTAAATGGCATGTTAATGGTTTGTTTAGATTAAGATTCCTCTATTGTTGCAGTTATAAGTTTTTATCCTCCATTGTATAAATTTATGTTTAAATATGTTTTCTATAGTATTTTATGTATTATTTGGCATTGAAACACTACTTTTGTATAGTATATGGCCCAATAATTGCTTGATTTGGGTTAAAATATGTTTTGTATGATCTTTTGCATTTTTTGGTCCAAAAAATCTGCATTCTATTTGAAAGACTCAATGGATGCTCATCTATCACTTCATGGGCCTTCCTATCATCCTATCCCTCGCATAAGATGTGGCCGTCCCTTGCCTGTTTAGGGCATCCATGGATTATTTTTAAGCAATTTTAATGTATATTCTCATGTATTTTATGTGTTTTATGTCTTTGATTTGATCTCCATGATATCCATATGTTATTCTATGTGTTTTAGTCCTATATATAATTTAATTATGTGTTATGTAATTAATTGAATGATTATCTTTGTTGTATTTGTAAAGTACTAATTTATTTGCTTTTTGTGTTGTCTTATGAGTATGTGCAGTTTTTTACCTTGGGAGGATTTTTGCAAGGCATCATGCATTAGGATTCATGCCTAGTCAATTGAGGACTTGTGCTCATTTTCGGTTACCTCACTTAGTCATTTCTTTTACTGCTTATTTTAGCTAATATTTGGTTTTATCTCAATTATTTTTATGTTGTTTATTTATTTGGTTTTTTGGTGTATTTTTATTTTGGGATATAATAGGTAGTAAAAAAGAATTTTTTTCATGCATGCTTAAGAGGAAAAAGCAATTAAAATGATTTTTACTAATAAACTGGGTTTTTCTTCAAGATTTGGACAAATTTCCAATTTTTCATCCAAAGCCGAACAAGAGGAAATAAAAGATGATTTTTGTAAATAGCATGAGGGAACCAATGTTCCCAACCTAAATGAATACCCCAATTTATGTATGTAATTGATTTTTCTCACTAGATGATTTACTTATGTAATAGTTTAAATAGGACTTTATTTCAAGTTTTTACGGCTATCTCTTCTATGATTAGGATGTTTATTTAAATCTATCGCTTGCATCATGTGAGAGAGGAGAGTGGATTAACTTTAAAACTCACTTGTAAAATAACACTTAACCACAAACACAAATCTCTATTTAGGCATCAAAAGATTGAGATTTATTTCTTTACATCCTATTGGATGGTGACTCCATGACACCTACCTTTATGGGCCCATTAATAGATGCCTTCGTTGATTGACTACTAACCATAAATTGGACTTGATCCCTCTTTATGGTGATGCAGCTAATTCATGATTAAAAGTGAGCCTCCTCGGATCTTAGACCCAAAAAGTAGGCCTCCAAGAACCCAATTGAAAATGAATCAGTGCCTCCGGTATGCATCACAGTAGGTTAAAGGCCCCCTTAAATGGATATCACCCTCTAACTTCTTTCTCTCAATAACTTCCTTACTTATGTATATTTTCACCTCTGACACTCATCCACATATCATTTAAATATTTAAGCATATACATCAAGAACCAAATCAAGCATAACCACATATATACAAAATCTCCCATACTCTTGAAGGTTGTCTCTTTCTTCTTCCAACTCTACACTTTTCCTTGCCTTTATTCTTCTTATTTTCACCACCTATCACATAAAATATCATTCAATCCTCTATAAAAATTAAAACATATGATTTAATTTGCTTACCAATGGAAGAAGAAGAAGAAGAAGAAGAAGAAGAAGATGATGATGATGATGATGATGATGATGAAGATGAAGATGAAGATGAAGATGAAGATGAAGAAGAAGAACAAAAACTATTCAAATTCAATACACTAATTTTACTCATCTTGATCTTTTTGCTGCAGGAACTCACTCTCTCTTCTCTCTATCACTTATCACTCCCACAAATATAGAATTTTAGAGGCTTGAAAGAGAAAGAAAGTAACAAGTTAAAACTAAATATTCCTCAACAAAATGGCTGACCATCCCTTCTTCAAAATAAAAAAAAAATCAGCTTCAACAAATGGTGCAACATTCTAGAATATACTTGGTGTCACATTCTCATTGGTGTAATCATTTTACTCCCTAGCTAATTCACTGTCAATCCTTTTTGAAATTTTTAGTTACTAATCATTTAAATTATCATTTCCATTGGTGTAATTTTTTTACTCCCTAGCAAATTCACTTTCAATCCTTTTTGAAATTTTTAGTTACTAATCATTTAAATTATCATTTCCAATTTTAATTTTACAATTCATCTTATACAAAAATTACTAACTCAATAACTCACTGTAGACATTGGGTTCTGATGCAATTTTTGATCAGGATTAACCAATAAAGAAGATGTTTCTCATAAAAGACAAGGAATGAAAGTATATGTCTGTCTTTAAATTTTTAATTTTTTTTCAAATTAATGTTTTTCGAGCACCACCCATTTATTTCTTTCAAAAAAGATAAAATGAGGAAGACGATTTTGAGAATTTAGAGTAGTCTTAAGTATTTTAGCCTTATCTCAGCCTAGAGACCTCCTAATTAGATTAATCCAAATTACTATGAATCTTAAGACATAGAAATTCAAATTTCATGAGAAACCTAAACCTATTTCACTCTTTAAGATCCTTAACATTAGGCTTAAATTTAGATGGCCTGAATATGTTCCTTCACCCAGACCACTATGTAGTAATTTGGGAATAAATCAATCTGTAGAGATCATTTTGAGGTGAATATAACTTTTATAAAGATACTATAACCTAATTTAAACTTATTATTCCTAGTAATTTTTCAAATTCAGAACATCAATTTTGTGCCTCAAAGTTACATAGGAGTAGTCATCAATATTTTGGCCATAAATCCCAATCTATAAATCCAAATTGAGTGATTCTTCATTCATTAGAAAGCTAAAACGTAGGTAAATAAATGTCAATGAGAAACTTTGTCTAAAAAATAGCATCTTATAGCCTAAATATTGGGAACTATTTTGATTAGGGATTAATTGGCAAAGAAGAGGGTGGACTAACCTATGACTCCCTATGACTTGCCTATAACTCATTAAGTTATGCCCCAAATGAGTGTTGGCTACAAGTGGCCTAGGTGTCAGTCGTGAGTGAGTGTCGCTCAGAATTGGGCCCAATTGTGGGCATGACTCACATGCTAAACCCTTTTTTATTATTTGTTCACCTGAAAATAGATAGAATGGTGGGGATATTTTCTTCCAATCTTATCTTTATATTTTAGGTTACAGATTTTTCCTACAAAAATATAAGATTTACATTATTTTGAAAGGAAGGGGCTCTCTCAATCACTCCTTTTTTCTTTCTTTCTATTTCTCTTTACCGGTATCTAACAAGTGTACTAGATCGGCTAATTAAATCAATTTGAGATTGTTTCCCAAATGTTTTTGATTTAAAGACAAAACTTTAATTAATTAAACAAAAAAAAACTAAAATTAAAATTAAACTAACATGAACTAAAAACAAAATAATAACTGAAATTATCTTGCTAAAGGAACTATCCACCTTAACTTTCATTTTAATGACTTAGTTTCAATAAGAACACCAGTGATTATGGAAAAAACTAGATGAAATAAGGCACGATACCTTGAAACAAGACTATCTTTCTTAAGTATTAAATTCTCTTGTTAAGAATAACTCAATATTTGGCATAAGGATCCAGTTAAAATCTTAAACATTCATTAAACTCTTTTACGAGAAAATTCAATTCCAGTTTATTCTTAGTTTCTCCTCTCTTAGTATTAATCAATAATTTCAATACATAATTACATCAAAATAAGAAAAAAAATCATGCATTGACACTAAAGAGTTAACCCAAGAATATACAAATCATTAACTATGTCTAAACCAATTTTTAGTTATTGAATTAATAAACCAACAATCAATCTCAATATAATTAAGGATCAGAATATGTTTAAAATCAATAAATAATTAGCTGATATTGAAATTAAAGCTCAAAATAAAGTCATAATAGTAAAAATAAAAGATTCAAGTATCCATTAGCAAAAGAATAAAAAAAACTAATTCATAAACATGTTTAAAAACTAAAAAAAAGTTGAAAATGAAAATAATACTGAACAAAACAAAGAAAATAAAAAAAGCAACATAAAACTAAAACTACTAAATTCTTCTAACTCTTGATAATTGATGATTGATTATTGTCCTTTGGTGTTAGAGTCTTCTATTTATAGGCAAAATAAGACATAGAAGTCTTCTAAACTTCCTCAATTGGAATAGGAAAATAATTGTTCTTAAACTGGAAAATCCTTCGATGTATCAAGCAAAATTTTCCTTGATGAGATGCATTATCGTGCATCCTTCCTTGTAGGGGTGTACGACCACTCATCTTCCTTCTTTTTCCCATGCACTGTCGTGCATGGCTTTTCCATTGAGAGTTGCATGGCCACTTAAGTTTTTTTGCTTAAAATGGATGGCCACTTAAAGACTAAAGCTCCCAAGTGCACGGCCACTTAAGAAATTAGGCTTCCAACTGCACGGCCACTCAATAGTTCACTAGACTCTATGAACATTTATTAATAAAACTTTTCCAAGTTCACAGTTTTGGCCCATAACTTCTTGTGTTTTTACTATTAAATCTTTTTTCTTGTAAATTAACCTTGAAAAACATCAAAACTTAAAATTAACTCCTAAAACACAAATGTAAACATTTTAACTATAAATTAACCAAAATTAAACCAAATTAACTAATTTAAACACCTAAAAATATTATATAATTCATACTTATCATCTCTCTCAAAGCTCTTTGTAACTTGAAAAAGAAACAATAAAAATAGAGAAAATAGCAAGCCATAAATACATAAAATTTCTTATTTTTAAGTTACAAAATTTAAAGGTAATATTTTTTAGCCCCCTAACCTCCTAACCCATGTTTAGGAATGCTTTTAATGTAAATATTTACAATTTCCATTTTTATTATTTAATGTTTTATATTTTTTGGTTTCTTGTTTTTTACTTGTAACTTGTTTATTTCTTAAGTTTTGTATTATTTTAATCATTAGTATATAGAAAACCCATTAAAAATGTAAAAAAAATTTATTACATAAACTATGAAATTTTACTATTCATTATCTTCAACCTTTGTTTTCTAAATTTTAATCTTATTTTTTTGAGTTTAATTCACCTAAATTAATTTTTAATCACTTCTAAATGATTTTTAAAGAGTTTTTGTTATTTTTAAGCATTTACATGTGTTATGTGGATTAAAATAAGCCAAAAAATGATTTTTTCCATTTCCTGGGTTAGTTTGCTTTTTCCAGTTCTTATAGTGACACTCAATTTTCCTGTTGTTAAAAGGTTCCTTCAAAGTGGCATATGTTCCTCTCATCGGTACTGACATTTACAAATACTTATTTTTTCCTAAAGCTAAAAGTCTTCCTCCTTGCTTCTACCGATTCCAGCTTCTTGACTCCAAGCTTTTAGCAACACTTAAAAACTCTCGTTGTTAAAGGTCTTCCACCTTTACTTGCCCCTATTACTCCCTTTTTCCTTATTTTCCCTTTCTTTCATGCCCACAACTCATTGTTGCACCTTATTTTGCATGGTACTATATACAATTGGCCTACTTTGCATGCTTTTCAATCTTTTCCATTTATTTTTTTAATTTATTATTATAATTTCATTTTATAATTACTATTATTAGCATCATTAATGTTGTTGTTGTTGTTATTTTAATCATTTTTACTATTTATTTTATTATTATTAATTTTAATATCTTTAACACTATTGTAATCTTGTTATTTTTTTTTAGTTTTTGTTATTACTATATATATATATATATATATATATTTGTTATTATATATTTTACTATGTATTATTGTTATTGTTGTTGTTGTTGTTATTATTATTATTATAGATTTATTTTTTACTTCCTTTTATTTTGTTTTTTTTTTATTTGCTTTATTTTAATAAACAAATCTATGATTATATATATATATATATATATATATATATATATATATATATATATATATATATATATATATATATATATATATATATATATATATATATATATATATATATATATATATATATATATATATATGCACCCGTGTAAATATATACAACTACATTTATTTATTTTCATTTCAGTAATTTTTGGTATTTACTTTTTATAATAAATAAATATATCAATCGTATATAATACACACATATATGTATACGCACAAATTTATTTATTTTCACTTTTTTATTTATTTACATTTATTTTCTTTTATGCTATATATTATATATTTTACTATCAATCATATCGTATCGTATCATATTATATTATATTATATGTGTATGTATGTATGAATGTATGTATGTATGTATGTGTGTGTGTGTGTGTAATGCCCCAAAAATTAAGTCGGCCAATAATAACATATGTATATATATATAAATTGGTGACTAGTATTTTTTATATAGGTTTGCAAGGTTTAAAAATTTAGTTAAGAATATGATATTAGTGGCCATTATTTTTGAATGCCTTTGAATTTACAATATTATCTAAAATACACTTCAGTAGTAAATAAGAAACTAAAACAAGTAGAGAAAAAAATAAAAATAAACTAATAATAATAATAACAATAATTAATTTTAATAAAAGTAATAATAATAGAAATAAGATTTCTAGAATACCCTAGATAAAGTACTATAGCCATAGAAAAATAGATAAGAATTAAATAAAATAAAAAGACACGAAAAAGGAATAAGGAGAAAGAAGGAAAAAAGAGTATGAATGGAGGGATGGAGATTAGTTTCAGTTTTTAAATTTTTATCATTTCAAAATACACGTTCTCTGTCAAAGGTTCATTATTACCTTATCAAGATCATTATTTCATTCAAAGAACGAGGTAGATAGATTAATCTTCAACAGTTCAAATCTTATCTTCATGAAGCTGACCTTATCTTCAAGTATTATTATAAGAAGATGTTCTCATCAAAGGTAGAGCAGAGTTTTTTGGCAAAAAGATTCCCAATCTTTAATAGGAAAAATATTCAAAATTAGAAAGAAGAACAAAAATATCTCTTGTATTATCAACTAACTTCCCTTTGTAATAAAAACTTAGATTTGCAACTTATATTTTCAAGAGTTTGTACTTGTACTCCAATAACCACATCAGAAACGTCTTGTATATTATCATCAGATTATAATTCATCAGGTATTTTCTTTTAAATATCTCTTGGTGTATAGATTATTTTTTAAATGATTTATGTGTTATTTATTTTGATAATGATCAAGATATATTTTTACTCAAAAGATAATTAATTAGTTTAAAAATTATTTAATTGAAATGCATGAAAGTTTACGTTGTTTTTATTCAAATGAATTTTGTAATTATCAAGATTTTCATAAGAAAATAAATTTAATTGATATTTTAATTGATTTTATTCCTAGTATTTTGCATATTGTATACCAGATTTTTATATTATTTTAAATAACGGATAGAGAACAAAAAAGGCAAAAACTCTTAGAAGGTTATCAAAAGATTTATAATGTTAAAAGAAAAATTATAGAATCTATAAATCATATTGGTAAATTAAAAATCCATCTTATAGTTTATCATCATTTATTTCATGAAATTAATATGTGTCACTGTAAAAAATTTCAAATTAATATAATATTAGTTAATTTAATGTTAGAATTGTTTGATCTAATTATAAGTACTTATGGATTATCTTAAAAATTTATTTAGATGATTAAATAATGAAATAAATAGGTTACATTAAAAAATAAAAAATATAAATGCTAGGAAAAAAATTATTAACATATATATATTTAAGTCCTGAAAAATATACTTTAATGTTATATTATAATCAACAAATATATAATAAAAACTATGAGATCAAATGGTTAAAAAATATATTAAAATTGATACCTTTAGGTTAATAATATAGACAATATTAAAAAGAAATGTAAAAATATAGATAGGTTGATAAATGAGTTAAAAGAAGACATAAAAATTCTTAAACCCAGATTAATAAAATTAGAAGAAAATATAGTAAAAATAGAAAATTTATATTTATATTTTTTTAATATTATTATACTATTGTAGAAAATATTACATATATGATCAATAGAAATAAACATTTAATTAGGAGATTAGAAAATAATAAAAAATCAATACATATACATTAATTGTATAAACGTACAAATTATAACTATTCTAATTTAATTAAGTTAACTTTATTAATTCCCCAAACGAAGTGGTAGATCCGATCTTATCGAGATGACATGTTGGTGGTCCTGATAAGCTGGGTGGTCCCGTGATTTGCACAGGTTTCATTCTTGACTTCTTTTAAAATTTAGCTTGATTAAATATATTTGGATTGATAGATTAAGTAGAATATTTTCTATTAAAGATTCTAGATTTGGTTCAACTAGCGAAGATAATATTAGAGTGTTGGATGAAATGAACACTATAGGGGTAAATATCGAAAAACTTGAGAATGATTTAATTGAATGGACTATACCTAAACAAGATGTTCGAACAATATATTCAATAGGCACTTTTGAATTTTTCCATGATTATTCTATTAAACAAACAGAATAGACAATAGCTATTAATCAAGAATATGAAGCTATTCAATTGTTATCAGAAAAGCCAATAAATGAACATAAGAAAAAATATATAGATTTTTGCATATAAGATCAGTGCAGATAGCAATAAAACCTTTATTTAGACTAGGATTAGATACTCATATTTTTATGTGCTTAGGAGATGCTAGGCATGTTAATTATTCTAATTCCTTACTTGCTATGGTTGAAACTAATTTAGCAAATAGACTGGCATATTTTAATTATTTTTTAAGATTTACCATTAGTCTATATGATTTAAATATATTAGATACTTTAACTTTAACTATTAAAACAAAGAATTTAAAATTTAATGAAAATGTTAGAGCAATAGCAGCGATATAAAAATATATTATTAAGTAATGTCCATGACCATAGATCCAAAAACTAGGAAACCTTTTAAAAGAAATAAAACTTTATTATTTGAAGAAAATAAATCCCATTCTAACAGTCAAATTCCAAAACGACTTTAGATGGGATGAGATTACTACATCAGAAATTTGGGAATTATAAGAAGTATGTGAACCTAAATCAATTAATATTAATAATCATTTTTTAAGAATATTATAACATAGTGATGGAACAGTTCCAATAGATTTTTCCTCAGATAATAATCAATCAAATAATTCTTCTATATATTTAAACAATAGATCTTCAATACCTAGATCATTATTTGCAAAAAAATAAAAAATAAAAAGGGGTAAAATTTAATATAAATATTCGAAGGCCATTATATACTAAAAAGAAATAAAGTTAATAGTCTATTAGCTTGACTAGATCTCAAATGGAAGCTTTTCTCAAATTAATTAGTAATTTAAAGATGACTAATTTCCAGATAAATAAAGAATTTTTAAGTAATGATTTAAAAGAAGAATATAATAAGTAGAAAGCTTAATGGTATTTTAATAACTTTTTCCAAGAAGAATAAAGTAATTTTAAAAGTTTATGGTATACATATATCAAAGATAAATAAGTTAATATTCCTTTATTTTTGTGGTTTGAAAATTACTATTATTATAATTACATAGACTATCCGTTTCAAAAAGAAATTAATGGGTCTTCAAAAATAGGTAAACAATGGAATACTTTAGAAGGAAAATCAGTAGTCTCTATACATCCTCCGCTAGAATGTATTCAAGTAAAAAATGAAAAAAAAACTTATTTTGCCGAACCATTTAAAGAAATAAAAAGCATAAAATAAAGATGTAAGAAAAAACTTACAACATGTGATATTGCAAAATAATTTTTTGAATTAAATATTAGATATTGTAGCTAATCAATTAAATAGAGTTGAGGAGATAGTACAAACACCCAAGTCACAATCAGAAATAAGACAGACATAAAAAACATTAGCATAAAAGCCACCTATTAAATTAGAAACACTATTGTTTGAACCTTTTGAATTTTCATTAGGATCAATTATTAAGCTAAAAGATGAAGACCCTGTATTAAGAAAAATATAACAAAAATTAACAAAGCTAAATATTAAGGATAAACAGATTATGACTATATATGAAGAAACTATGTCAGAAATAAAAACTACAACAGAAGTAGAAAACCTAAAAGAATAGTTTAAGCCAAATAATGAGGATGCATTTTTAATTAAAAAAATTGCATTTTAACACATATATAGCTACACCAAAAACTCGACACTATTATCCTATACCTACACCTCCAAATACTTAATATGAAGAAACTAATTATGAATTAGAATATGATGGTAGATTTTTATATGAATGGAATATAGATGGTTTATCAGAATATCAAATATTAAATTTATTGCAAGAAATGCTTGTGGCAACAAGTGCTTATAGATCATAAGAAAATAATGAAACTACAATATCTCAAATGTTAACATCAGGATTTACTAGATAATTTAAAGGTTGGTGGGATCATTATGTAACAGACCTAGCTAGGAATTATATTTTAACAGCATGTAAAAGGATTGTTAAAGTAGAAAATAATTTTCAAATAGAAACAGAGCAAGATGATATAATAAGTACTTTAATATTTGCTATTACAAAAAATTTTGTAGGAGATCCTCGTTTATATCAGTAAATAAGTTCAAAAATTATTCAAAACTTAACTTGTCCTAAATTACAAGACTTTAAATGGTATAAGGATTTATTTTTAACTAAAGTAATAACTAGATCAAACTGTAATAATATTTATTGAAAAGAAAGATTTTTAATAGGATTACCTAAGTTATTTGTAAAAAGAGTACGGAGTAGGCTAAAAAGAGATAATAATGGTATAATGTCTTATAATGAATTAACTTATGGGCAATTAATAAATATTGTTAACATAGAAGAATTATCAATTTGTACTGATTGAAAATTAAAAGCAAAATTGAAGAGAGATAATGTAGTAGGAAGAAAGGAATTAGGTTTGTGAACAATGTGGATATCAACAGATTAAAGCTCCATCAGCTACCAAAAGGAAAATAAAACCTAAGAGAAAATATACATATAAAAGAAAAAGATATAAGCCAAAATAAAATTATAATCAGGATAAACCCATCAAGAGAAAATCAAAGTATACAAAATATAAACCCAAAACTAGTAAGAAAGATATAGTAATTTGTTATAAATGTAGAAGGCAAGGACATTATTCAAGAGATTGTAGGATAAAGAAATGTATTAATAAACTAATCATTTTAGAAGAATTAAAGAAGGAAATAGCTAAAATTATAATTAATGAAAATTCTAGTAGTGATGAAGAAATTACTGATTATTCAGAAAATGATTTAAATGCAACAAGTGAAAAATCTAAAACTAATAGGGAAGATAGTAATTCTGATTCAAAATCTTATAGTTGCTAAGGACCATGTCAGTATAACAATATAAATATGATAAGTGATGAAAAATAATTTTTATTACATATTAATTATTGAAAAATTAGATGATTTGGAAATAAAAAAGAATTATCTACTTAGATTAAAAGAAATAATAAGTACAAAAGAAAAAAGAGATTTTACATCTTATAGTTTAGCTGAAGTGTATAAAAAATTTCAAATTAGAAAAGAATTAACTATTCGAAAGGTTTAAGAAGAAATTAAAATATTGAAACAAGAAGTAAATATATTAAAAGGAAAAGTTCAGAATTTAGAAGAAAAAAGTGCAAGGATTAGTATTAGTAATACAATAAAAAAAGATAACTAAATTGAAAGGAATAGTATCCTCTAGTCTTATCATTAAAGATACACAAGATGAATATATTAATATTTTATCTCAAATAAATTATTAAAAGTTGTATGTAAAATTAGATAAAGTTGTTAATGATGATTTTCATTTAACTACCTTAGTTTTACTAGATAACGGAACATATCAAAATTGCATTCAGGAAGGTTTAATTCCAACAAAATATTATGAAAATACTTCCGATAGACTAGGTACTGATAATAGCAGGAAAGTTTAATTCCAACAAAATATTATGAAAAAACTTCTGATAGATTAGGTACCGATAATAGATCTAAGTTAATAATTAATTATAAATTATCAAGAGTTAAGATTTTTCATGAAGGATGTTTAAATTACGTTCATGATTTTTTCAAAGATTTAGGAAAATTATGTAAACCTTTATATAATAGATTAAAAAAGAAACATGAACCCTGGACAGAAAAACATACCAGTATAGTTAAGGATATTAAAGAAAAAATTAAAAGTTTACCATGTTTAAATATTCTTCATCCTGAAGCCTTTTTAATAATTGAAATAGATGCTAGTGATATAGGTTATGGTGGTATTTTAAAATAAAAATGAAAAGAAATAAACAAAGAAGAATTAGTAAGATTTTATTCAGAAAGCTAAAGTCAAACTCAAAAGAACTATTCTACTATCAAAATAGAAATTTTGAGTATTGTTTTATGCATAAAAAAGTTTGAAGATGATTTATACATGAAAAGACTTTTGCTACACATTGATTGTTTCTCTACAAAATATGTTTTAGAAAAAGATGTCAAAAATTTAATTTCAAAATAGATTTTTACAAAATGGCAAGCTTTACTTGGCAACTTTGATTTTGAAATCGAATTCATCAAAGGAAAAAGTAATAGTTTACCAAATTTTCTTCCTCAAGAATTCTTACAGGGCAAATAAATTCTAATATGAAAGTTTTGACAAAAGATACATTATCATCAAAAAATAGAATCCTCTAGTTACATCTCTTATTAGAATAGTTATTCCTAGATTTAAACCCTTTTTTTTCTTCATATTTTTCACCTTTAAGACCATATACCTTTACACCTTTTACACCTCCTAGATCATATTCAATAGCACTTACTTCACCTTTTTTCTTTCTCTTCTCCCATTATATACTCTCCTTCTCCTTCGACAATAAAATTCTCTTATCCTTATTATTTAAATGAGAAAAAATTAGCTATTAAGGTTTTGGAACTAGAAGAACTTAATTTATAAGAAACCCAAAGTTTTTACAAGTTCATTGATTATATTTTTCCTAATAGTTGGCATTTTTATGAGAAAGATCCAAAAAAAAGGAAGAGAATATTATGAAGCCATATTAATAGATTTTGGATCTATAGAAATAGAGCACCATTATGATGTAAGAGATAAAAATAGAATTACTTATAGCAAAGTTAAAATTATCAATGTTATCACTCAATTGAAATGGGGTCATAGACTGTATTTATTAATGATTTTATCAGCGTACCCTCCTAAGTCAACATATAGTTACAATAATTATCAAGAAGCCTGGTACCACACATTTTACTTGAGGAATTTTTAACATTCTTGGTTCTTTTATTTTTCACATAAATTTGGTGGTGTTCTTCCCAATTGGTTCATTATATGGGTTTAATTATAGAAGTAGTTCAATTTTTAATAAAAAAGCTTTTGCAAAGTTTTGAACTTATAATCAACTGAATGCTTCTGATAATCTTCTTGAATATTGTGCAATTTTTAAGGTCCCTTGGATTATGTCTTGGACTTATCATAGTTCAAAAAAAATTAATCAACATCTAGTCTTTTATAGAGAATTCAGAAAAAAATGGTGAGACACCTTCAATATTAAAAAAAAAGTTTATATTCAAGCAGTCATCAAATATTTTAATCCTGCAGCATCATCATAAACTCCTGTAACAAGTTTTCTTTTAGATAAAAGTCAAATTGTCAATTTATTATCAACAGCTTCTTCTGAAAAAGAGTTCAATTCTATTATCAATTGGATTTCAGCAGAAAGGTTCAACTCATCTGAAGGCAGTACTCCTCCTCTGCACTGCACACTTAAAGATTTTCAAGATCCATTTATAGATATAGAATTATAAATTATGTATGTATAAAGAATTGTATGTAGTTATATGTTGTAACATGTAAAGCCAAAGTAATGTAAGTAAAGATGAAAATGCAAATGTAAAAAAGAAAAAAAAAAGTGGAAAAAGATAAAAAGTCAAAAAGTCTTAAAAGAATTCAAAAGTAATCTCTAACCATTTATTTCACCTGAGAAAGTTTTCAAAAGCTTTAAAAGCTTTACCTTTCTCATTTTAAAAGATAATACTTACCTTTTTTTCTTTATCTTTTATCTTTATCCAATATAAAATACTATTTCAAAAGATTAGTTTCAATTTTTCAACTTTTCTCATTCCAAAATATACGTTATGTGACAAAGGTTTATTATTACCTTATCAAGATCATTATTTCATTCAAAGAACAAGGCAGATAGATTAATCTTCAACAGTTCAAATCTTATCTTCTTCGAGATGACCTTATCTTCAAGTATTATTATAAAAAGACATTCTCATCAAAGGCGAAGTAGAGTTTTTTGGCAAAAAGATTCCCAATTTTCAAGAGCAAAAATATTCAAAATTAGAGAAAAGAATAAAAAAATCCATTGTAATATCAACTTCCCTTTGTATTTTTTAGAGCTTGTACTTGCGCTCCAATGAGCTCATCAAAAACTTCTTGTATATTATGATCAAATTATAATTCATCAGGTATTTTCTTTTAAATATGTCTTGGTATATAAATAAATTTTTATATGTTTTATGTACTATTAATTTTGATAATGATCAAGATATGTTTTTACTCAAAAGATAATTAATTAGTTTAAAAATTAGTTAATTGAAATGCATGAAATTTTACATTGTTTTCATTCAAATAAATTTTGTAATTGTCAAGATTTTCATAAAAAAAAATAAATTTAATTGATATTTTAATTGATTTTGTTCCTAATATTCCTGTAGAACGTTTTCAAAATTTATAGATTATTTTGAATAATTGATAGAGAACAAAAAAGGTAAAAACTCTTAGAAGGTTATCAAAAGATTCATAATGTTAAAAGAAAAATTATAGAATTTAGAAAACATATTGGTAAATTAAAAATCCATCTTATAGTTTATCATCATTTATTTCATGAAATTAATATGTGTGGCTGTAGAGAATTTCAAATTAATATAATATTAGTTAATTTAATGTTATAATTATTTGATCTAATTATAAATACTTATGGTTTATCTTAAAAATTTATTTGGATGATTAAATGATGAAATAAATAGGTTACATTCAGAAATAAAAAAAATATAAATTCTAGGAAAGAATTATAAACATGTCTATATTTAATTCCTGAAAAATATACTTTAATGCTATATTATAATCGACAAATATATAATAGAAATTATAAGATCAAATGGTTTTAAAATATATTAAAATTGATACCTTTAGGTTAATAATATGGAAAATATTAAAAAAAATTTTAAAAATATAGATAGGTTGATAAATGAGTTAAAAGAAGAAATAAAAATTCTTGAACCTATATTAATAGAATTAGAAGAAAATATAGTAAAAATAGAAAATTTAAATTTACCTCATTTTTCATATTATTATACTATTGTAGAAAATATTAAATATATGATAAATAGAAATAAACATTTATTTAGGAGATTAGAAAATAATAAAAATTAATACCTATATGTTAATTATATAAATGTACAAATTATAACTATTTTAATTTAATTAATTTAAGTTTATTAATTCCCAAACTAAGTGGTAGATTCGATCTTGCATTTTTTTTCAAAGCCTAGTGGGGCTTGTATGAGCATAACTTGGTTAAATTTCGAGCCTTAATTTCTTTAGGAATTCACTTAAAGTGAAGTTGTATTAGCATTAGTAGAATTATATTGGAAATAAGAAATTGTCCTAGATATATTAGAAGAAATATTATCTAGCGAAGTTAAATTAGATAAATAGAATATTTCGTAAAAAATTATTCTAATTAACATATCCAACTGAGTATATTTAATTAAGATAGATTTAAAGAGCATTTTGAGACTGTGCTTGGAGCAATGAAATGTTGGTCAGATCTAAAGGCTTAGTGCTAGTAAGCCCTTGGAAGCTGAGATGGCATATTGGTAGTCCAGATAAGCAGGGTGATCTCGTGGTTCATGCAGGCTTCATTCTTGATATCTTTTTAAATTTAGCTTGATTAAATATATTTTGATGGATAGATTAAGTAGAATATTTTCTATTAAAGATTCTATATCCAATTCAACTAGCAAAGATAATTTTAGAGAATTGGATGAAAAGAACTCTGTAGAGGTAAATATTGAAAAAGTAGAGAATGATTTGTAACACCTTACTCTCATCCATATATCCGTATAATATATAGAGATATTAGTCAGATCTACACATATATAAATTCAAAATCATTTACTAAAACAATGATAATTCTAAATATAAAATGCCTGACATTAAATATAAAATCGTTCTACCTCAGTTTATGCGATCCCAATATCTTTATGTACATGCCATTCGAAATTTCTCCTTCATATCCCGAAATTTTCTATTCCCGCACGCAATCAAAAACTGCACACTAAGCAACTATGTGCTTAGTGGTGGATACAACTACTCAAAATTTCATTTGATTAAATTTTATTTCCAATCTTTATTATTTTTATTAGCTTAAGCAATTCTATTTATTTGACTAACTTTATTTTCTAATATTTTATTGATTGGTTATCACGGTTTTAATTTAAATAATGTTTATGCCCTTGAAATTTTCATTTTTTTTATTTACTGGTCCTTGCCTATCTTTTGTTTAAATTATTCTTCTTAACTTGTCTAATCAATTTAATTTTCCTTAATTGCTATATTAATATTCAAATTTACAATTTTCTCTAATTAACTTACATTTTGACTCATTTGACTTTATTTGGCTTTTATTAAATTTCCAATGTACAAATTACATTTTAATTCTTTGAATTTCCCAAAGATGGTAAATTTACAATTTAGTCCCTTAATTTTTGACTAATTACATTTTTGCCCCTTTGTCTTATTTAGGCAGTTTAAGTTTCTTATTACTCTTTTTGCTCCAACTAGCCAATTTACCCTTATTTTATCATGTAATTACAGTTTTGCTTTTACCCATCACATTGATCTTATTATTTTTTTCACATCAATTATTATTTATTTACATTTATGACATCCAAATTATCATAATTATTCTTTTATCTCAATTTCATACAAGATTACCATTTTGCCCCTAGTCGTGGACAACCACGAACTGGATAAACGGGACGTAAATACAGTGTACTAAAGGGATCACACATCTAGATGCGACACCAAAGCCCCAGTACTGATACATATAATAAGTCGGCTATCCTATCTCATATATCATAATCATTTCTGATGAAAACTATCATATAAACTCATGGTATCCCGTGAAATAAATTCCTATGGCTAGCCATACTATCCAAGAACTAGATTTCCCATTGATACTAAGGGCATTATCAAGATTTCATATCCCATAACATTTTTATCACCATATTTAATCTTATCGTATTATGTTAATCACATTGCACTTTCAAGTGTATCATCAAACATATAACGTTAGCCATTAAGTAATATCACCCTTCCAAAATATTTTTCTCCCTAATTTCATATCATACATAAATATATATACCGATTTCACATGAAAATTACTAAGTTCCATAAGTTTTTCTTTTTGCCATTATGTAACTATTCCATCATCAAATGCATCTCTCTTTGTTTCATTCTAATTAATATTATTGCCTTCTTTATATATAAATTTATCTAATTACCAATAAATACCAATTAAACATCCAATTACATTGAGTTACCCAATCCGGTTACTTTTGTTTCTTTCTTTTTTTTTTAATTTTCTTCATTCATTTGAGTTTCTAGCGCATTAACTTGGCATCATAATATATTAACTTAATATATTACTCTAATACACATAATTTAGTATAGTTACATAATATAATTTTTAGACTTGTGAGGGCCTAAACTTGACCCTAGTAGGGAATACGTTTAATTGTATAATGCTATATGTACAATTAAAATTAATTTTTATGGTTATAGCCACACTGGGATAAAGCTTCTTGAAGGGCAATGTGGTAATTTTAGTTAAATCAATGAAAAAAATCACTACAAGAAAATTAGCAAATAGCAATGGAAATTAGCAACCGAATTTGTTAAATTTCCGTTGCTAATAAAAATTAGCAACAGAACATTCGGTTGCAAATTTGGCGGTTGGTATTTTTAGCAACAAAACTATTTTCCGTTGCTATTTTTACCAACGGAATTAGAATTTTTGTTGCTATATTTAGCAACCAAAATAAATTTCCGTTGCTATATTTAGCAATCGAAATCAATTTTCATTGCTATTTCTAGCAACCAAATTGAAGTTTCGGTCGCTAAATTCAGTAAAAATTATAAAAACAATTGCGACGAAATTTTCGTCGCTATTCCGTCACTAAATTATTGTTGATTTTGATGAGAGTTTGAAGGGACTCTTTATGCTTTGCAAATTCCAAAATTTCCATCAGAAAATAGCCAGGACTGAAAGAAAGTTGAATAATGTTTCACAATCAGCTCAATATTGCAATCCGAAAATAGCCACAACTGAAAGAAAGTTGAATGATGTTATAATTCAAACCAATAAATGAATGCACAACATCAATGAAATGTTAAAGCAGAGCAATAAGGAGAAAAAAATGAGCAGCAACAGCAAGGGTTATCCATCCAAACAATTTGATAGATATAAAGATGCAATTAATCATTTCATTAATTTTACATCTGATGGAAAATAGATCAGGAAATAAAAATCACAAAACCATGCTGACATACTTAATTAATTGATAAATTCTTTATAAGGTAACCATTGAATGAGATGTGAACAATTAACTTGGTATTTCTATCTTTAAACTTTAACTTGACATGATAGTTTGTTCCATGTCTATGTATGCTATAACCATTGTTCATTGAATTGAGATTTTCTGCTTTAGACCAAGAAGTTAGAGGATTTATATGTAATCTTATAAACAAAAGACTAAGATTTATGTGGTGAAGGTGGGTTCTGCCTTATTTATTAACAACTTTACTATTGCTCTTTATGATTAGCAATTGCAATTAAGGCTTAGTTGCGTAAGTTTGATTGATATAATTTATACAGTAGTGTTATAAATATAATATCAGTTATAATCAAGCATACCATAAAGCCCCATCAGCTCAAAAAGGAATAGAGTGATATGATATAGAAATGGGAAAAAATAGGATAATAATATAGAAAGACAAAAGCATACCATGTCTCCTCTGGTGTGTATGGACAAGAAAAAAATAATTAAAAAATTATGATAAAGAAGAAATTAATTGATTGAAAATAATATAAAACGTGTACTAGAAACTCCCATAAAAAAATGAATGCCCCTACAAACAACATAATAAGTTTAGCACATTTAAAAAAAATAAAAGATAAGAAAAATAGCAAGGCAACTGATTTATATACATATAGAGGCTTTAAAATAATATCTGCAGCTTGCATATAGCAAAATATCCGAATATCAAACTCTTGCATATAACTGTACAAACTCTTAAGACAAATGTCAGAAATAGAGCATAATATCAACTAACCAACAGGACCAGAAAGCAGAATTCATGGATTAATAATGGTAAGCTCTGCAGTAAACTTCACATTTTCTTTGTGCTTCATGTGTATAAATGATGCTGTAATTAATACATTTTTTGTATTCTCACTGCAAGGGAAAAAATGCAGAATTTCACAAGTCACTTTCACGGCATGCAAATACTCAAATGAAATAATATCATACAAAAATGATAACTACACTTCCTCCAGTTATTTAATAATAGATGAACTTATATCTTAGCCAATGAGTTTCCCTGAAATAAAAAGGAAGTTATCCATATCAAATTGACCAGTGTATTCAATTTATTATTGAACAAAAAGGATTTTCTTTCCAATTTACATTTATATATTGTACATAGTGATTTGAAGTTACAAATCTGGTATTCACATATACATATGATAGTCCCTATATATTGATTGAACACCCATTATCGCTCAAGCTAAATTAAAAGAGATTTAAGAAGCAGTCAATTCAATATCAATGCTATGCATGGACATACACACAAAAATTATGTTATACTGCACACAATAAACAATTACAATGTTCATATTATGTCTACAAAATTAGCATAACTCCATTTTACAGACAAGAATTGTTAAAATAGGATTAGAAATATGAGATTGGAAGGCACACTGTAAATTAATCTAATAACTTCTCTAATGTTAGTTGTTACATATTTTATGCATTTAGAAAATAAAAAAATTACCCTAATAATGAAGTCTTGCCGATTAGGTTCAAATGGATTTTTAGGAATACAAAAAATTGCTTTTAGGTATACTTTTTATACATTTGAAGTAAGACAAAGGGTTGGAGTGCCTTGTACTTGAATAAGTTGTAGTCCTCAATCATAATTACAAATAACCTAGAAAACATGCTATAAATTTCTCAACGAAAAAAATTAAATAATGTTGGCAAATGCGACTATACATGAATTTAACAAAAACCATGGTAAAATACTCTTATGAAACAAGGATTGGTTTCTTAGCAAGGCACAAAATATATCAACAAATATTCAATACGATTCCTCAAGATCTAATTTCGTTTAAGGAAGAAATTCTACCCAATTGTCGGAATGATATTTAGATGCATATAGTGCCATATGGTAGAAATCAACAAGGATTTCAAGGGTAAAACCATTGAATGAGCAAAAGTACACCCAAAAGGTGCCAAGAGAAAAGATGGCACCATGAATTACAAAATTACATAAATAATTTCCTCTAAGCATGTGGTTAAAAATGAAGTTCTAGCTCATCATATCATATGAATCACATATCACTGCCATTTGGTTCTCCATAACAGGGAAAAAAGATTCTCAATAATTAATCAATCTCCAATTCAATACCATCTTTATAAACAAACACATGCACATGGCACTATACTCACAGCACCATCTGACGTTTAAAAGATACTAGAAAGGGAAAATAACTACTCATCAAGATACCACAGATACCTGTGGTTCAACAGGTACAGAAATCACAAATAGGAAATGAGAATATTTTTGCTATATCCTAATAGTAGCATGTCTAATTGATATATTATTCCCCATGTGAGCCCACCTCTATGGGATTGTTCAAAGTTAAAGAGATGCAAATAATTCTTGGCATAAAAAGATAAGGTGCAAAGATCTGAATTCTATACTCAAATATTTAAAAAATAGTATACGAACTGCACAAATGCTCTTTTTTCTTCTGGACTACCAACTTAATGAAAATATTGTGAAATAGTTCCACTACAATATGAACTTTGCACAACTGAGAAACTGATTCCAAGTTCCAAAAATGCACCAATATTAGAAACAAGAAGAAAAAGTTAAAATGAGCCTTATTTCTTCACAAATGGGCTCATATTAATACTTAAATGATAGTAGATCACATTCTAATCACATGTATCTCAAACTTTTGAATCAAAAGCAAAAGGTTTCACTCCCTCCCTAAAAAGATTGAGAATCATTATACTCTGCAATTTAGTCCTAGAGTTGTATGTTTCCAAATCATAAAATAGTCAAGAGCATTTTCTTATGTCTTTTTTCTTATTGCCCATAGTTGGATATGCCTTATTGTAGGGAAGTGAAATTAAGAATAAGAAAAGTGTAAAGCACTAAAAGTGGCCTGGATACACACACACACACACAAAACACAATGCCTAGTGATAAGAAGTCCCTCCAAGACAAGTTTAGAAACAAGCAAGAAACTCAATTAATCTTCAATTTTCAGATCTTTCTAGATCGTGGTTCAATACTTAGAGAATCTCATTTGAAATGAATAGAGTATTCCAAATTATTGAAGACATAAAGATAGTAGTCAAAAGTAAGAAGTCATAATATGAAGCCTTATCTAGAAATCTAGCAAATAAAATAAGAACTCGTACTCTCAAATAGAAGCTCTAGCAACAGCAGAAGGATCACCCGACCTCCTTTCAAATTGCAAGAATTTGCCTAGACTAATTGGCACTTTTGCACCTTTAACTACAACCTCAGTCACGAGTTGCTGAAAAATCTAAGTTGCAAAGAGATTAAGGAAATTGACACAGTCATAAACAAAAAAATAATAATGAAAATGGAATGAACATGAGTGTATTTGAACAAATCTACAAGTAAAAGTAAACAAAGAGAGAGAGAGAGATAGAAAAGGATACATAGGCCTACTTCCTAAGCACACCGAAAACCACCTCATCTCCTGAGTGCAAAGCACGACCATGAAAAGGATACATAGGCCTGGTTCCCAAGCCAAGAAAAATAGCATATCCTATAGCATACATCTATTGTTGTTTACTTGAAGCCGTCTGGAACTATCCCTTGCTGCAACTGCCATGTCATGCACACCAACTTCTTTAACAGGGGGCCCAAATAAATGAATTATCTTTTCTCTCACAAGATGCACATGGCAATATATATCATAACATGCATATACAAAAAGAGATTAAATACAAAAATATAAAAGATACATGAACATACATAAGGTAAGAAAGCCTTTATTCATATAAAGCAGTTAACATGATATTTCATACAACAAAAATCATCGATTTTGAAGACATTAGTCTCATGCAAATAGGATTAGCACATTAGTCCTATTATGAAAAAGCTTTCATTGTGAATTTTGATTAAAAAAAAATTGAAAAATTTTAATAATAAAATACCATCTTTTAATAAAATAACAATCAATTAAAACTTATAAACAAACAAATATGCTTTTTAATAAATAAATAAACTTATCATAGAAACCTAATAAAACAAATAAATAAAAGTAAACAAACCAATAAAGCATCCTAATAACACATGAATAGTTCCATCAGTCTTTTTGTAATCTTCTTCACCATAATCTACACATTGTTTAAATGTTACTGTTGCAGCATTATTCACCTAACACAACACAATTCGTTCAAAATCAGTATTCCACTTCCTGTGTGCCTTTATGAAAAATATATATAAAATGATGATATTTTTGAGAGGAAAAAGTTACAAGGATATTGAGGTTGCTATGAAAAGTAGAGGAGACTGTAGCCATCAAATTTTCTCTTTGTTGTCTGCTACTAAGATCAAATACAGAATCGCTAACTCTGAGCCCTTTACTCTCCCATTCTTTTACTCTCTCTTTGATCTCTATTTCATTTACTATTGCATGTCTATTTAACAACAAACATAGTAAGATTTTGAAGGAATTATACATTTAATGAATAGATAAAGAAAGATTAGTAGTAATTAACCCAATGCCTTTCGTTCCACCAGTCACAAGAGCCGTCATGCCCCTCAGCGACCATCTCTCATCTCTCAACAAAAACTTTGTTTCTACCATTGCTAATTTAAATGGAACAGTAATTTTTTATATTGCTTTTCTTGATTTTTCCTTTCATTGTGTGGTGATGATATTTATAGCCAGGAAGATATGATATATGACAGTATATGTTTGGAATTAAGTTTGTTTCTTTAGGTATTAATTATTCAAAAGCCTCTCCAAATATATATGAGTTATGGTGATTAAATAATTAATCATAATGTCAACCCAACTATAACCGTAATTAGGATGTTCACTGGCATAAACCACCTGCATTAACATTCTTACTAATCAAAACCTGAATTGCCTAACCATGGAATTTAATTAATTAATTAATCAATCAATCAATCCAAAAAACTTACAGCAATACTATGCTTTCAAAGGTGATTGATTTAGCCAAATTGCCACCCACTAGTGCTAGATTAAGCACGTAGAAAACAACCTACACATTGCCACCACAAATATAGTATGACCTAATCACGAACTACAAATAAAAAGATCAACCCAAATTTAACTATAACAAGTGAAGTGCAGTGAGCATATATCAATTCTTCTAGTTTCACAACCAAAATTTCTTAAGCTAATAACTATGCCATTCAATTCATAATATCCCCTAATTATTCCTATAGACAAATGGAGTAACAAATTTATATGTAGATTTCTTCTCTTACCATAGTGTAATAGCAGTAATTAAACAATTGATTTCTACGAATAAAGAGCTCTAAAACAACCTTAAAAGAGAAGCCTCCAATTAATCGCTCGCTGATCATCACAAACGCTAGGGTCAGACTCGTCGTGGAACCAACCGACAGTTTTCTGTGCTTCGTAGACAATTTGAGAAATGGTAGAGCCAAAGAAAACACCAAACAAGTTTAGATTCAGAAATCTCAAGACACGTATAGCAATATTGATTGCATCGGTGGAGAAACCTTGTTCAACGGTGCGTTTATTCTCGCGAATCTTTTAGATGGTGGCAGAGATTTTCAAGTAGAGAGGACGACAGATGTAGAAGTGAATCATAATGACGAGAACCGCCAGTAATACTCAAAATGCGATCCTTGACGTTGGCGATGCCATGGCTGAGTTTGTGAGATTTGGGACAACCGACGAGGGAGAGATCGAGGCTCACAAAAATATGAAAGAATAGCAAAAATGGACTATTTATACTTAGGGCAATAGGGTAAAAATGAAAATAGCAATCGAATTTATTTCGGTTGCTAAAATAGCAATAGAGTAATATTTCCATTGCTATTTTAGCAACTGAATATGAATTTCGTTGCTATTTTTCATTGAAAATGTAAATTAGCAACAAAATTTAAATTCAGTTGCAATTTTAGCAACGGAAAAATAATTTCGTTGGTATTTTTAGACCCAAAGTTATTCCACCACCTTGGCACCCAAAATACCAACCGAATTTAGTTTCCATTGCAAAAATAGCAACAGAATTTAAATTTGGTTGCAATTTTAGCAACGAAAAAATAATTCCGTTGGTATTTTTAGACCCAAAGTCATTCCACCTCCTTAGCACCAAAAATACCAACCAAATTCAGTTTCCATTGCAAAAATAGCAACGAAATTTAAATTCGGTTGCAATTTTAGCAACGAAAAAATTTTTTCGTTGCTATTTTTAGACCCAAAGTTTTTCCACCTCTTTGGCACCAAAAATACCAACCGAATTCAGTTTCCATTGCAAAAATAACAACGAAATTTAAATTCAGTTGCAATTTTAGCAACAGAAAAATTTTTTCGTTGCTATTTTTCGTTCCAAAATTTCTCCGCCAAATGTTGGCTCCTTTTTAGCAATGGTTTAGGGGTTTCGTTGCTAAATTTTGGCACTAATAATTCCCTCCACTTTTAGCAACAGAAAATAATCAAATATATTTCTATTTCTAAATTTGCAATGTTTAACCAAATTTAGCAACGAAATATATTTTTCCTTGCTAAATAGCAACATAATTCATTTTTCGTTGCTAATTTAGCAACGGAATCAATTTCGTTGCTATTTCTAGATTTTCTTGTAGTGAATGGATTATTTGAATGATAAAAGAGATGTTAGGATAAGATTTAGGATTTAAGTTTCTTTTGGGGTTAAATTGTAAATTAAGAGATGGAGGGGTAATTATTTTAAGAGAAAGACTTGGAGAATAGGGTTAAAAGGGTAATTGATGGTCTCTCCCACGTGATTCCAATGAGAATATCACTGTCTGTAAAATAAGGAAGACCATCTCTCTCTCTTTTACGTTTTCTCTTTTTCTCTTTCACTGGATTTGGAACTAGAGCTTAGTAAGAGGAACTTCTCCCTTCTATCCTTACTATTAATGCAATATTTTAGGAGAGCAGGAAGGAAAGCTTAGTATCTTTTGTGGTTTGTTTAGGACAGTCAAGCAAGGATAAGGGCAAGGGGATCTTGAAGGAGTAAGAACATCACTGATCAGGTATGGGAGTATCGTGGTTTTCATTATCGTCTATAGATATTTTATAAAAACTAGGGTTTTATTATTTGAGTTCTTTGGTTCTCTAGAGGAAGTTAAAGATGGTTAATGAAAGATATTTTGTTTAAGATGAGTTTTGATAAAATGTTTTGGCCTATGGAGTCATTACATTCTTATTAAAGTGATTCGAATCCTAGAATCCCTAGCCTGACACGACCACTCGAGCTTGAAGGCTTGCATCACGTGGTCACACAAGCTTTAAAACTTGTGAGGCACACGGCCACACAAGCTTTAGAGCTTGTGAACCATATGGTCACGCAAGCCTTAAAGCTTGTGAGGCATACGACCAAGCAAGCTTAAAGCCTACGAAGCACGTGGCCATGCAAGCTTTAAAGCTTGTGAGGCACAAGGCCACACATAAGTCCACTGCCTTTTATTTCCCTGTTTTGCACATTTGTTCCAATTATCTCACAAATCACTTTCCCAATATTATCGACTAAGCAAAAACTCTTTATAACAATAATCAACCTTTTTAATGCGACCTAATAGGCACATTTAGTGAGTATGTTCACTAAGGGTATTATGTGATTGTTTTATGCTATGCTTTTATCGTCAAGCCATAACAATTAAGGTAAAGTAATCATGGTAAGTTTACCAATTAGTGTTAATTACAACTTACTTCGATATGTGACCGTAATAATAATAATGTTATAATTTCATGAAATTACTATGAAAATATATATGTTTATGCGAGGTAGGATGAAAACTGTCCTTGAATGAAAATGAATATGCGGTATATGAGTGTAATTGAGGTGACATATATTGATACCATCACATGTGTATGAAATGTAAATTCAGATGTGAATTGTGGCTTGAGAAATATTGTAATATATAAGAAGGAATTTGATGAATCAAATGTTCTTTCGATTAAGTGGTTAAGCCTGCGGATCTTAGTTTAATTATGGATTAGATAGGCATGCCTAAAGGGATATAGTTGCAGCTGCCATAGTTGACCCCGTTTGGCTCCATTGATCATTCCTTTGAAGGAACCATAGTTCGACCCTTGGGTTCATTGTTTGATATCCTCGTGATATCCATTGTTTGATACCTTCGGGTATCCATTACTCCTGTTATCCACCTCTTTTGAACTAGTACTTAGGCAGGCTATTAAGTTTAAGAAAATGTTAAAGAAATCAAAAAGGAAATACATTTATCAATTAGTTCATCCGTATAATGTAAGCACGTGAATGATTGAATACCATGTTTTATCTTCGCTTCTTTTGGATCTATTGTCAGTTTGAAACAACCTCATGATAAAAGTATGTTGATGCTCTTATTGAAATGTTGTGTGAAGATATTTATATATTTGATTAAAGCTATTGGTTGATCATATTGTTATTATTTTTGTATGTTATCTCCTTGCTAAGCTTTATAGCTTAGCACGGTTGCTCTACATCCATATAGGTTTGACTGGTGATCGTACAGGGATTTAATTCTGCATTGGTTGCCAACAAGAGTCAGTTCAAACTATTATATGTAGGATATTTTATGGATAGTTTCTTTTTGTCTAGTCTTGTATTTTATCATGCTTCAATGGGGAAAATGTAATATAGAGGACTGTAAACCTTAACTTAAATTACCATGCTTGCCTGCCCCTCCAGGTTGTGGTGGCTAATGAATGATTGCCACATTATAATTGTTTTGCATGACCTTCCAGTTTAATTATTGAAATATGCATGCACCATATATGTATATGATGATATGTTGATGAATGATTGGTGTGAGTTATGGTTGTTGAAGGCATGATATATGTTTTGGTTGGGAGTCGATATTAGGGTATGACAAGACTAATCATTAAATTTGAATAACGATTAATAAACCACTCAACGATAATATACTTATTTCTTGAATTATTAATCAATTTAAAAGAATTCACTAATTATCATCAAATTACCCATGATTCCATCTAATATACATAATTCGGTCTAACCTTATTCCACCATTATCGCTTTGTTTCTTATACAATCCAAGTTCATATTACTATTGCTCATCATTTTATTAGATTATGCCAACTTATTTCATGGCTTTCCTTATTTATATATCTAATTTCGCAATATTATGGCATTAATTTTTCCATAAGAATTATTATATTCCAATGATTATTCAAACTCATATTATATTAATTTTGTTCTTTGAAATTATATAATATATTATCTCAACTAATACTTAGCATTATCTCAAGTTTTACATCCCATTATGTAATTCAGCCCACATACTAAAATTTTCAGCATAAATTTCTTCTTGCCCTCAAATGCTACTTATATTTTATAATATTAATTTATATAAATATACACTAATTTATTCTTCCTTTACCATAATATCAATTAATTTCTTATATGAATATCCTTATTATTTTTTTTATACAATATTCCATACCCATATATTATTTTTAATTCAATTACACCATATTGCATTTATTTATCTTATGATGTTACCATTACATTTAATCCTTTACAAACCACCATATTTCACCTAAAATTTTCCAAAGGTATAATTCGACAGCCATTAGCTTCCTACTAATTATTTGATTTTTTTATATCATATCATTATAATATTACAATTTCATTTAATACCTATAAGCACTAATTTCCACCTAATATTAGTAGAAGGACATCCGGCCACACCAAGGTTCTTGGCTCACATGCATATTTCTATTATCATTAAATTTATCACATTTAAAATCATCCTACTACATGAATCACTTAATTTATCTCCTATTGATTTTGAATTTCATATTATTACATAAGATAAATTCCATCTTAAATTCTGAAAATTAATGAAATTAAATGTAGTTTGTATCCACATACCTTATTTTATTGCTTTTCACTCTTTAATCTTCAATCTTGTTGTTCCCCACAAAAAAAAAACACCATGCTCCTCACAAACTCCCAGGTGGCCGAACCAACATAACCAAGATATACCCATCAATTAGTCTTCTAAACCCAATATAACCTCATAACAATCATCTATATACCTTGATCTACCTATTAGAGTCTTCAATTCAAACTAAAAAACCTTGATTTCACTTACCTTGATTTTTTGGACATAGGCTTAAATCCTTAATTTCTCCTACTTCCTTTGCTCAAGAGGAAGTTTAGGGCATGCCATCATGCTGTAAAGGGGCTAGAATATAGTACTAAGGCTTGGATTGAGGGGAAACCAAGAAGAAGATGCAAGAAAAATTAAGAAGAAAAAGAGGAGAAAAGGTCAGCCAAGGAGGATCAGTGAAGGCAGCAGATAATTTTGGAATTCAAGAGTTCCTTGGTCTTTAAATACTTAGATTAATGGGTTTGATGAGCTTCGTTAGGATAATTACACCTAACCTAAGCCTAAACCTAAAATTAAAAGGCCTAAAGCACACAAAAATTATTTATCTCTCTTATCTTACTCAAACTTACTGTAATTAAATTCCATAATATTTAAAATAATAAATTAAGTCTTTATATAAATTTTTGGCTCAATTAGAGTATGTTTTTAGTCTGATTCACCTAAGGCAGTCCGACAAGAAAAATCTCAACGTCACTAAAAATTTTATTTTTTATACCAAAATATTCTACATAAAATTTCATGTAGAAATCAAAATTTTAGTTATTTTTAGAAGTCATTTGCTATTTTTAAATTTGCATTGAAACTTTCATCAGCCTTTTTTTCCCGTTCTTGACCATTTTCCTTAAACCAGTGTTTCTAGTGTCAGAATACTACAAAATTTTATCCCACGTGCACTAGATTACTCAAGAACACGTTGTTAAAATTTTGGATAATTCTGATATCGTTTCAATATATTTCTGATTTAGACAGTCTGCACAGCCAGTCCAATATTTGAAATTTTGAAACTGCCAAAACACTTATTTTCCACATCACATAGCTTACTTGAGTTAATAATAACATATTTATTCCATCAGAATAATTTTCAGAAGTTGATACACTTATTCAGAGTCTAGTCAAACTTTCAGTCAACCCTTTGTATGGTACCAGATAAAAATTCACTGTCCCATCTAAAAGTCAATCTAAGCCTTTTTACTTCTCAGATAATACCACTGGACTCCATTTAATGCCTAATTTCATAATTTACTCTCAGGCAAAATTTTTCGCTGGGTCACCCATCTTAGGATTTTTCTAGTCCGAACACGTATAACCTTTACACATTTTTCAATTTCCCTGACTTACTCATCTCCGATTATTCTAAAATTTGCTCTGGGATAATTATCCATACTCTACATCATACCCTTATGTGACCGATGCAAAAATTTGGGATGTTACATGATTTGTTTGATTGGACAATACCTAAATATGATATTCGAACAATATATTCAATAAGCACTTTTGAATTTTTCCATAATTATACTATTAAACAAACAGAACAAATAATAGCTTTTAATCAAGAGCATAAACTATTCAATTGTTATCGGAAAAGGAAATAAATGAACATAGGAAGAAAAAATATCAATTTTTGCATATAGTATTAGTACAAATAGAAATAAAACCTTTATTTTGACTAGGATTAGATACTCCTATTTTAATGTGCTTAAGAGATGATAGACATGTTAATTTTTCTAATTCTTTACTTGCTATCACTGAAATTAATTTAGCAAATGGACCGATATATTTTAATTTTTTTTAGGATTTACTATTAGTCTATATGGTTCAAATATATTAGATACTTTAACTTTGACTATTAAAACAAAGAATTAAAATATTAAGAAAAATGTTAGAGCAATAGCATGATAAATAAAATGAAACACCCTATTATAGCATCTCTATCATATGTTATGAAGTCTACTTAAGTCATATTATGTTAAGCAATTAACTCAATTAACATCTACATGCATTCATGTCACCTGATCCATCTAATCATATAACTTGTATTATAATTAGGCTTCTCACAACTTTCATGTACATTTCATTTTGAATAAGCACAGTGACTCATTATGCAACCCATTATCTTAATCATACTAGATTCATCTATCTTAGTCATTTCACTATCAAGCATAACATTCAGCATTCCAGCACATTTGAATAAAGTCATTCTAGCTTCTAGATGCATGTATATACTAGCATTCTCACTAAGACCTTATTACAACCTTCACCTCCATATAACATACATATATAATATAAAATTTATATATATTAAACATGTACGGAACTATATAAAATTAATCAAAATTTCTACATCAACTCCTATAAAATTTCTTGGGAGTCATAACTAGTTGATTAAAATCCACCACATTCAAAGATGTAAATCCGAACAGTTTTTCTTTGATTCACTCATTTAGCTCATCTTCAAAGTTTCTGCATTTAAAGAATCCTGTCAGCATCTCCTTGGGAACATACTTGCATAGCTAGCTAAATTCTTTTTCATATTCAGCCACAGATAAAGCTTTTTGTCTCAGATTCAGAAACTGCTTCAATTTCTCCTCCTTGTATGCCTCAATAACATATTTCTTTCTGAACTCCCCCTCAAAGAATTCCCAAGTAAGTGGGTTAGGTAACTGAGGTTGTCTTAATATCGGCTTTCACCAATCATAAGCCATGCCTTGAAGTAAAGACATAGCACAAGATACCTTGTGATTTGTAGGGCAGTTAATTTCATCAAATATCATCTCCAGCCTTTCCAACTAGAAATCAACTTCTCTAGATTGTTCTAAATTAGTTCCCATAATTTCTTGTGCCCTATGCTTCCTAATTTTAGATATTAGAGCTTTAGGCATAGTCATTCTTTGCAGAATTTGGGCCATATCCTGAGAAATTATCAACAAGGGTTCTCCAGGAATCGCAGTAGGAATTTTATTTTGATGTGATGATGAAGTCACTAGACTAGAAGGATTTGATCTAACCAACAAATTACTTTCAGCCGATTTTTCTATAGCATCCCTAGAGTAATTCTCCATCTTTAATTTATATGAATACAGGAACTTCTGCATTAGGCCAACACAACATTATCTCATATTATAGAATCATATAGTCAAATTGCTTAGAAAAGACTAAACCTTGGCTCTAATACGAAATTGAAACACCCTATTATAGCATCTCTATCATATGTTATGAAGTCTACTTAAGTCATATTATGTTAAGCAATTAACTTGATTAACATCTACATGCATTCATATCACCTGATCCGTCTAATCATATAACTTGTATTCTAATTAGGCTTCTCACATCTTTCATGTACATTTCATTTTGAATAAGCACAGTGACTCATTATGTAACCCATTGTCTTAATCATACTAGATTTAACTATCTTAGTCATTTCACTACCATACATAGCATTCAGCATTCGTGCACATTTAAATAAAGTCATTCTTACTTCTAGATGCATGCATATACTAGCATTCTCACTAAGAGCTTATTACAACCTTAACCTCCATATGACATACATATATAATATAAACTTTATACATATTAAACATGTAAGGAATTATATAAAATTAATCTGGTGTCGGCCTGTCCTGATGCAAAGAATGTTCCTGTGCAAAAGCCTTGACTACCAAAACCTACATGGATCAAGATAACCCGTGCTAAGCTACATAGCTTAGTGGGGATAATAAAAGTGAAGGAGAACCACTCACAGTGATCGTCAGGTTCAGTAAATCATACAAAATTTATAGAACATTTAAAATAACGTATAAATGATAAGATACATAAATGTAAAAATGTTTTTGATCAGCAATGTATTCTTGCATTCAAGTAATCTCCATAAATTAAACATTTCATAAAATGTTCTGTACATATATGTTTACATAAGAATATGATACATGCATTGAAAAGCTCAGTTAAAAAGTTTTTATAATTTATATACCTTGATATACCGTAACCATTTATGATGTATTTCCTTGATATAGTGTAACCACTTATGATGTATTTATACTGTAAAATAGTCTGCCTAAGTTCTAAAGGTGAATAATGGGAATGGTGGAATCCTGAGGGCATCAAAATAGTGGATATCCGAGGATATCAGATCTATGGATCCAAATGGTTTATCTGTACAATGGACCAGTCAAATGGACCCAATCGAGGTCAACTAACAATCCAAATGGTTGTTTATGATCCCATAGGATCAACTGTACTTTAAACCTAAATAGGTCGGCTGTGGCAGCTGCAAAATTCCTATAGGTGTGTATCTATCCATAATTGAACTCTAACTGTAGGTAATACTTTGTTTAATTCTATTTTCATATACCATTCTTGCATTTAATTAAATCAATTTGCATACATATAACTATAGTGTAGATATATTATTACTATAGTATAACTATGTATACAAAGTTTATGTATATTTATTCACATAGTTTTTTATCGTGTTATCATTAGTTATCTTATATAGCTTGATCATAACATGACAATCAAGTAATATTTCATACATATTTAAGTGCTCAACCTAAGTCATGCCTTGTTCTTAGAACTTTCCAATACAACACAACTTAGGTTTATGATCATGTAAAAAGATCCAAAATCTCTAATTTATATAAATACATGTAACAAATTTGCCATTTAACATTTCAATATTTTGTCAATTGAGCATATATTATTTTAATAGATACCTTAACATGTTATTTGTAAGACATTACCTATGACATGGTCATACTATTATGTTCCTTATTTCACAGCATAGGTACATGTCAAAATATACACTTACTCATCATAGGATTTCATACATAAAATTAATCTTGCATTTAGCAATCATGTACAAATTTAATTACAAATATATATATATATATATATATATATATATATATATATATAAAGTGACCCCTCCACTTAATCCTTTTTTTAAATTGACCTATCAATTTATTCCTTCTCTTAAATTGACCTCTCAATTTATTCTTCTATTCACAATTGACCCTTAAAATGCCATAATTACAAATTTACCCCAAATTAATACTTTATACTTCAATTATACCCTCAAATAATATTAAACTATAATATTAAATTTTATTTTCATGCTATTAATATAATAACAAAATAATTTATCACTTGTCCCATTCTTTATATGAAATTCTCATTTTAATTTGATCTTAGTCAAATAAAATCCTACTTAAAACATACAATTCCAATTAAGGTCATGTTAGGGGCCTCACATAAAATATATTATAAAGTAATGTCCATGACCATTGATCCTAAAACTAGGAAACCTTTTAAAAGAAATCAAACTTTATTATTTGAAGCAAATAGAGCCCATTCTAATATTCAATTCAAAAATAACTGAGATGGGATGAGATTACTAGATTAGGAAATTGGGATTTAAAAGAAGTATGCGAACCTATACCAATTAATTTTTAATAATAATATAATATAGTGATGGATTTGTTCAAATAGATTTTTCCTCAGATAATAATCAATCAAGTATTTCTTCTATATATTTAAATAATAGATCTTCAATACTTAGATCATTATCTGCAAAAAAAAAATATTAGAATTCAAAGGGGATAAATTTTAATACAAATATTTCAAGACCATTATATACTATAGAGAAAGAAAGTAAATATTCTATTAGCCAAACTAGATCTCAAATGAAAGCTTTTTCTCAATTTAATTAGTAAATTAAAGATGATTAATTTTTAGATAAATAAAGAATTTTTTAAGAAATGATTTTAAAGTAGAATATAATAAGCAGAAAGTTGAATGGTATTTTAATAAATTTTTCCAAGAAGAATTAAGTAATTTTAGATGTTTATGGTATAAAAGTATAGAAGATAAACAAGTTAATATTCCATTATTTTTATGGTTTGAAAATTACTATTATTATAATAATATAGACTATCGGTTTCAAAAAAAATTAATGTATCTTCAAAAATAGGTAAATAATGAAATATTTTAGAAGGAAAATTAGTAGTCTCTATACATCCTTCGCTAGAATGTATTCAAGTAAAAAATAAAGTAAGAACTTATTTTGCCAAACCATTTAAAGAAATAAAATCACAAAATAAAGATGTAGGAAAAGACATACAACATCTGATATTGTAAAATAATTTTTCAAATCAAATATTAGATACTATAGCTAATCAATTAAATAGAATTGAGAAAATAGTAAAAACACCCAAGCCATAATCAGAAATAGGACTGACATTAAAAACATTAGTAGAAAATCCACCTATTAAATTATAAATACCTTTATTTAAACTTTTTGAATTTTCACCAGGAATAATTATTACGCTAAAAGATGAAGACCCTGTATTAATAAAAATTAGCAAAGCTAAATATTAAGGATAAATAGATTATAGCTATAGATGAAGAAACTATGTTAGAAATAGAAACTACATCAGAAGTAGAAAACCTAAAAGAATAATTTAAGCCAAATAATGAGAATGCATTTTCAATTAAAATATTGTATTTTAACACATATAAACCTAGTCCAATAATTGGAAACTATTATATTAGACCTACACCTTTAGATACTCAATATAACGAAACTAAATATCAATTAGAATATGATGGTAGATCATTATACTAATGGAATATAAATGGTTTATCAAAATATCAAATATTAAATTTATTGCAGGAAATGACTATGGTAGCTAGTGCTTATAAATCAAAAAGAAATAGTTAAACTACAATATCTCAAATGTTAATATCAGAATTTACTTGATAATTAAAAGGTTGGTGGGATCATTATATAATAGACCTAAATAAGAATTATATTTTAATAGCATGTAAAAGGATTGTTAAAGTAGAAAATAATGTTCAAATAGAAATAGAGTAAGATGATATAATAAGTACTTTAATATTTGCTATTACAAAAAAAAATTATAGGAAATCCTCATTTATATCAGGAAATAATTTCAGAAATTCTTCAAAACTTAATTTGTGATAAATTATAACACTTTATATGGTATAAGGATTTATTTTTAACTAAAGTAATGACTAGATCAGACTATAATAATATTTATTGGAAAGAAAGATTTTTAGAAGGATTATCTAAGTTATTTGCAGAAAGAGTAAGGAGTAAACTAAAAAGAGATAATAATCGCACAATACCTTATAATGAATTAACTTATGGGAAACTAGTAAATATTATTGACATAGAAGGATTATCAATTTGTACTGATTTAAAATTAAAAGGAAAATTGAAGAGAGACAGTGTAGTAGGAAGAAAGGAATTAGCTTCATTTTGTGAACAATATGGATATCAACTTATTAGAGCTCTATCGGCTACCAAAAGGAAAATAAAACCGTCATGAGAAAATTAAAGTATACAAAATGTAAACCCAAAACTTGTAAGAAAGACATAGTAATTTGTTATAAATACGAAAGGCAAGGATATTATTCAAGAGATTGTACGATAAAGAAATGTATTAATAAACTAGATATTTTAGAAGAATTAAAAAAATAGCTAAAATTATAATTAATGAAAATTCTAGTAGTGATAAAGAAATTGCTAATTATTCAAAAAATGATTTAAATGCAATAAGTGAAAATTTCTAAATTAATAGTGAAGATAGTAAATTTGATTTAGAAGCTTGCAGTTACTAAGGATCATGTCAATGTAACAATATAAATATGATAAGTGATGAAAAAGAATTTTTATTAGATATTATTGTTAAAATAGATGATCCAAAAATAAAAATGAATTATCTGCTTAGATTAAAATAAATAATAAATACAAAAGAAAAAAGAGATTTTGCATCTTATAGTTTAGCTGAAGTGTATAAAAATTTTGAAATTAAAAAAGAATCAACTATTTAAGACCTTCAAGAAGAAATTAAAATATTAAAACAAGAAGTAAATATATTAAAAGGAAAAGTTTAGAATTTAAAAGAAGAAAGTCTAAAGATTAGTCTTAGTAATACAATAATAGAAGATAAAAAATTAAAAGGAATAATATTGTCTAGTCCTATCATTAAAGATACATAAGACAAATATATAAATTGTTTATCTTAAATAAATTATCAAAATTTGTATGCAAAATTATATATAGTTGTTAATGATGATTTTCATTTAACTACCTTAGCTTTAATAAATAGCGGAGCCAATCAAAATTGTATTCAGGAAGGTTTAATCCCAACTAGATATTATGAAAAAAACTTTCGAAAGACTAGGGTACCACTAATGGATCTAAGTTAATAATTAATTATAAATTATCAAGAGTTGAGATTTGCAATAAAGGATATTGTTTTAAAACTCATTTAGTGTTAGTCAAAAACTTAAATTCTGGAGTTATATTAGGTACATCCTTTATTATAATATTATATCATTTTTAGGTAGGAGATAATGGTATTAAGACAAAAATTTTAGATAAAGAATTTTTGTTTAAATTTGCATTTCTCATAGTATCTAAAGATATTAGTCATGTAAGAAAAAATATTCAAGAAGTCAATTAGTTAAAAAATAAACAAAAACAAATTAAATTTCTCATAAAAGAAATAAAGGGAAAAAGAATAAAAGAATAATTAGATAGTCTAGCGATAAAAGAAAAAATCAAAGAAATTGAAAATACCTTTTCAAAAGAAATTTGTGCACCAGTACCTAATGCTTTTTGGAATAGAAAGCAACATGTAGTAAAATTACCTTATATAAAAGACTTTGATGAAAATAAAATTCAAAAAAATCTCAATCTATCAAAACAACACCAGATTTGGAAAAATTTTGTCAAAAAGAAATACAAGATTTAAAAGATAAATGATTAATAAGAGATTTTAAGTCTCTTTGGTCATGTTCAACATTTTATGTTATAAATGTCGTAGAGATAGAAAGAGGCACACCTAGATTAGTAATAAATTATAAACATTTAAATGTAGTTTTACAATGGATAAGATACCTTATATCATACAAAAGAGATTTATTAAAAAAGTTATACGATGCAAATATTTTTTTCCAATTTGATATGAAATCAGGATTTTGGCAAATACAGGTAGATGAAGAAGATAGGTATAAGTTATGATTTAATGTTCCATTTAGATATTATCAATGGAATGTTATACCCTTTGGTTTAAAAAATATTCCTTCAGAGCTTTAAAATATTATGAATGATATTTTAAGATCAATACATAAATTTTCAATAGTATATATTGACGATGTATTAATTTTTTCAAATTCAATAAGTCAATATATCAAACATTTAAAAAAGATTTTTCCACTTAATCAGAATGGGGTCATAGACCGCATTTATTGAATACTTTATTAGGATACCCTCCTAAGTCAGCATATAGTTACTATGACTATCAAGAAGCCTGATACTGAACATTTTACTTAATAAATTTTCAGTAGTCTTAGTTCTTTTATTTTTCATATAATTTCAGTGGCATTCTTCCCAATTGGTTCATTAGATGATTCAGTTATATGGGTTTAATTATAGAAGCAATTCCATTTCCAATAAAAGAAGTTTTTGTAAAGTTCAAAACTTATAATCAACCAGATGCTCCTAATAATCTTCTCAAATATTATGTAATTTTTAAAGCCCCTTGGATTATATCTTGGCCTTATCATACTTTAAAGCAGGTTAATCAACTTTCAGCATTTTATAGAGCATTTACAGTAAAATGGTGGGATACCTTCAGTATTAAAAAAGTAGATATTCAAACAGTCATCAGTTATTTTAATCCTATAGCATCATCATCAACTCCTCCAACAAGTTTTCTTTCAGATAAAAATAAAATTGTCCATTTATTATCAATAGCTTCATCTGAAAAAGAGTTAAATTTTATTAGCAATCAGATTTCAACAGAAAGGGGTAACTTATCTTAAGGCAGTACTCCTCCTCCGTGCTATGCATTTGAAGATTCTCAAGACCCATTTGCAGATATAGAATTATAAATTATAAAGAATTATATGCATAAAGAATCATATGTAGTTATATATTGTAACATGTAAAGCCAAAGTAATGTATGTAAAGATGAAAATGGAAAAATAAAAAAATAAAAAAGTGGAAAAAGATAAAAAGTCAACAAAAGTAAAAAAAAAAAAAGTCTTCAAAGACCTTAATAGTAATCTCTAACCATTTATTTCACTCAATAAAATTTTCAAAAGCTTTACCTTTCTCATTTTCAAACTCTATAGGTGAAAATCATATGGTGTATTTGAATGCAATGGATATAATTTCCATTACAAATTGCAATTAATATATAATTATGATTGAAAGTAAGATAACGCATAGGTTTATAAAGGCACATAACTGGAAAATTATTTATGAGTGAGTAAAAGATTGCCTATATGATTAATTTTGCGTTAAACTGAGGATTTGTATTTTTTAATTTTTGCTTGGCAGAGGTGAGTCCCTCGACTGAGGGAAGTCTCCCTCTATCAAGGTGAGTACTCCCTCTACCAAGGGAAATCAACCACTATCGAGGGGAAATAGCTTGTATAATCGATATTAAAGCCTCCTTTTAATGAGGAGAAATAGTCTGTCTGGTAGGTTTAGTTCCTTAGTTAAGGTGAAACTCACCTCTATAAAAGTGTTGTTAAAAATGCCTTAAATAACTTCATGTTTATTGTACAAACCATAGTTTACTTGACTTATGGATATTGAAGTGTTTTAAGAATTAATCAAGTGACTCTAGAGTAAGTTAATAATGGAAAATTAGATTTGCAATCTTCTATAATTACATGAAAAAGTGTTAAAATCACATTGCTAAACCATCAAAGAACTTAAATGACATGTTTATTGAAATGTATGTTATTAGATATGATTTTGATTGTTTAATTGAAATAATATATATATGTATATTTATATCTTAGGGTTAATTTATGATTGTATATGATTATAGTATTTACATAGTTATATATATATATATATATACATATATATAGTACATTTATATTTGTACGAGTAAGTTTATACAGCAAAAATATAATCATGGCAATTGAAATGTATCTAAATATAGTTTTATGCCTGCGAATAGAGTTCCATTGTGGATAAAGAGGCATACCTATAGGGTTAAAGTTGCAACTACTATAGTTGACCCCATTTAGGCCTATAATCGTCCCCATTTAGGACCATAGCTCGATCTTATTTGGGTCCGTAGATTTGATATCCTTAGATATCAAGTGAATTTAATACCTATAGGTATTTATATGACCGATACCTACGAGTTTCCTAAGTTCCCATTATCCACAACTATAGAACCTAAGTATGTAAATTATAGTAAAAATAATAAAAATTAAAGTGCATGGTGGATATCTATGAACTATATAAGCTTATAACTATGTTTATTTATTCATAATATCTTGATTTATTTTTGTATCTAGAAAGTTACTTTTATTTAAATTTCATGCCTAGAATGTTTTAAATTATGCAATTTACAAGTTGGTTATGACTGCTGTACATTGTTTTTTATTATAATTTATTTTTCTCCACTAAGCTTTATAGCTCAGAACCGATATTTTATCTGTGTAGGTTTCTTAGGTAGGTTTTTACTCAAGGACATAAATTGCTTTAGGAAGGCCAACGTAACTCTTAAAAAAAGTTACATATATGAAGTCCTTATTTAGTCTTTTGTCTAACTTTTTGTATAACTATTTTATAAGAGAAGGAATGTATATGTATATGTATATGTATATGTATATGTATATGTATATGTATATGTATATGTATATGTATATGTATATGTATATGTATATGTATATGTATATGTATATGTATATGTATATGTATATGTATATGTATATGTATATGTATATGTATATGTATATGTATATGTATATGTATATGTATATGTACATGTACATGTATATGTATATGTATATGTATATGTATATGTATATATATATGTATATGTATATGTATATGAAAATCTTGAGTTGTATCGGCTTATTTTTGTAAACTATAACACTATAATCATGTAACTATGATATACCTTAATTTTGTTGAAGCATATGGATTGTTTTGCATGATGAGGATAATTATGTGGATGATAATATGTTCATATGTTAGATGGAGATATAAGTTCAAGTTATGTTATAAGAGGCTTGTGTAATGGGACGTATATGTATAGTAATATATAACAAGCTAAAACATGAATTTGATAACGTGTGTAAGTGCATGATAAATAGTATAGGAAATAAGTAAATAGTATCATATCGGGTTAATGATGTTTAAGCATTAATGGAAATAGGTTATTAATAGAGGGTGTTACAATTTGGTATCAGATCCTAGGTTAAGTCATTTTTTGTTAATAAGAGTCTAACATTATGTTAAATAATAAAGTTTGGTGTTGGGTTAATGCAAATGTCCCTATTTTTATTATAGATAGTAGATGAAGGGATCTAGGGATGCTATTGAAGAAACAACTAAAAGTAATTTACATGTCTGAATGAATCCCTCTAATCCAGGATCTTCAGCCTCTAATCGAGATGATATACTTATGGCCATTTCTAGAGAAGCATTGTTAAAAATTTCTCAAGATATGGCCTAAATATTACAAAAAGATGACTGTACCTAAAATGCCAATAGCTGAGATTAGGAAGCACGGTGCAGAAGAACTCTTGGGCACTACTCTAGAACAATGTAAGGAAGTAAATTTTGGTTGGAAAACCTCGAAAGAATATTTAATGAGATCTATTACCTAGCCTATAACACCTCGAATTTCATATTAGACATGCATGGTATGTTTTAGAGCACAAATAGTAAATTTAGGATAGTTTTGGGGTAATTATAGTAGAATAATACGGTAAAATTTAAAAGTGCATAAGTGTTAAACATGTTCAACCTAGAAAAATCGAAGAATAGGTGACCTAGCGATCAATTTTCCTTAATCTTAGAATAAGAAAGTAGGTGTTAAACGAAATTCAGTGGTGTAATTTGAGATGAATTTGAGCTTAAATAGGTCTTGAAAATAGACAGTGAAGATTTTGCTCAGCACCATAAAAAAGTTTAATCGAAAGTTTAATCGAACTCAAAAATATTCCATGGAATTCCAAAATTTTTTCCATTTTCCTAGATCTAAAAGAAATAGTCCAAAATAGTTTCTATAAGTGAAACATAATTTTTCTGGTGATTTTGAATTTTTGGATTTTTAACTCGTTGATTTTTCCTCTAAAGTTAGAACTATACTGAAACGATCTTAGAATGACCTAAAATTTTAATCACACTCTACTCCATATGTTTCGACATGCAAGATAAAATTTTGAAGCAGTCTAATGAGTGAAACGTTAGTTTCCAAAAAATGGTGAAAATCAAGTTTAATTTTATTAGCAGAGTTAAGGGAAATTTTTCATTGATTCAAGGGTATAATTGTTATAATAAATTAGGTTAGAACTTATTGAAACCAGAAATTGAGCAAGAAAATTAATGGAGAAATAAATTAGGTAAAAAATAAACTAATTAAGTGAAATTAGGCCAATTTCTCCCCTGTTCTAGCCATCCCTCAAAGCTCCCATTTCTTTCATTTTTCTTCATTCTCTTGTAAGTAATTCCATCCAATCTTTTATTCTAAATAGCTCAAGAGTCCTAATTCTATTCTTAGCCACCACTAAGGCCTATTTTGAATGGAAAAAGTAAAATAAATCATGTAAAGAAAGAAAAATAAATTGAAGAAATAAAATATTGAGAATTCATCCAAGTTGAGCTTTCAAGGAAAATAAGTGGAGCAAGATGGAAACAAGGCAAAAAGGATGATTTCAATTAATTTTAAGGTAAGTAGACTTAATCTTACACTTTAGTCCGTCTAAATTCCTTGAATTTAATGAAAGTTTATATTATATAACTATGGGAATCTTTATAAAAATGTGAATAAATTGATATTTGTTAGTAAAATGATATAACACCATATAGTAGTCAAGAAATGACGGAGAAAAGAATTAAAGAGAGAAGAATCTCAAGGTGCTTGAATTATGCATTAAGGTAAAATATGAGTTAACTTGATAATTAATGACATATTTAGTATGAAATACATAACAGGATGTAGTAAAAATGTAATTAGGGTGATTAGAATAAAAAATAATAAGGGTACATAAGGATGTATAAGTGAATATAATGATATAATTAAAGAAAATCTAAGAATATCAATGTAAGCTAAATGAGTATCACCATATGAATGTTTAAAGTGACTTTAGAAACACATGTGACATGTAAATAAGGGAAGAATCACATTATGTAAAGAAAGACATAACGAAGTCGAATGGTAACCTAACGAATAACATGAAATAAATTGATGATTATTTTTATATTAGGCTCGAAATGAATAATTTAGTGAGTGGTGAACATAAAATGAGCAATTAGAATTTTTAGCAATGTGTGGATATAATTTTAGGCATATGAACGTAATGATGTACTTGTATGTAACTAAGAGTTGTTAATACAAGATGGATGTATGTTAACACAAAAGTACATGAAATGATGAATTAGCATGATGTGATCATAAATTAGTGAAGAAAACAAATTGGCAAGATGAAATCTTCAAGTGGCCGAATTATGTGGTTTAACACAAAGTGAAGTAATTTGATGAATAATGACACATTTGGCATGAAATACATAATATGATGCATGAGGGATGTAATAGAATTTATGTGAATTGAAAATAACTAGTGGATATTATAATGCATAAGTCAACATAATGATGTAACTATAGGTAACTTAGGAATTATTAAGTGAACTTAATATGCATGACCATATGAATAGTTAAAGTGACTTGGGATATAGATATGGCATGTTAATGGAGAAAGAGCCGCATTGTATGTATGAGCACCTATTGAGACCAAATGGTGAAGATAGTGATAATGTTTTATTTTTGTTATCTTTTTATGTGATATTGTACATATGTATGATTAATATATAATTGTTGAATTTCCATACATCCTATTTAAACATATAGCATGTATGATATAATTTATTTAGTAGGGAAAATAGCCAAACTAGCAAAAAGGGATAAATTTATAAATAAAGGGAAGTTTAGGGATTATATCATAATTTGCCACTTTATAAGCACATATAAGGACTAAAATGTAAATTTACCATTTAAGAAGGAGTAAAATGAAAAAGATGTAAAAAGAGTTAATATTAGAGTTAAACAAGTGAAAGTATATATAAGAAAATTTTAAGGATCAAAATGTAATTCATTACTTCATAAAGAAATATAAGGACCAAAATGAAGATTCTACACCTAAAGTGAAATAAATGTTAAAAGAAGAGTCAAAATTGAATTCAACTAAGTCAAGTGTGGTAAATTAAAAAGTTTAGGGACTAAATAGAAATTTTTCATTCAACTAGGAATTATGTGTGAACTGATAAGAAAATGAGTGTAAAAAAGATTAAAGAGTAAATTAAAACAATAAGAGGAACAAATAAAATTAAGTCAGCAAAAAGTAACATCAAAAGGTAAAACGAAAATTTATAAAGATAAATTAGTTAGAAGAAAATTTGTGTAATTATATCCACCACTTGTCAATGATAGCACGTGGTTTGTTTAACTATGCATAAAGATAGGCAATCCAAGGACTTGCAAAAAGAGATGCGGAATGGCTTGCACAGGTGTTGTATTGGGAATGTTGAATTTAGTTATGTTATGTAATAAGTTTGATTTCCTTTCGGTATGTAACATGTTACATTGATTCATGATCGCTAATTAGTAATGAAAACATGTATTAAAATATATATGTGTGAACGAAAATTTTTTGAGTGTGTTGAGATGATAATTGTCATCAGAAGTGTTATGTGTGTTATTGGAGTGTTAGAGGTGGAAGGTACCTTTTGGGAGTGTTAATTTGTCAAATTACAAGTTTGGATAGTGCAATTTATAAATCATTATAGTACCAAAATTCATGCCAAATGAATAATAACTTAATTGGATGTATAATGAAATTATGACAAAAATCAACTTGAATGCTAATAATGACCAAATATGGCACCTATAATTGGGGATCAAATCCTAAACTTAAGAATAAATTGTTAATAAACCTAACATTAATCAATGAAATTGAGGGTAGTTAACTTAATGCCAACCACAACAACTAATAACATATGGATTTATGAATGAATGTAGGGTGTTACATAGCCAATCAAAAGGTGTCTTATGTTATGTCCTTACTACAAGGAGTAGTATATGACTGGTGGAAACTAGTGCTAAAATAACCTTAATTACCAGATCCACTTTTATGGAAGTTTTCTAAGGTAGGTTTTAGGAAGAAGTATGTTATTGAAATGTATAAAGAAGAGAAATTGAGGCAGTTTTTTAACTTGAAATAAAGATTTATGACTGTGGTTGAATATAAGAAAGAGTTTAGTCATTTATCTGAATATATTTCGGATTTGATGCTGATTGGAGCTTTCAAGTGTCGGCACTTTGAAGATGGATTGAATGATTGAATCAAAGAAAAGTTGATTGGAACTACATCTTTGCAATTGGTGGATTTTTATCAACTTGTTCAAGTAGCTATTCAAGTAGAAAAGAATGTACTTGCTAAGAAAGAAAGGGAACAGAGAATGAGTGGGTCAAGAGGTGGATCTTCAACCAAGAAAAGACCTAGAGAAGTGTAGGAAAATTAGCAAACTGAGTCTATAAATAGTCCTGCTACTAAGGGAAGAAAACAAAAGTCATTTTCAATATCTCAATCTAGTAAAGAAACACCAATATTATACAGTGGAGGATAGCCACCAGAGTGTTCTTACTATTCGAAAAAAATTGGGGCACTTGTAGATTGTTGACAAGTGCATTTTTCAGGTGTGGTGTTACCAACCCTTATATGGCAAATTATCCTTCAAAATGGGAGCAAGGATCTATACAGTGGGGTAGTAGCATATCTTCTAATACACCCTCAACTGATAGAGGCTGAAGCAGAGGGCATGGTGGATCAAGCCAATTTACACTGCATCCCAAAAATGTATTTAAGATTATTGATCAACCTTTAGATCCTATTATCCCGGCTTGAGCTTATGCAATGAAAGCTCATAAGGATCAAGATGCCCTAGAAGTTATAGCAGGTGTGTTCTTTCTCTTTAAGTTTAATGTTTATACACTTATTGATCCTAGCTTGACCCATTCTTATGTTTACATTATGGATATAGGTAGAAATATGTCAATTGTGCATCAATTGGATTTTGACATTTGTATAACTAGGCCATTGGGGCACAATATACGTGTTTATAGAGTATATGAATATTATCCCATAATTATACAATGAATTTCTAGTTGATCTTATTGAGTTTCCATTTCAGGAATTATGTAATATTGGGCATGGACTAGTTGTCAAAACATTATACAGTGGTGGGTTCTGGGCCAAAGACAATAATACTTAGAGATGCTGATAGTGGTAAAGTAGTGGTTCAAGGCATTTGAGCTAAACCTTTAGCAAATGTGATATCTGTTATGCAAGCCAAATAATTTCTTAGAAAGGATGTGAAACTTTTTTATTCCTAGTACTTAACTTAAAAAGGGAGAAAATAAAGCTTCAAGATATATCGATGGTATATGAGTTTCCTGAAGTATTTCTAGAATATTTATATAGTCTTCGTCCTGAAAGGAAAGTAGAGTTGTCCATAGAAATTTTACTTGGTATAGTTCTATTTCTAAAGCACCGTATAAAATGGCCTTGTCATGACTAAAGGAGTTAAAGGCTCAATTACAAGAATTGTTAGATAAAGGCTTTATTAGGCCTCGTATGTCGCCTTGGGATGCACCAGTTTTATTTTTTAAGAAGAAGTATGGTTCTATAAGAATGTGTATAGACTACAAACAGCTAAATAAAATAATAGTGAAGAACAAGTAACCATTACCATGAATAGAAGGCTTGTTTGATCAATTGAAAGGTGTGAGCATGTTTTCAAAGATCGATTTACGATCATGATACAATCAACTATGGATACCATATGAAATGATCTAATATTTCATGTATATTCTCTTTAATTTAGGTAGTTAAGTATGTTAAATTATTTATATTTCATGTGTTTCTTATTTAGTTTATGTGTTTGTTTGCATTTTAGGTAAATTTAGGTAAAAAAGGAAAAAGGAATGATTGAGGAGGGTAATGCATGACTCATGAAGCATTGCACGAGTATTACAGAAGGCAAGGCTGCATGAGTAGTGATGTAGCTCATGACTCACACACAGGCTCACGACACACAACAAAATTCACAACTCATAACGAAGAGCACGACTCATGAAGAGATTTACAATTCAGTCGCCAAGAAGAACAAAAAAAGCACGAGTCATAAAGACTTCATGAGTAAAATAGAGGTTGATGGATCATGAATCATGAAGGCTTTCACGACTTGGTATAGACACTTGTTTCGAAATGACATAACATTTCAACATGCCTTTTCTCAACCAACAAGTGTTTCCATCAGGCCTTTTCATGAAAACCTTTCATCTTCACACCTAATCGAAAGATGCATGATTATAGAGCTATTCTTTCTATAAATAGGGATCAAAGATGTTGAGGAAAGGAATCAATCAATTTTTAGTTTTTGTAGAGATATACAGTTTTTGTTTTGGATAAACATTTTTACTTAGCTTTTATTAGATGATGACAAAGGAACAAAGCCAAAGGAACATGACATAAGTTTCTTTCTCTTGTTTATCTTTAATTCAAGTATATATTTTGGCTAGTTTCCTTTGTACATTAGAACTATGCAGTAGAATTTGTTAAGAACATGCTTATTATTATTATGAATGAAGTATGATTTAAATCCATTTGTGTGCATTGATTTGCTATGTATGCTTGATCACCATATTTGCCATGTTAGTCAATTTATTCGCAATAAGAGTTGGAATTCTTTGATAGAAAAACAAATGAATTTACTTAAAGAATTGCATTCACAGAGATAAAGAATTAACTTTGAGAGATTAAAAAATTGGCATAGAGCTTCATAATTTTTGTTTATCTCTATAATGACACGAGAGTGCTTATAGATTCTAAATGAAGACATCTTTAATGACAATGATAGTTGCTTTAAAGAATCTTGGCTAAATTCTCTAGTCACTTTATTTATACAATTAGTTACACTTATTCTTAAATGAATTACTCCTCTTATTTCTAATGCATATTCATACCATCATTTAAGTCATCTTTAATCCAATTTGATTAATATATACAAAGTAGTTTAGATATTTATTTAAATACATAATCTTCATTTTATTCGTTACCTATCCATCTATTCTTTGTCATTTCAATACAAAATTTATCCCATTCCCTTTGTAACGATACCCTACTTATCCTATAAGAGTCTAGTGAAACAAAGGGTTCGAATAAATCCCTATCAGCTATGAGTAAAGGATTTGGATGTTCTAAATATTGCATTTAAAATATGATATGGTCATTATGAATTCCTAGTCATGCCTTTTGAGTTAACCAATGCTCTGACAAATTTTATAAACCTAATGAATAGGATATTTAGACCCTACTTAGACCAATTTGTTGTAGTGTTCATTGATGATATATTGGTCTATTCTAAAAATGAAACTAAGCATGTTGAACATTTGAGGATTGTGTTATAGACATTGAGGGAAAATTAATTATTTGGCCAACAAGCAAGTGTGCTTTTTAGCTTAAGGAAGTTTGTTTCCTTTGACATATTATGCCTTCTTAAGGTATTAGAGTAGATACAACTAAAGTTAAGGCTATTGTGAATAGGAGATTACCTCGAAATGTATCTGAAGTAAGAATTTTTCTTAGTTTGGTAGGTTACTACTATTGCTTTGTGAAAAGGTTTTCATTCATTGCTTCTCCACTTAAGGGTATAAAGTTTGAGTGGAATGATTGATACCAAGCCAATTTTGAACAATTAAGGAAAATATTAATAGAAGCTCTAGTTCTAACACAATCAATTTTGGGTAAATAGTATTCTTTGTATAGTGATACTTTTAGAATTAATTTAGGATGTGTGGTAATGTAAAATGGCAAGGTGGTAGCTTATGCATCTAGGCAATTGAAACCGTAAGAGAAAAACTATCCTACATATGATTTAGACTTAGATGTAGTATTGTTTTCTTTGAAGATATGGTAGCATTATTTGTATGGTGAGAGATGCAGAATTTATACAGACCATAAGAGTCTCGAGTATTTATTCACTCAGAAGGAACTCAATTTGAGACAGCATAGATGGTTAGAGTTATTTAAAGATTATGGCTATGTAGTTGATTACCACCCGGGTAAAATGAATGTTGTGGCTGATGCCTTAAGTCAAAAGACAATGGCAGCTATGATGTTACAGCAGTACAAATGGAAATTTGTAGTAGATGGTGCATTAATAGCTCAATTAAAAGCTTGATCTAATTTGAGGTAGATAGTGATAGATGCTCAAAAGAAAGATGAGAGGTTACAACAGATTGTGCAATCATTTCATGAAAGGAATCAATCTCAATATTCAGTAAAGGTAGATGGAAGTGTGTATTATAAGAACAGACTATGTGTTCTAGATGACAAGGAATTACAAAGAGTATTATTATATGAAGCACACAACATTATGTTCACTATGCATCCTTACAGTAATAAGATGTATCAGGATTTGAAGTAATATTATTGGTAGCCTAGTATGAAGAAAGATGTAGTGGATTATATTTCTAAATATTTAACTTGCCAACAGGTGAAAGAAAAACACCAACTTCCTTTACAATTACTGAATTTGCATTCTAATTCTATAATGGAAATGGGAGGATATCAATATGGATTTTGTTATAGGTTTACCTCTCACATAAAGGAAGCATGATGCAATATGGGTGATTGTTGATAAGCTAACTAAAATAGCTCATTTCATATCAATTTGACTAGATTATCCTATGGATAAATTGGTTGAACTTTATGTATATGAGATTGTTTGGTTACATGTAATACTGGTATCTATAATTTTGGATTGAGATCTAAGGTTTACATCTAGATTCTAGCCAAAGTCTACAGCAAGCTTTGGGAACACAACATTGTTATTGCACTACTTTTCATCCTTAAATAGATAGGCAATTAGAAAGGGTTATACAAGTATTAGAAGATATGTTAAGAGGATGTATTTTGGATTTTCCAGAAAGTTAGGATAGATATCTTACTTTAATAGAGTTTGCCTATAATAATAGTTCTCAGACTAGCATTGGTATGGCACCGTATGAGGTTTTTTATGGTAAAAAATGTAAAACTCCAGTGTGTTAGACTGAGTTAGATGAACATAAAATGATTGGTCCATACATTGTTAAGGACATGAAGAGAAAGTACAAGTTATTAAATAGAGATTGAAAGCAGCTAGTGATAGATAAAAGTCTTTTACAGATTTGAAGAGAAAAGATATTGAGTATCAAGTTGGTGATAAAGTATCCTTGAAAGTGTCTACTTAGAGGAAAGTACTGAGGTTTTAGAAGAAAGGTAAACTGAGTCCGAGATATATTGGTCCATATGAAATTCTTCAAAGAGTTGGACCGGTAGCATACAAATTATCCCTTTTTATGGAATTTGCTAAATTTCATGATGTGTTTCATGTTTCTATGCTTTAAAGATATTGTTTGGTTGAATCCCACATGCTACCAATACAAGATATTCAAGTCTAGACAGATTTCTCATATGATTTTGGCTAGAGAAATCAAACAGTTAAGGAATAAGTAGATTCCCCTTGTCAAAGAGTGTTATGGCAATATCATGCTTTATAGGAAGTAATTTGGGAACCTGAAGCAGTTATTAGAACTCAATATACTCACCTATTTAATACAGCTATGAATTTTGAGGATGAAATTCATTTAAGAGGGAGAATCACACTTGATACAAAGGCATTCTTAGGGAAGAAAAAAAACCAATTTCTCTCTCTCTCTCCAATAAGGTTTTGCTCTAATAACTCTTTTGATCCAAAAAAACACACATAATGAATCAGTTGATCTTCTAAAACCTGAAGAATACAATCGGAGTGGAGATTTGGACTTCAAGGAATTTTGAGTCAAAATATCTTCTGAAGGTAATATTTTAAGCTCGTTTTTATTCTCTCTCTAAAATTTCCATGCATGATCATGTTAATTTTTGTTGAAATAATTGTGTTTATGTGTTGTGTTTTATTGATTGGTGTGCTTAAAAGTGTGATAAGATACAAATTTGTATCAATGTGCATGCTAATGGCATGAATAAATAAAGATTACTCCATTATTGTATAAATTTAGGCCTCATCCTTATTCAGTAATTCTGGAATTTAATGAGTTTTTAGCATGATTAATGTATGATTTAGAATATAGTTTTGTTTTGGCATGCTTTAGGTACCAATAATTAATTACCTAGGGCTATTTGCATTTTACATGATTTTTGGGTATTTTGCTATATTCTACGAGTGATGGATAGGAAAAAGTCCCCACAGATAGCCGTCTATCAAAGCGATAAATGGGACATCATGGGAGTTCTTTCTTGTCCCATCCCTCATTCAGTTGTGGCCGTCCATCACCCTTTCAAAGGCATCCGTGGCTGATCTTTTAGGCATTTATTTTATGTATTTTATTGTATTTGCATTATTTCTTCAATTCTTGAAATATTTATTTTTTATTTTGTATATTATTCTTTTTTATATGTACCTTTATTCTACAATGTATGGAAAATTAATGTTTCCCTTTTTTGTATTTTATTATTTACTTGTATAATGCTAATTTATTTACCTTTTTGGTGGTTTCTTATGAGTGTGTGATTTCCTTCATTTTAGGAGATTTTGTGAGGAGTTTTGCATTAGGATTTATGCCCCACTTGGTTGGCGATCACCATCTACCCATATGGTTATATTATTTCATTTATTATATATTTCTTTATTTTTGCTTACTTATTATCTTGGTATTTTTTAGATATATTTTTATCTCGAGGATGTAATAACTAGTAAAAAATGGTTTTTTGTGCATGTTAAAAAGGAAAACGCACTCAAAACAATTTTTATTAAATAATTTGGATTTTCTTTCAAAACTTGGATCAATATCCAATTTTTCATCCAAAAGCCAAATAAAAGATAAAAAAAAGATTTTTGTAAATATGCACAAAGAAACCAATGTTCCCACTCAAATTAATACCCCAACTTGTGTATGTATGTTTTTTTATTGATTGTTGTTGGACGATTTGCTTATGTAATAACTTAAGTAGGATTTTATCCTTTTTTATTTTTTAATTTCTTTTATTGTTCGCTTGGAATGTTTATTTAATTTTACTGTCTTGCATGGAGTGAGAAAGGAGAGTGGATTAAGCTTAAAACTCAATTATAAAATAACACCTAACCAAGATGCCTAATAAGAGTGATGTCCTGAACATCAATCTCTGTTTGGGCATCAAAAGGCCGAGAATCATTTTTCAATATTCTGTTAGGAGGCAACCTTATAAAACCTACCTCTTTTAGACCTATTAGTAAATGCCTTTATGGGTTGACTATTAGCAATAATCTAGGTTTAACTCTTTTTTATTGAGAAGTAGCCAGTTTATGATTAAAAGTGAGCCTCAGCCAATCTTTGACCCTAAAAGTGGCCTCCAAGATTAAATCCGGAAACAAGCATGGACCTGACATGTATAACAGTATAAATATCAATTATGAATCGACATAACAATTTAAAAGAGCTTAAATCAAGTAATCATAGTTGAACTAGGATTCCTAGTTACATTTTCTACTGTTAAGCTACACAAAAAAATCCAATGGGTCACATACTTAATGTAAAGGATAAAAAATTAAAATACATATTCTATTATGATATGGTAGTCATAATAAGAGTTTGAAATAAATGAAAAAAGAATTTGAGCTAAAAATGTCTAGTATGATAAGTAGAGAGATTGATTTTCTCTCTCTATGAGCATGGAAAATGTGCATGATATCTAAAGGTTTTAATTAGGCCTATTTAGACCCAATAAGCATATGACATATTTTATAAGAGTTATAAAAGTCATGTGTATGCTTTATGGGTTGGTCTAATACACGCATGGACAATAGGAGCAATGGCTTATGCGCATAAAACTATTTAAGGCCTCTTTGTTTTGGTGTATGACCCATCCAAATTCCGCAAGGATTAGCTTTAAAGAGATAATCCTAATATTACTAGAATTAATTGGATCAAATATATAAGCCCCTAATTAAAGAATTAGTGTAACACCCTACTAACACTTATTATTTTCGTACATAGTATATAAGTTATGGCATTTGTTGCATGCTATTATCGTAATGGAACATTCACGTTGATGATTAGTATCTTAAATTCATCCCTTAGCCCTTTCATTGGACTTTTCTATGCAAACTTGAATTTAATTATCCAAATCAATTCCAAATATAGACAAACTAAATATATGAGATCTATAACTATTATAGAATATATTTAATTTAATTTGGACTAAAATTAATTCTCCAAGTATCCTAGGCCTAAAATTAATTTTAGTCCATTTTAATCTTAGTGGGCTTCTATGTAGAAGCAACTCTTAGTGGCCTTTTGCATAGATGACTTTCATTCTAGGCCTAAAATTAATTCTCCAAGTATCCAAAAATATTATTTCAATCTTATAACACTTATAATCCAATAATATTTTATTTTGGATCAAAATGGATCAGTCTAGCCCATTTTTACAAAACATGCATAAAAAGCTTTTGTGAACTCTTCTACGAAGTCTTTTGCACATGTACAATTAATTAAACTCATTTAATTAATCATTTCCTTATTTATTTTCTCATTTCATAATAATATCAAATATTATTAATGATGTCATTATAACAAAATTCCCTTTCCCTATAAGTATGCGTCTATCGAGTTTTCTGGTCCACTTGGCAATATAGATATAATTTTAATTTTACAATTGCATGATTATATTAATTCTCTAATTAATATTTATACATATGTCCATTTACAAAATATGAGAGGCTTCTAACCAAGTATCATGATAACTCAAGTGATAAAAAAAGTCAAGTCTTTTTTATGAATCCTTCCACAAAATAGAATTGTGTAGTTACTCCTTTCACCTTACTTTATCTCATTTAGATTTTAAGTAAGGATTAATGTCAACTCACATAGACATAAATATATTTCTTGTAATAATATGACCTTTGTTTCCAAAATGCCCTATATGTATTTCATCCCCCTTGATATTCCACTCTAGCTAGAGATCCTATAAATAAAGCTATAATAGAAAAAGTGAAATAATTCCCTTAATAAATTTGGGATAGTGAATCTTTTATTGATCACTCAACTATTTTCAAGTAGTTTATAATATACCTAACCTTCTAACTATGTTTATCATTCGATGAAAGCAAATAGTTATGGAGTCAAAGTATATTACTCACTAGGTAAGATAAATTTGATGATCTCAAGTCTAAAGATACTTACACTATTGCTATAAAGAGATTTCTCACTAACATAGATTTAATATCCATGTAAGGATTCTCTTAGTAGGTCTACAATGTACTTATTCTTCTAACAAGTACTCACATGTTAGTTTTAATCATCTTTATGATCATAGTTATAAGAACCACTACTTGAACTTTTTAAAAAGTATAACATATGCTAGTATATCTATATTAACAATATCCTATCTTATTAATACTATAGCTATGGATATTTAGGTATTAACATATTTACATCAATAAGCATCTCACATCATTAACTCTATCCTGATTGTCTTTACAATGTGTTTATATTGCCAAGAAATTCATTTATTAATTTGAGATATGAAATCAAACAATATGTAATCGAAATATATTATTAACAAATGAATAAGGCCTTCTCATAAATGATAATGAGTTAACATATATGAAAACACCCCAAAACTACATAGGCTCTAGGCCATACTCCTAACATATACAATTGGAAGCATCCATACTTTTGGATGCTAGTGGCTTGCTATAGCTCGGTTAAAAAGTAAAATAATTGTACAAACTATTTAAGGTAAATTATTCTAATCTCTAATTATAGTTTAGCTAATAATCATAGAAAGATCAATCTTATAGTTGTGTAAAATTTTGTTTATTTTGTTATTTATGTGATGCATTTACCTATGACACATGTTGAACCCCATAAGCATTCAACTTTCTCTTGAAGCCCACTTTTAAGATTTAAGATCGAATCAAGGTTCATTTAACTTGCAAAATCAATTGCTTTTCAATGGATAGGGATTCAACCCAATTCGTAATGCCTCAAATCTTAAAAAGGCATGAGATAGTAGCTCGAGGTATCCCCACTTATTTGCTAACGATCAACCTATGAGGATGTCTACTAGGCACATAAGGTGGGTATCATAGAGTCGTCACCTAATAAAATATTGAATATTGAGTTCTAACCTTATGAGATCGAAATCAGAGATAGTTCAGGACCTCACTCCTATTCATACCTTTAGTTAATATTATATAAATAAATTTTAGTTATTAATATATTTCATCTCTTTTCTCACACGAGATAACATGCTAGAAAAATAAAGGCGCACTTAAGCACATTGAAAGTTGTGAGGCATGTATATCAAAAGTTGTAAAGCATGTTATAGAAAGCATTAAAGAATATATGTTAAGATAAATCATACATAAATCAGGGAATTAGTTCATGATGTTAATTTTGATGAGGACATTAATCCTCGCATGCATATTTACAAAAAGCAACATTTTTGGTGTATTTTAGATAAAAATGGGATAATTGTTCGCTCACGACTTTGGAAAAAGGTATTATATTAGTCAATTTTAAATAGAAAATATTTTGTATTTATAAAGAGAAATTCCTTAATTTGCATGTTATTTTATGGATAAAAATCGAACAATTATGCCTTTTTATTATAGAAAAATCCCACTCAAACTTGTATACATCATTTATTGAGTTTTTAACTTATCATTCGAATAACAAAACATTAATGTTCAAAAAAAAGGTATTAAAATAACAATAATAAATGACATGCATAAATTGAACTAATAATTAAATTGAAAATATTGATTCTCTCATGCATATTTATAAAATTCTTTTGTGTGAGCTTTTAGAATAAAATAGGATATTAGTCTATTTTATGAGAAAAATTCAATTAATTAGATAAAAATATTTAATATGAATTTTTCTAATTATCTTGCAAAAATCCATTTTCTTACTAAGATATTACAAACCATTAAATGGAAAGCATTAAATATATTAATACAGGTCCAAAAATAATATGGAAATTTGAAGCTAACCTGCTTCGATTCTCCAAGTCAACCCAAAATAGTAACACGCATATTAAAATATGGCATGGAAAAAGATAACTAATCAAAAATGAATGAAATGCAAAATTAAGTACAATAATTGAATATATAAAATGAATCGGTGCATATAATAATAATAATAATAATAATAATAATAATAATAATAATAATTGATAACTGCGGAAAAAAATATCTCCAAAGGGCCAATCAAATCAAGCCCAATAACACATGGCTCAACCCAAACCCATTAACAAAAAGGCAAAGCATGAGTTGGAAGACAATACAGGAAGGCATAATGTCCGATCGGACTAATGGGACAACATGCCCCGTCAGTCCACTGACACAAGCTAGCACCCATACTCTCCACCTGCTCCCTGTCACATCGCCGCTCACCTACCCCAACTGCCAGTTATCACGTCCCAAGGTACTCAAGTACCCCTCCTTCATCTCCTATAAATAGCCCAAAAACAAAAGGGCTCCAAGTATTAAACATTTGAGACTTTCTCTCTAAATCTCTAAATCTTATCTCTCTAGAAAGCTATTGACTTAAGCTTTGGAGTGCTAACACCTGGTCTGACCGGGCACTCCTTCTTGTAGGATCATTCATCCAATCGGATCTTTCAACCACTAACTCTCTCTCTATTTTAGATAAAGACATCTCAGGTTTTATCATTTAGTACTCTCTTTGAGAGAAAATGACAGGTTCAAGATCCAACAAACATGCAGCTTTTGGAGAGTATGGCCGTAATAGCCAGGGCAGATCTAGGCCCTCAAACAGAAAGGAGAAATCTCCCAGGTCACCTAACAAGGGTAATCTCCTCTTGGATTTTGATGATATAGTCATGCAACAGCCGGAGGACACTACTGTAACAATCAGGGATATGTGCGCCATTCTTAGTGATTTCACTAAGAGCTTTGTCCAAACAATAAAAAAGGGCAAAATGCCCAAATCTTCTGAAAGAGGCCATGGAATGGACTTTATGGCCAAAGAGTTCAGAAGAAGAAGGAGCAAGGAAATTTCAATCAACAAGCCATGAGCTCATGATAATAGAAGTGTGGGCATCAAAACCCCAAACAGATATGACAAGGGGAAGGGGACAGCGTCCTCGAGCAAAGACTCCCCATACTATTAGAGAGTATGCCCTAGAGCCTATGTAATAGGAATATTTTTCATATGTATAAAATTTATATTCTTAATAAAAGGCATCATTCATTTATTAATGCTATGTTTAAATACATGAGTTTGTAAATCTTAAATTAATAAATGAAGTCCTAGATATTATAAACACAGTGCAAAGGCACTCATAAAGGTGTTCATGATGTGAGATGTCTATTGCATGCAAATGTGTTAATATCTAAATATCCCTAGTCATAGAATTAACAAGATAGGACATTGTTAATTCGGACAGACTCAAACCTATTATGCTTCTTGAATGGTTCAAGCAGTGGTTCTCATAACTGTGATTATGGAAGATAATCAAAGCTAACATGTGGATGCTTGTTAGAAGAACAAGTTCATTGGAGACCTGCAAAGAGAATCCTCACATGGATATTAAATCTATGTCAGTGAGGAATCTCTTCATAGCGGTTGTGCAAGTATCCTTAGACTTGAGATCACCAAACTTATCTTAAGTAGCAAGTGGTATACTTTGACTTTATAACTGATTATTTCCAACTGGAAGTGAACATAGTTAGGAGATTGGGTATATCATGACCTACTTGAAGATCTTTGAGTGATTTACAAAGGATTCACCATCCCAGATTTAATAAGGGAAGTTATCTCGCATGATTCTATAATTACCTTATTCAGAGAATCTCTGGCCAGAGTAAAATGCCAAGATGGATAGAGATCCATGGAGGGAATTTTGGGAACAATGGTTAAATTAATAAAACATACATAATTAGATTTATATGAGTTGATAAAAATCCATACTTAGAATCTAATTGAGATAAGAGTGGTGAAAGGAGTAATTGCACGGTAACTGTTTCTATGGAAGGGTATAGTCAAACCACATGACTTTCCTAACATTTGGGTAGTCATGATGCCTATCTAGAGGCCAATCATGACTTGTATAATGATGTATCAAAATATCAATAGGGATTGATAAAATGATTTAAAGGAGTTTAAATCATGTGAGTTTTGAATAGAACTCACAATTACATATTATACTGCCAATATAGATAGGAATCCAATAGGTCACACACATATAGAGAAAAAGGATAAAATGGTAAAATGACAAGGATAATAATATTTGATATTGTTATGAGGGTATAGAAGTGAATAAGATAATAATTAATTAAAGAGTTTAATTAATTATGATCAAGTAAAATTATCCGCGAAACTTTTGAGAAATGTTCTGTAAGTTGGACCTAATTGAAATAATGTATTTCATGATTAATTATTGTTGTCTTATAAGTGTTATAGGACTACTATAAGTGTTATAAGACTAATATATTAATTAATAAGTCCATTGGAGGAGTTACAAAGGGGCTAGAGGAATGGAGCTGGTGTGGAAGCCCTTCTATAGAGGGCCACACGCCAACTCCATGCAGAAGGCCTTAGATGTCTTTTTCTTGCACTAAATTAATTTATATATGTTACATAAGTGTTATGGAACTCACATATTTAATTTGGTTGGATTTGGAATCCATTTGGGTATTTAAATCCAATTAGTTGCACAAAGGGCCTAGTTTGTGGGTTTTGTGCATAGTCTTTTATGAAAAGGTTTAAATTGGATTTAATTAAGCCCAAATGATTATAATTAATTCTAGAGGACCAATTAATAATTTTACAGCAATTTTAAAGAGCCCAATCTCATTAAGGAGTTGGAATTTTAACCTAACTATAAAAGGCCAACTAATGAGGAATTAGGGTTAAGTGATTAAACAAAAAGGAAAGACCTTTTCTCTTATCCTCTCTCTCTCTTTTGCACCACCTCCAAGCTATCTTCTTGAAATTTTGGACAGCCCTAGTTTGATACCAATTTGTTGGTTCAATTTATCATTCTCTAGTGTGGATTACTCATTAGAGGTGTTCGATTTTGGACACTATGATTTGCGACAACCAGGTGCGAAGTAAAATTAACTGTTCAACAAAAATCAAAGGTGATTTTTCTTATTCTCATATAGTTATATTGTGTATTCATGGCAAGAACAGATCTAATTGTTTAAAAAAATTAAAATTCTGCTCATGTATGTGATACATGTAACCGTTAAACTCCAACATGGTATCAGAGCCACGGTTTTGCCATGGATATACAATTCTATATTTTTCTGTGGAATAAGTTTTGTTTTATTTTGAGTTATCTATTTCTCAAAATTTAAAATATCAGATTTAATTGTTCATGAATGATAAATATTGATTTCTGGATGTGATTGTGATCAAATAAATTTGTTGGAAACAAAAATGAAACTTTTGAAGAATTATGCCTAGGGTTTTGCGTGAAACCCATTAGGGTTTCGCGTGAAACCCATGGAATTTTAAGGGGCTGTTCTAATTTGATTTCTTATGGGTCCATTAAAACATCATTTAGATGATATTTTATGTGTTTAATATGTGACATTAAGCTGTAAGATCGAACGAAATTAAAATCGAACAAGTTTTGCATGAAAACTATTTTAGTCAAAAAGTTCAATAAATTGGTGTTCTTCATATGTTCTTGATGTGTTCTTGGTTAGAACAATTTTTAATCTTCTAAATCTGACATATATGATATATTAAAGTGTTTTTAATTAATTGGATTAATTAAAATGGGCCTTAAATTAATTTGATTAATTTTAATTCATTAAAACCACTTAATGGGCTTAATTATGTTTACGGACTTGGTTTAAATTAGTGAATGACTTGGTGGGCCCAAGGATTTGATTTAGATTAAACATTATAAACATTAATTAAGTTCATTAATGATTTTTAAGGGCTGGAGTGGGCTTGGCTCATTCCAAAAGGCCCAAATAGTCCAAAAGACACAAAACTAGTTTGTGTGTGAACACATTTGGGGTTTTCTTTTGTGGGTTTCGGCCTACACTTGTTTTTAAGCCCAAAATTTATTTTTTTTAATTATTTAATATGATTAATTAATTAAATAATCAATTTATAATTAATTAATAATCAATTGGATTGATTATTAAGGCAAGAACACATGCATGCAAAAAGGTTTCCTAAAATGAAAGTTTCCAAAATGGAAAAAGTTTCCTAATTTGATCACATCATCAAAATAACTCAAATATTGTTTCAAAGGTTGAAACAAAGTTAATGATCCATTTCTTTATGCATTAGAAAGGCATATAAGGGTGTATGATTGGCATGATGGATAGTTATCGACAAAGCCCAATGTGATTGAGCATTATGCATATTTTAGCCCAATGAGGACTTTCATGTCCTGGCCACTTATTTTTGGTTTGTATTTCATTTCAAATTGTAATATGTAATTAGATTACTTAGATTAGAATTATAAATAGAGATGGAGACCATTATCAAGGAGCAAGATGGGCAAAATGGAGATCCAACAAGCTTGAAGATAATGTAATTATTTTCTTGTTTGAATCATGCATACTACCTAGGTGTGACCTTTTGATTTCCCTCTTGGCTCGGGGAAATCAATGTAGTGAAGTCCATAACTATACCATATTTGTATGCTTATATTTATGTGATAGATATAGGATGCATACCAATGTATGCCAACCATGTATGATGAGACTTAATTAACTAAAACCCTCAAACAAATACTAAGGTATATAAGCCTTCCATTAATTTAAGGAGAACCAGAGTTCTTTATAGTATGGGTTATTGACCACAGTCAAGCTCATATTATATCGAATATGTTCAAATCTAATTAAATAGGTCATCTTAGCTAGCCCATTAGCTTGTTGACCACAGTCAAGGCTAATGGTTCTAGAGGCAAGATTAGGGAATGCATATACGATATGCATGCATCAAGAGTTGATAACCTAATGATCCAATAGTTATGTAGAGACACAATTGGTATATAGATACCTACCTTTTAAGGGTATAGAATTTGGCTTGTTGACCACAGTCAAGGTCAAATTACATATCGAGGATTGGATATTGGCCCACTAAGAAAACCATCAGGTTTTCTCAGATTAAATAGTGTGGGCTATTAATTCGCAATAAAATAGTAGGAGTAAATGGATTAATTAAAGACCTTATTAATGCGTACATATTTATGAACATACTCTCATATCTTTTCTTTTTCACATCTAGGTCATCATCATGAGCACATCAAACATTAATATAAGATCAATCTTGGATAACAAGCTGGTTGGCAGCAACTATTCTGACTGGATCAAGCAAGTGAGAATTGTTCTTAGAGCTGAAAAGATCCACTATGTCTTGCATAAAGATCCACCACCACTTCCATCAGATGATGCCATTGATGAGATCAAAGGCAATTATCGAAAATACATGGAGGATAGTGAAGCAGCAGCATGTCTGATGCTGGGTGCTATGTCCTCGGAGCTTCAAAAGCAACATGAGATGATGGATGCTATAACCATCATTTTGCATCTAGAGGAGCTATATTCTTCTCAAGCTAGAACTGAGTAATATGAGATTGCTCGAGCTCTATTTAGCTGCAAAATGGTGGAAGGCACTTCAGCTGCTACTCATGCATTGAAGATGTATGGGTATATTGAGCATTTGAGTAGACTTGGCTATGTTATGGATAATGATCTATACATAGATATAATCTTATACTCGTTGGCTCCAAGTTATGCACCTTTTGTGCTTAAATTCAACATGAACAAGATCCAAGTATCCATTCCTGAATTAATCAATATGCTCAAGACAGCTGATGGATCATTTAAAAAGGATCCAAAAAGTGTCATGGTTGTCACTTCTGCTAAAGGCAAGAAGCAGAAGAAGAAGAAGATAACCAAGGCGCAGCCAAAGAATGGTGGGATCTCCAAGAAGAAGGTTACCAAGAAAGAGAATCCCAAAGGAACTTGCTTCCATTGTGGAAAGGATGGTCATTGGAAGCATAACTCCAAGGCCTATCTAGATTCTCTCAAGGAGAAGAAGCAAGCTGATGCTTCTACTTCAGGTATTCATATGATTGAAATTAATACTTATTCTATTGCTTCAAAACAATCTTGGGTATTAGATACCGGATGTGAATCTCACTTATGTAATGATCTACAGGGACTTAGAAGCTTTAGAAGAGTTGGAAAGGCAGAGATATGTTTGCAGTCAGCTATTGGACAGAATATCTCTACAACAGTTGTGGGGACTTACTATTTGCCTCTTCCTAGTGGATTAGTACTGGAATTAAATAATTGTTATTATGTTCTAGCTTTATCCAAAAGTATTATTTCTTTCAGTTGTTTGATGAACAATTATGATATTTATTTAAAGGGTAAATGTTGTTACATTTTTAAGAACAATATGTTTTATGCAAAAAGCTATCATTGAGAATGGTATATTTGTATCCTTATTTAATTAAAGAAGTACATAATGTGGATACCAAGAGAATGAAACATGATAATCTAAATACCTCATACTTATGGCATTGTCATTTAGGCCATATAAATGAAAAATGCATGACCAAATTGCACAAGTCAGGTGATTTGAGATCATTTGATTATGAATCATTTGATACATGCGAATCTTGTTTATTAGGAAAAATGACAAAAGCTCCCTTTATTGGTAAAGGAGAACGAGATAAAATGGTTTTGGACTTAATACATTAAGATGTATGTGGTCTAATGACTACACATGCCAGAGGAGGTTACTCCTACTTCATTACTTTCATGGATGATTATTCCAGGTTTGGATATATCTATCTAATGAAATATAAATCAGAAGCATTTGAAAAGTTCAAAGAATTTAGAAATGAAGTAGAGAAACAACTTGGCAAAAGTATTAAAACACTTAGATCAGATCGAGGTGGAGAATACTTAAGCCAAGAGTTTCAGGATTATCTTAGAGATAATGGGATTTTATCTCAATGGACTCCACCATATACATCACAACACAATGGTGTATCTGAAAGGAGAAATCGAACACTATTAGATATGGGTCGATCAATGATGAGCCGAGCGGACTTGCCTAAGTCCTTTTAGGGATATGCACTAGAAACTGTTGTTTATATGTTAAACAGAGTTCCTAGTAAATCGGTTGATGTTACTCCATATGAGATGTGGAATAACAAGAAACCCACGCTTTCTCATATGAAAGTATGGGGTTGTCCTGCTTATGTGAAGAGGACAATGTCAGACAAACTGGATGTTAAGTCTGACAAATGTTTATTTGTGGGATATCCAAAAGAAACTTTTGGATATTATTTCTATCATCCCTTAGAACAAAAGGTGTTTGTTTCAAGGCATGCTGTCTTCTTGGAAAGAGAATTTCTCCTACGAGAGGACAGTGGGAGTAAAATTGAACTTGGTGAAGTTCAAGACCCACAAATAGAAGATGATCAACTGATTGAACCCGAAACTGAATTTCATAATGATGAGATTGCAGTTGAACCTGATTATACACAAAATCCTAGAAGATCTACTAGGATGTGTTCTATCCCTGTGAGATATGGATTTCACATTGATTCGGATAGAGGCATAACTGTAGTAAAGGACAATGAGCCTAAAAGCTATTAAGAAGTTTTGAATAGTTTAGAACGTGATTTATAGCTTAAGGCTATGCAGTCTGAAATGGACTCCATGTATGAGAATAAAGTATGGACTTTAACTCAACCACCTGAAGGGATAAAACCCATAGGGTGCAAATGGGTCTTCAAAAAGAAGACCAACATGGAAGGTAATATAGTTACCTATAAAGCTCGCTTAGTAGCAAAAGGTTATCATCAAAAAAAAGGTATTGACTATGATGAAAATTTTTCTCCTGTAGCGATGCTTAAGTCTATAAGAATACTTTTAGCCATTGCAACTCATTATGATTATGAGATTTGGCAAATGGATGTGAAGACAACTTTCCTTAATGGAAATCTTACTGAGGATGTGTATATGACACAACCAGAAGGGTTCACATCAGGAAATGGCAAAAAGGTATGCAAGCTTCAAAGATCCATTTATGGATTGAAGCAAACCTCTAGGAGCTGGAACATTCGATTCAATGAGACAATCAAAGAGTTTGGTTTCTCATAGAATGAAGATGAACCTTGTGTGTATAAAAGGGTCAGTGGGAGTGCAATTGTCTTCCTAGTTTTATATGTAGATGACATATTGATCATGGGAAATGACATTTCTCTTCTCCAATCTGTTAAAATATGGTTATCCAAGCAATTCTCCATGAAATACCTTGGAGAAACATCTTATATTCCGGGAATAAGGATCTATAGAGATAGATCCAATAGGTTGCTAGGTCTTTCTCAGAGTACATATATAGATAAAGTATTGAAGAGGTTCAATATGGATCTCTCTAAGAAAGGGTTTATACCTATAGTGCATGGAAAACACCTTTCTAAGTCTATGTGTCTACAGACACTAGAGGATAAAGAGAGCATGAATAGAATGCCATATGCATCTGCAATTGGTTTTATCATGTATGCTATGTTATGTACACGTCTAGATGTAGCATTTGCTTTGAGTGTCACAAGCAGATTCTAATCCAATTTTGGAGAGGAACACTGGGCAACTGTCAAGAATATCCTTAAGTACTTGAGAAGGACTAAGGATATATCCTTGGTATATGGAGAGGGCAATTTGGAAGTAAATGGGTATACAAATGCCAGCTTCCAATCTGACAAAGATGATTGTAAATCATAGTCTGGTTATGTGTTCATAATGGGAAGAGGAGTAGTTAGTTGGAAAAGTTCCAAACAAGAAACAACTGTTGATTCCATGATGGAAGCTGAGTACATTGCTGCTTCAGAAGTAGCCAAAGAAGCAGTCTGGATCAAAAAGTTCATAACTAAACTAGGAGTGGTGCCTAGCATTGTTGATCCGATTCCTTTATATTGTGACAACAATGGAGCCATTGTGCAAGCAAAGGAACCACGGTCTCATCAGCGATCCAAGCATGTTTCCAGACGCTACCATCTCATAAGGGAAATAGTAGTTAGAAATGATTTGAAAATAGAAAGGGTTTCCACATATGATAATGTGGCGGATCCCCTCACTAAAGCACTTTCCCAGATTAAGCATGATCACCATATAAATAACATGGGTCTAAGACATATGAGTGATTGGCTCTAGTGCAAGTGGGAGATTGTTAGAGAGTATGCCCTAGAGCCCATGTAATAGGGATGTTTTTCATATGTATAAAATTTATATTCTTAATAAAAGGCATCATTCATTTATTAATGCTATGTTTAAATACATGAGTTTGTAAATCTTAAATTAATAAATGAAGTCCTAGATATTATAAACACAGTGCAAAGGCACTCATAAAGGTGTTCATGAGGTGAGATGTCTATTGCATGCAAATGTGTTAATATCTAAATATCCCTAGTCATAGAATTAACAAGATAGGACATTGTTAATTCAGACAGACTAGCACATGTTATACTTCTTGAATGGTTCAAGCAGTGGTTCTCATAACTGTGATTATGGAAGATAATCAAAGCTAACATGTGGATACTTGTTAGAAGAACAAGTTCATTGGAGACCTGCAAAGAGAATCCTCACATGGATATTAAATCTATGTCAGTAAGGAATCTCTTCATAGCGGTTGTGCAAGTATCCTTAGACTTGAGATCACCAAACTTATCTTAAGTAGCAAGTGGTATACTTTGACTCCATAACTGATTACTTCTAACTGGGAGTGAACATAGTTAGGAGATTGGGTATATCATGACCTACTTGAAGATAGTCGAGTGATTGACAAAGGATTCACCATCCCAGATTTAATATGGGAAGTTATCTCGCATGATTCTATAATTACCTTGTTCAGAGAATCTCTCGCTAGAGTAAAATGCCAAGATGGATAGAGATCCATGGAGGGCATTTTAAGAACAATGGTTAAATTAATAGAACATACATAATTAGATTTATATGAGTTGATAGAAATCCATACTTAGAATCTAATTAAGATAAGAGTGGTGAAAGAAGTAATTGCACGGTAACTGTTTCTATGGAAGGGTATAGTCAAACCACATGACTTTCCTGACATTTGGGTAGTCATGATGCCTAGCTAGAGGCCAATCATGACTTGTATAATGATGTATCAAAATATCAATAGGGATTGATAAAATGATTTAAAGGAGTTTAAATCATGTGAGTTTTGAATAGAACTCACAATTACATATTATACTGCCAATATGGACAGGAACCCAATAGGTCACACACATATAGAGAAAAAGGATAAAATGGTAAAATGACAAGGATAATAATATTTGATATTTTTATGAGGGTAGAGAAGTGAATAAGATAATAATTAATTAAAGAGTTTAATTAATTATGATAAAGTTAAATTGCCTAGTTTGTGGGTTTTGTGCATAGTCTTTTATGAAAAGGTTTAAATTGGATTTAATTAAGCCCAAGTGATTATAATTAATTCCATAGGCCCAATTAATAATTCTCCAGCAATTTTAAAGAGCCCAATCTGATTAAGGAGTTGGAATTTTAACCTAACTATAAACGGCCAACTAATGAGGAATTAGGGTTAAGTGATTAAACAAAAAGGAAAGACCTTTTCTCTTATCCTGTCTCTCTCTTTTGTGCCACCTCAAAGCTAGCTTCTTGGAATTTTGGCCATCCCTAGTTTGATACCAATTTGTTGGTTCAATTTATCCTTCTCTAGTGTGGATTACTCATTGGAGGTGTTTGATTTTGGACACTATGGTTTGTGACAACCCGGTGCGAAACTGTTCAACAAAAATCAAAGGTGATTTTTCTTATTCTCATAAGGTGATTTTTCTTATTCTCATATAGTTATATTGTGTATTCATGGCAAGATCAGATCTAATGTTTAAAAAAATTTAAAATTTCGCTCATGTATGCGATGCATGTAACCGTTAAACTCCAACACATACATCCCCAGTAGGTCGTCCACCTCGTTCATTAGGGATAATTTGTCCTTCATATGCACTCTAAATAGCAGTCGTACTAGGGGATAAAGGGATGAGTTCACCTCAATAGCCATGAGCAAAGAGGACAAATGGTTCAAGCATAAACTTAAGCAATTTGGCTTGACAGGTCCTAAGAAAGGCATGTATGAAGGGAACACCCGCGAGAATACAGCTTTACCATTTTACAGGGAGATTATAGAGTTTGAACTACCTCCCAGGTGGAGAGATGTGATAATAGATAGGTATGCAGGTAAAACTGACCCTACCACTCATCTTGCAAAATATCTAACCAAAGTGCAGGTTTACACCTACGATGAAAGGATTGCCTGTAGGATATTCCCCACCACATTGGGAGGAGATGCCCTCAAGTGGTTCCATGAGCTCTCACAAGAGTCCATCACCTCCTTCTGATAACTCAAGGAACTATTTATGTTGCGATTCATAGTGCAAATGCGAGCGCTAAAATCTGTGAGTGATTTGTGCAACCTCTATTAGAGGAACAACGAAAGTTTCGAGACTATGTCGACAGGTTTCAAGCAGTAATGTCAGAAGTAAGGAATGTAAGTGTGGAAATGGCATCCACCACTTTGTCCAACAGCACAGTTGATCGGCCATTGTTTGATTCAATTACAACAAGACCACCAGTCAGCTTTTCTGATATAATGGAAAGAGCTAGGCAACACATTCAGCTGGATGATGCCTTGAGGTTCAGCCAGGGCAGAAGGAGCAACACTATGGATAGGCTCCAACACCCGGATAGGTATTCCTTTAATCAAGCTCCAACATCCGAACGGAGTATAAAAAGTCCCAAAAGAGCCTCAACTTCTAGAAATTTGGAAAAAAGAAGGAGGTCGAATGTTTTAAGACCAATCAGAGTAGCGACCAGCAAGCCCAAACCTTTACTCCACTCAACACCAATCTAGCGCAGGTGTTGATGTGGATCAAGGAAAATTACCAAAAGGTGAATTAGCCCAAGAAGCTGGATAAAAGGAGTAGAAGGACTCGGAACCATAATAAGTATTATAAGTTTCACAAAGATGTTGGTCACAAAACTGACGAATGTCACCAGCTAAAAGAAGAAATTGAGCGGCTCTTACAGAGAGGGTACCTCAAGAGATTCGTAGGTCCGACTAGAGGGAAAAGTCTCCGTAGACAGTTAGACCTCAAGAAAGATGATTTTGATGACGATGATGATGATGATGATGATAAGCGAAGAAAACCAAAGAGTGCGGATCCCCGCCGACTGTACACTGGTGTCACAAATATGATCACTAGTGGGTCATTCTATAGAGAAGATCTCTCCAGAAAAAGAAATGGGAAGGGTGTCTATGTCTCCCAAACATTGAACGGCCAACCGTAGTCACCATATCCAGTGGGGATGCATGAGATTTAATGTTCCCTCACGAAGACACCCTTGTCGTTAGGGCATGAATCAATAATTTCGATATGAAGAGGATATTGATAGACAATGGAAGTGTTGTGAATGTACTCACCCTCCAAGCCTACAGAGCAATGGGGTTGCCGATCAAAAAGCTCAAGCCAAACGCCACACCACTGATTGGATTAGGCAATGCTACCGTTCCAGTGGTAGGATCGGTTGAGTTATTTGTCGAGCTTGGCCAGGATGCCCTTGCCCATGCTTGCAAGGTAACATTCATGGTTATTGATATGGTTTTTGCTTATAACATCATTTTTGGTAGGCCTATGCTCTTTCAAACTGGAGCTATCACCAGTATCTGTTACATGGTGATGAAAATCTCAACCAGGGAAGGCATTACCATCCTAAGAGGTGACCAAAATACATCGAGAGAGGCCTATATTGCCATGATCAAGCACCATGAAGAGGCCATGATGGTGGAACCAAGGCTAGAGCATTTTGAGTAGGCGAAGGAGCGGAGAATGGATCTTGCGGAGGAAGTCAAGGTAAAGGCACTTGCGAAAGGCAAGACTATTCAAATTGGCACCAGTATGAATGCGAAGGTCGAGGAGGCTGTCATGTAATTCTTGATGATTAACCAAGCATCCTTTGCTTGGAAGCCAGAGCATATCTCCAAGATAGATCCTAATGTAATCACTCATAAACTTAATGTGGGTCCAGCTTACAAGCAGAAGCTGCGAAGGCATGCTCCCGATCAGAAAAAATTCATTTCTAAGGAGGTGGATAGATTATTGAAGGAGGGTATGATCTAAGAGGTTGACTAACCCGAATGGCTTGCCAATGTTGTGCTGGTGAAGAAGAAGTCAAGGAAGCTACAAATGTGTGTGGACTTCATGGACCATAACAAAACGTGTCCAAAAGATAGCTACCCCTACCGAGTATAGGCCAACTAGTAGATGCCACTACTGGCCATGCTATCTATTCCCTCCTTGATGCATATGTTGGGTACCACCAAATTATGATATGGTTACTAGATCAGGAAAAGACCAACTTCATCACCGATGATGGTACTTTTTGCTATAGAGCAATGCCTTAAGGATTAAAAAATGCCGGTGCCACATATCATCGGTTGATGAACATAATATTTAAAGATCAGATCGAGCAGAATGTGGAATTTTACGTGGATGACATGATCGTCAAAAGCAAAAGCCCCGAAGAACACCCTGTTGATTTAGCAAAGGTCTTCAATGCACTCAATAAATTTCGAATGAAGTTCAATCCTGAGAAGTGCATTTTCGGGGTGCCTTCAGGAAAATTTCTAGGCTTCATTATCTCCCAAAGGGGTATTGAAGCCAACCCCAACAAAATCAAGGCAATCTTAGAGATGCAACCATCGAGCAGTGTGAAAGGTGTTTAGAAGCTGAACGATAAAATAACAGCCCTCGGAAGGTTCATCTCCTCCTTAGCCAAATGGTGTACCCCTTTCTTTAAGAAACTAAGGAAGAAAGAGGCTTTCAGTTGGGGTGCTGACTGCCAGCAAGCTTTCGATGAATTAAAAAAATTCCTCACTAATCCACCACTACTCATCCAAATGCTTCAAGGTGAAAGTTTGTATTTATACTTGTCAACTTCTAGTTAAGTTGTTGCTGGTGTCCTAGTCAGGGAAGAAGGAACCCAGCAGTTGCCCATCTATTATGTGAGCCAAGTGCTTCAGGACCCAGAATTAAAAAAAGGTCTGATCGAGCAACTCATCATTGCCCTCATAATGTGCACAAGGAAGCTAAGATAGTATTTTGAAGCACACACAATAGTGTCTGTTCAAGTCAGCCAATCAAAAAAATTCTTCAGACACCAGACCTAGAGGGAAAAATGGTGGGATGGGCAATTAAGCTCCAATCGTGGGACGTGAGTTATGAACCCAGAAAAACAATCAAGGCTCAAGCTTTGGCAAACTTCATCGCTGAATTTGCTGGCAAAGAAATAACTAATCAGTACCAACCTGTAAAATGAGAAATGATCGTGGATGAAGCTGTAAATGACACCCAAGGAGGTGCAGGCATCTTAATAATAGACCTCCTGGGCATTATCATAAGTTATGCAATAAAATTTAGCTTCAAAATTTTAAATAATATGGCAGAGTATGAGGTACTTCTACAAGGGCTGAGGCTGCTCCATGCCATCCAACTGGAGTCTGTCATTATCAAAAAAAACTCCAAGCTTGTGATAAGCAAGTCTTAGGCACCTTCGAGGCCAGAAAATCCAACATGATACAATATATGACAAAGATCAGGGCAGCATTCAAGATGCTAGAGGAATGCAAAACTGAATGGATCCTCCAAAAAGTGCTGAGAGATCAAACTACGGCTGCCGATCGAATTGCTAAGATGTCTGCTTTCGATCAAGGGATGGTGGAAGAAAACATAACCATCATAGAGCAATTGAACTCCTCTTTAGATGAACTCTATCAAACGGTACCTACAAATAGGGCAGTTACCCGAAGATAAAGCAGAAGCCCGAAAGGTATCCCATAAATCTTTGAATTATTCTGTTATTAATGATAAACTATTCAAAAAAGCTTTCAGTCACCTCTGGCTCAAATGCATGATGGAGGAGGAAGGAGACTACATCTTAAGGGAAATCCATGAAGGCATTTGTGATGCACACGAAGCAAGTAGGGCCATGGCAAGGAAAGTACTCCAAGCGGGATATTTCTAGACAAGTATTTTCAAAGATGCCCCAAAAAAAGCAAGGTGTCAACAATGCCAAATTCATGGAAGAATCATCAGACAATTGGCAGCAGACCAACAGCCAATCAATATTTCTTGGCCATTTGACCAATGGGGCCTGGACATTCTAGGACCTTTTCCCCAAGGAAAATGGCAAATGAAGTTCCTCTTTGTCGCTGTCGATCACTTCTCCAAATGGATCAAGACGAAGCCTCTCGAGATAATAACAGCAGAAAGGGTCAAAAATTTTGCATGAAAGGACATCATTTGCAGGTATGGCTTACCCAATGTTTTTATTACAGATAATGCCAAGCAGTTTGATAGCTTGGTCTTTAGAAAATTTTGCCAAAACCTTAACATCAACCTTAAGTTCACCTATATCACCCATCCACAGAGCAATGGGATGACCAAGGTCTCCAATCAAACACTCTTATAAGGCCTAAAAAATAACTAGGCGAGGCAAAAGGTAACTAGACTGAAGAACTGCAAAGCATCTTATGGTCTTACAAGACCTCTCCAAGAGCTGGCACTCATCAAATGCCATTCTCCCTTGTCTACGGCTCTGATACAATGATAACCGTAGAAATCTACCTCTCATCCTATCAGTTCGCATTTTATTCTGAACGGATGAACATCCTAGACAGGTGCTAAGATTTGGATCTGGTTAAGGAAAGGAGAGAAAATGCCTAAGCCAAAATTGCTACCTATAAACAAAGAGTTGCTAGGTATCACAACACAAAGTAAGGGTGAGAACCTTCAATATAGGTGATATGGTGCTCAGAAAGGCAGAAATGGGATCAGGAAATGCTGGAGTTAGGAAGTTGATACCGAATTGGGAAGGCCCCAATGAAGTCTCTAAGGTTCTAAGCTCCAACACTTATAGGCTCGGAACACTTGAAGGGATGGAGATCTTTAAAAGTTGGAATGTCGAAGTACTCAAGAAGTACCATGTATAATCTTGTATCAAATTTCAAATTCAATAAAGAAAATTTTCTCCATCTTTGAAAAGGTATGTTTGACAGCCATTCATTGTTAGGTTTGCTATTTATTTGCAGGTTATTTGTTTTACTATAATCAATGGAAAATACAATTGATGACATCTCTATATCCCGATCAAAGTATTAAAAAATTGAAGTATTAAAAACAATAATGCTAATTCGCTAGGCTCGACATCCATCCTGAGCCCTAAATGCGCAAGCTAAAGCTCCATCTAGCTCGACCTCTAATTTCAACAAGCACAGCTCTCTCGCTAGGCTCGATGCTCACCCTAAGCCCAAAATGCAAAAGCTTTTCTCCATTATAAGTTCATTTGCTAGATTTGATGTTATTCCCGAATCAAAAATGCAAGACACATCCATTCAATCTTTGCCAACTCACTCGCTAGGTTCGACGTCTATCCCGAACCCAAAATGCAAAAGTCTACAATTAAGTATAAAATCTCCAAATTTCAAAATGAATGTAATACCAAAAGGTCATTCACCATGCATGACTCTCCTATAATATAATTGATCCTTATATTCGATCGGATGACTAAAAAGTCACTTACTATGCCTAATGTCATACATCTAAATTCTAAGTCATAACTCGCGTCAGAATGGATGGTTTTATCATTCGAATCCGATCGGATTGAATGATTGTTGATCCTAAGAGTTATGGACTGAAATGCTTAAAAAGCATCAAATATTCAAGAAGTATCTTCCTTAGTTGATTTTACATATTCTCCATATTTAATTTTATATATTCTCCTTAGCAAATTTCATACATTTTCCATGATAGTTTCTGATTATTCTACTTAGTTAATTCTACGAGAAATCTTACACTAATATGAGAATTGCAGAACAAGCACAATTAAAAGGCAAATAAAATTTTATAAATACGAAGAATTCTTACAAGTTTTAAAGCGAAGTAAACTATTACAAGGAAAAACGTTACAAGAAAATAAAAGCCTAAGATTCTATATCTTAAATTTCTATTATAGTGGCGTTCGGGTTGGCTGCAGGCTCTATGATAGTCTCGATAGAGGGCTGGCCAGATCCTTCAGCAGCAGGCTCTGGCATGAGAGGGACAATTTTAGGCTCTATTGGTAGAGGGGCCATGACTTTGGGTTCAGTCGGCAGAGGAGGAATGGCTTCAGACTTAGTTGGTACACTGACACTTGCTTTGGATAACAAAGGAACTTCATCTACTGACTGCTCAGTCTCTTTGACTTGAGGGGACTCTTTCTTATCATCACTAGAGGGAGGATTGGGAAGAGCCCTCGAGTCCTCCATCTAGTCAAGATCAGATTCAGGGAAGCGCTGCCTGGCTGCAAAAATCAATCGAGTTAGCAGCCTCCCTTAGGCCTCACCTAACTAATCAAGGACCTCCTTCCTCTAGGCATCCAGCTCTTTTGCCTATCTTTCATGCCAAGCAGCTTCCTTCTCTGTTAGAGCCATCTCTAAAGAATTCTTTTCGACTTGGAGAATATCACGCTCAAGAAAAGCCTTATATTTGTCTGCGAGGGCCTTTTCTTTATCTATGTTGGCTTTAAGGCATTCGATTGTGAGCTGTGAGCAATCACCCCTCAGCCTGCCTCCCTTCTCCTCGTATTGCTTGCACAGAGCACTATCTATGGTAAGATGCATAATGTCTCCCTTTAAATGGTCCACCTCATTCTGTTGAGTCTTGAGGTCTTTTGCCAGTTGAGCTCTCTCCCTCTTTAGCTCCTCCACTTTCGGCCTTAGGAGCGCAGCCTCACTTTTCACCGCATCATTGGTGATTTCTACCTCCCTCCTCTATCAAGTGGCATCCTCCCACTTTAACCAGACATAGACTATCATGCCATACAGGTGAAGCCTTCTTTTTATTAGCTGAAAAAAAGAGGAATATCATAAAAAAAGACACAAGCAATACCTCAAGGCTCTGCTGCTAGAACAACCCTAACTCTCGGGAGAGCAGGTTGAGTTCCATCATAACCTTAAAATCTATCTCTTAGGCAAGGCCTTGGCAGACGAAGGACGATACACCCCTACTAGTCATCGACCATTCATAGCCAAATTACTCCTTCTTAATGTCCTCAAGAGAAGGACCCTGACTCTCTAGAGCTCTCCTTGGGTACCATCAGATGGATTTAGCCCGGACAACCTCCTTACCCTTTGTAGCAACCCGAGCATCTACAGTGGCCATAACCTCTACAGCCTTTTCCCTCGTCACCTCCTCAACTCTTTTTTGGGTTGCCTTATCTATCGGTGTTCCCTTTCTCTAAGTAGTCAGTCAGGGGATTAAGGATGGTTGTAGCTCTTCCTCATCAGATTCATCTCTCAGCTGGAGTCGCCTGAGTAGATGTTATCCCGCCATGAACAGAGGATGTGCCATCAATCTTGAAATAGTCAGTGGAGGATGAGCGGTAGGGATAACCACAGCAACAGGAGCTGAAGTTGCTATAGAAGCAAGAGGTGCAGGCATACTTGTTGCACTCTTCAAAACTTGAACTTCGAAGGTAGGCAAGATCTTCCTTTTCTTAGATCTTCTTTCCTCCTTGGCCAAACATTCAGCCTCCCTTTTGGCTTTATCCCGATCGACAAGTTGCTTCACAGCATCTTCTTCTCTTGCCATTTCATCAACAGCTACATTATGAAACCAAAAAAGATAAGTACTTTGTTCAAAGTAAATAAAATAAATACACATGTAATATATGATTTTTTGAAATATATGCCCTCCCCCTCACTCCCAGTAAAATACTCATATTCTGCATTTTTGCCAGAGCTTGAGGATTCCATCAACGTCACCAGGAGAACATTGGAGTCGAAGGGCTGTTCGTTTTTTGCCATGACATCCATCAATTTCTTGATGTCGATTTCATATATAGAATGGTCGATAACATGATCTTTCAAAATTGTAGCCTCTATTGATCGGGCAAGTGGTACTCCAAGACCACTGGCCATGCCCACTAAGAAATACCTCTCCTTGAAACCCTTCATGGAAGATGGGATAGTGAAAAGCTTTCGATGCTATCGGCTGGTGAAGTAATACTTTGACCCATCACTCCGATCAAAAATATAGAAAAAATGAGTAAAAAGGTCTAGAGTGGGGGCTATAACTTCTATTCTACACAAGATCTTGAAGCAGGCCATCGTCCTCCATCCATTCGGATGTAATTGGTTAAGGGCAATTCCATAACCTCTAAGAGTCATCGATTCAAATGAACCGAAAGAAAGCCTCATCCCTACATCCAAACTCCACAAATAGAAGATAAACCATTCGTTCCTTTCATGACCAAAGGGCCCCTCTATCACTGTTCTGGAATCAGGGCAGGGCATCACCGACAGTTCTACAGGGAAATGGTACTGTGAAGGAATTCTCCCCACTTCCTCTTCTATCAATCACGAAGGATGAGAAAGCTGCTCCCGATTCTCAAAATCTTCAAGGAAACTTCTATATATTGGCTGACTACTGCTTGAAGCCATTTTTGGTAGAGGGGGAGAAGAAAAGAGTATATGTGTTGAATGTAAAGAAAACTAAAGGCAAGAATTGCTTACTTACTTGGATAATCTTGCAGAAACTTTGAAAATCTCCAAAATCTGAAGCCTAAGAATTGTTACTAAGGATTTCAAAAAGTTGTTGTTCGCAAAGAAAATTTGGTAGAGTTTTGCTAAGGATTGTTGAAAAGTGAGGAAAATCGCCTCAAGCTTACCTATTTAAAGGCAAAAAACTTCTAAAATACTCCAAATAAATCTTTGTTGGATGGATGGCATGTGTCTTCGATCCATTATTGCGGTTACGAAGAACAAAGCACCACCCTCGATATGTGCACAGGCATTAAATGCAAAATAGCTATCTGAACTGAACGGACGTGTCTCTTCATATGGTCACCTCACAAAAATTCAAAAATCCAGCCAAAAATCTTAATTTGCCCAATCAAACCATTCGGGGGGATAGGGGAACAAGTGATAACTGTGGAAAAACATCTCCAAAGGCCTAATCAAATCAAGCCCAATAACACTTGGCTCGGCCCTAACCCATTAACAAAAAGGCAAAGCATGAGCTAGAAGACTAGACAGGAAGGCGTGATGTCCAATCTAACTGATGGGACAACATGTTTCATCAGTCCACTGACACAAGCTAGCACCCATACTCTCCACTTGCTCCCTATCACATCACCGCTCACCTGTCCCAACTGCCAGTTATCACATCCTAAGGTACTTATGTACCCCTCCTTCATCTCTTATAAATAGTCCAAAAACATAAGGGCTCCAGGTATTGAACATCTGAGACTCTCTGTCTCTAAATCTCTAAATATTATCTCTCTAGAAAGCTACTGACTTAAGCTTCAGAGTGCTAATGCCTAGTCCAACCGGGCACTCCTTACAGGATCATTCATCCAATCGGATCTTCCAGCCACCAACTCTCTCTATTTCAAATAAAGACATCTCAGGCTAATAATAATAATAATAATAATAATAATAATAATAATAATAATAATAATAATAATAATAATGATATATGAAATAATGATGGCAATAATAATAAAAGCATTAATGATAATATTAATAATAATATTAATAATAATTATAAATATTATCATTAAAAATAAGAATAAAAAATATGATTTAAATTAAATAAATTAAATATTGCACAAATATGCACATAAGCTATTTGAAAATTAAATTATGAATTTAATTAAGCTAATAGCTTAAGAAATGAGCAAAATAATATTAAATATACCAAAAAGATATTGACAACATATTATTGATAAATTAAACAACAATATGTAAAAATAATATTCATTACGATATAAAAACTATAATACAATAAAATATGCAAAATTATACAAAATACAATATTAATACATAAATAAAGCATGAAATTATTATAATTAACTAAAAAAATAACAAATAATGAACAACAAATTAATATGCTCGAAAAATTAATAGAATAAATAAGTAATAAGCTAAAAATAATAAAGTACACATGTATATAATAATATGTATATAACAATAATAATGACAATAACAAAAAAATATATAATAATATAAGAAGAAAATAAAAAATTGACCAAGCAATAAAGAAAAAGAAAGGTTTTTAGCAACGAAAGGTTCTTGAGCGTCGCTAAAGGTAAAGGTGTGAAGGTGTGATTTCAGTGAGTGGTGGAAGGAAGCTTTTGACTGCCACAATAAATTTCTATTGCTAAAAGTCCACAGCCAATAAAAGGATGAATGTAAAGGGAAACTTTTTAGCAACAAAACAATTTGATTGTTGCTAAAGGACTCGACAAAGCAATTTCCATACGAACAAAAGAATAAAAACATTTTTTGTCTAAAAACCTATAAAAAAAACCTTAAATATCCTATAATTACAATATTAATTAAAATATATTATAAAAAGGATAATCAAATAAACAAATAATTTAATTAAACTAATATAATTAACAAACTAACCAATTAAATAGTTAAATAATGAAATTAAACAAATAATTTACATATTAACAATAAAACACTTAAACAATAAGTAATAGAATTAAAGATTAATTAACATAATAAAAATAATTAATTTATTAACTAATATAATAAATTAATTGACAAAATTAGTTAGAAAATTTACAACTAATAAGCAATAAATTAGCATAACATCAACAAAATTGAATTAATAAATTAAATTAACCAAAATTAAAGTAGATATACAAAATTAACTAAATAATAAATTCAATATTAAATTTATAAGTTTTAAAGGCTCAAGAATATTACTTTTAGTATGGTTCCGTCAAAAAATAAGGATTTAGCATTTTAGGCCTTTTTCCCAATTTTATATGATTTTTTAGAATTTTTTTGAACTTAAAAATATTTATTTTCTATGGGAGAGCAAGAAGAAAGAAAAGAGGAGAAAAGGAAAAAGAAGAAGAAGAAGTGGGAAGAGGAGGGAGAGTCCCCTTAATAGCAAAGAAAAGCCACAAATATCCCAAAAAAGGGATAAGGGTTAAAAGATTTTTCCCTCCCTAATTTTCTCTTATTTTTGGGTGTAAATGCACAATGGGAGTTACTTGCCAATGTTCTGTGAGTAAATAATGAACCACAGCCTGTTGACATTTCCGTTGACTTTGGCTTATGCCCTTTTTTCAGCAAACTAACCTATAATCTGAAATATTTTATCATTTTTAGGTCTTAACATGCCATTTTTTCAACCAGGTGTATCCTATACATTTCTTTCCCTATGTCTTATATTTTCAATAAATCAAAAATCACTTAATATGGATTTATAAATTAGGATTTATGGCCAAAATACTGATGACTACTGCTAGGAAAATATCAAGATATAATTGATATTTTGAATTTGAAAAATCACTATGAATGATGGGTTTAGAATTAGGTCATATGCTTTTTATGAAATTTGTTAAAAATGAGTCTAGATTCTATAAAAATTTGATTCATCACAAAAAGAGCTCCACAGTTATAGTTAAGCCTGAAATACTATAGATTGATCTAGGTACATGGATAGATTCAGGTCATCTATGTCCCAACCTAATTTTGAGAATCTTAAGGGTTGAACTAGGTTTAGGTTTCTCATCAAAGTTGTAGAAATGTGTCTTAAGATTCAAATGGATTTGGAATCATGTGATTATAAGGTATCTATGCTATGATAAAGTCAAAATGCTTTAGACTGCTCGAAATTTTTATAACTAAATTTTCTCATTTTGCACTATTTGAAAGAGATATATGGGCATTTTAAAAACATTAAAAAATTGAGGAAAGCCTAACACTTTCATTCCTTGTCTATTTATAAGAAAGCACTTCTTCATTAGGCAACTCTAACCAAAAGCTACCTTAGGACCTAGTGTCTACAGTTGCCCTAAATTTTGGAAAACTTAGTGCATTAGTGATTAAGTGAGCTAAAATTCAAAGTAGAGAGTTAGAAGATATGTACCTGACTTGGAAAATTTTTTATTGCATTAAACACATACCATTCAAAGCAGTGAGTCTCTGATTGGGTTGTTACCATTAGCTTGTCGATGTTTTAACCCTCAGTTGACTGAGTAGTTACCATTAGCTTTGTTGATGTTTTATCTCTTGATCAATTAGAGCTGGTGGTTTACCATTAGCTTTGTGGTGTGTTAACTCTTGACCAACTGAATATTTATCGTCAGCTTATTGATTTTTTAACTCTTAATCATTTGGAATGGGTGGTTTATTGTCAGCTTGTCGACGTGTTAACCCTTAATAAACTGAGTAATTGCTATCATCTTGTCAATGTTTTAACTCTTGATCTATTGGAGTGGGTGTTTTACCATCAGCTTATTGATATGTTAACCCTTGATCAACTGAGTAGTTACCGTCTGCTTGTCAACATTTTAACTCTTGATTAATTGGAGCAAGTGGTTTACCGTTAGCTTGTCGATGCGTTAACCCTTGATTAACTGAGTAGTTACCATTAGCTTATCTATGTTTTAACTTTTAATTAGGACATCTAATTAGTGTCAGCTTATCAGCATGCAAAATTAGGAAAATGATCAGCTAAATGTGTAACAACCTAATCCACTATCCATGCATAAACCTCAATCACCATCATAACCTAGCAAAGATAAGGCATGGATAATAATAATAAGCACAGGCCATAATAATTACATGCCACAATAACTTAAAATAAACTTATAATTAAAAGGCCTAACATAATGCCAAAGAAAATACATAATGAAATCCACAAGCAATTGCACCCAGTCAGATATTCTCTTCAAAGGCTGACTAGCCACCAGCTATCGATCCAATAGAGCTTAACCAGTGCCTACATGGATAACAAACCCGTGCTAAGCTATAAAGCTTAGTGGGGAAACCAACTCCAAGGATAAACTCTACTTAAATATCATTACACCCTTTAAATTTATGGAAACATATAAATATACAATTTTAAATGATCTCACATTAATCTATACCAAGGAATTAGCAATCTTAAACATACATATTATTCTTTCAATAATCTAGACCTTATAGTAATTGATAGTACAGCTTTCATCGTATTTATTATGCATGATATGCCTTTAATGTTCAATCAAAGCATAAGGGAGTATATATAGCATACATCATCTATAGGAGATAATTTAGGCATAATACTTCACATATGTCATGCAATCTTATTTATATAATACCGAGCAGAGAACATTTCATTGAAATCATTCTAGCCAAAAAGGAATTTAAACCAAGCAATATAGTGGGTCATTATCATTTCCACATCATATAGGTGATGTAAATGATATATATATATATATATATATATATATATATATATATACATATATTTCTTTATTTTGAGTAACTTGCTGAGTCTTTTAAACTTTTAATAGCCTACCAAGTATTAGTTCAAAGGGTGGATAACGGGAATAATGGATACCGAAGGTATCAAATGATAGACCTAAAGGGCCGAACTATGGTTCCATAAAGGAACAAAACACTAGACCCAAACGGGGTCATCAATGGTTCCAGCAAGGAACAAATAATAGACCCAAAAGGGCCAAACGATGGTTCCATAAAGGAACAAGAGCCAAACGAGGTCAACAATGGCAGCTGCAGAATCCATCTAGGCATGCCTATCTAATCCACAATCGAACTAAGACCCACAGGCTTTATCACTTTAAGAACATCTTTCATTCATTATATCCTTTCTTATTTAATATAACATTTACTTAAAGCCGTTTTCCATAATTGAGCACATATTATTCATTTTTGTAGCAATACTGGCTTAAATCCTGTATATTTAATGATACATATTACCTGTTCATATACTTGCATAGCTACCAGATAACTTATATCAAGCACTAGGATGCTTTAGCATAATGGTCACTGAGTATTATGCAATACTAGCTCAAAACAATGATTTAAGAACCTAATGCAATACACATCATTGAACATAAGATCATGAAGTAACAATATTATTCAAATTTCAAGGTTGACTCTGGTACTACCCGGTGATAGTTCATGAAAATGAAACCATACATATAGTCATATAAGCCATGATCATATAAATCCACACGTAAAACATATTCACTGAAGAAAAACGCACCTGAGTGGTTCTTCAAAACCTTTTCCTTTGCTTTATTATACTTAATTTAATCTCCGTACATTTAGTTCATCATATATATATTATATACATACATTTGGTGTCTCATAAATAGTGAAAGTACTCACATTTGAGATTAACATCTACCTATGTCATTCATAATGCCTTAAAAAGACTTCACAACTTAATTATTTCATTTAGAAATCATAAGGTTTATTAACTACCACCTTAATTAACTTAATCATCATGTACCTTACTTATGGTCCATTTAATTCTCTCCAATTATATTCTATAATATGGGATTCATGATTCATAAAGAATTTACAGTTTAGAGTGTGAAGTAGAACCATAAAGAGGAAACATACGAGTGGCTGTGCCCAAGAAAGAAGAGAAGGCATACATAGCCATGAAAGGAGAACAAAGGCCAAACATGTGGCCAAGCAGGAGGAGAATGGAGCCATTCACGTGGCCACATAATAAGAAAAAGGCAGCCATTCTCGTGGCCACGCAAAGAGAAAGGGCAATGCAGTGCGCGACCATACAAGAAGAAACCCAAGCTATCACATGGCCATGGATGAAGAACCAAAGAAAACCCACGACCATGCCTAGAAAACCAAAGGAAATCACGTGGCCACGCAGGAAGAACCAAAGGAAACACACGGACACGCATGGAAAACCAGAAGAAATCACGTGGCCACTTAAAGAAATAGCTAAAGGGGAAACAAAGGCATGCGTGGCCACACAGAGGGAGAAGGTACAGGCAGCACGACCATGCATAGGAACTCGAAAGCAAGAGTTCAAAACCCAAATTTCTTGATTATGCAAACATGAAATTAAATCACAACCGTCACCCTTACTTAAATGATCATTCAAGTCTCAATTCATCTTATACTCATCAAAACTCACTAGATTAAGCCTTTAATCTTAATAACAATACCTATACACAAAAGTAAAAATTATATATAGTAACAGATGAAACCAATTCCCGTACCTGATACCAGTTTCATCTCCTTCAAAAATCCACAGATCTAGCTCTTTCTTCCTTCTCCTAGTCTTGATCTATCTGCTTGTCCTCTCTCCTTATACACATAAACAACAACATGATCTTACAATCCCTCATGACCAAAATCATAAATGAAGGAAAAAAGAGGAATAAGAGATTTTCAAAGAAAGACATTACCTTTAATCTTAACTCACAAACCCTAGCTCCCCTTCTCTAACCTCGTAACTAGCAGAGAGAGAGAGAGAGAGTTATCCCTCAAAATGCCGATCCCCCCTCTCAAAACCCTTGTTATCCTTCTCTAAGAAGCTATTGAAATATCTCATTATGAAATTCCAAAATTGCCCTCATTCAACTTAACCCCCAACAACTTATTTTCTTAACATCTAACACTCAAACTTCTTATTTGCTTTAACTATATCCCTCTTTTATCTTAATTTTAACCATACTCAATTTACATACATGTTGAAATTACCAAAATACCCCTAATGGGACTTAACCTTAACAATGCAAAATAATTCAACATTTGCCTTAATTAACCATAATTCTCGTCACTTTACTATAATTCGGTTAGGGCCATGATTGGGTCCTTACAAAATGCCTTGTAAGTGTACTCTTTACTTGCAAGGTTAACTTGCTACCTCTTAAAAGGACTTCGGTACCTATACAAAGGTTTCATGTTAGTATGCTTATTCAATCGAAGAAGTTTCTTACCTTTTATGGATTTGCATGATTTTTGTTATAAAGATCTTTCTTTGAGTGAGGTGGCCATCTTTTGGTAAATGCCCCAAGCATAAGGGACGTAAATTTTCTTGAAATATTATTTTTGCTTGAATTAGATCAACTCCTCCTATGGGAGTTTTCCTAGTGGTTTAATCATCCGTTGCTTGGAATTGCCATGTGACTAGTTTTGGCATGTGGATTCCCTTCTTATTTCCTGGTAAGAAACTACTCACATGAGTAAATGTAAAAAATTATATAAGTATAGGGTGTGTGCAAAATTCACGTGTGTATGCACAAACACGTATTTGAGTTATGTGCAATGAGTGTCGTATGTGCAATGTGTGAAAAGAGTGAATTGCCAAGAAGCGTCTAAAATTTGAAGTAATTATGAACCATCAAATAATTTAAACTTGAATTTTATTCAGCCTTGAATAAGTTTAATAGACCATATTTTCAACTAATTTAATCTTAACAAGAGAAACATAATTTTATCTTTTGAAAGAAAAATTATGGATGCAATGTTGGGAATGAGGTTCAACTCTAATACATAAATGTATTCATGGCTTCCCATTTGAAGCTCAAAAAATAACATATGCCTTTTCTTACATACCAAACCTTACTAAAAGGTCAAACCTAGAGTTAGAAGGTCTTATATTGGTTATGACGTTAGGCTTGGGTAAATGGCTAATAAGGAAGGGTCAAGTTACTATAGGAAAATGGCCACTATGCTTCTTTAATTGTTGGGAAGATTATTCTCCACCCATTTTCCATTTTCTAAGGACTTTTTGGATTTGGATTTGGTGATTAACTCACTAGGGATTGTTTGTGAGATAAGAACTCAAGGTCTCCCTTTCCCTTACATTTTTTTCTTTTTGTCCTATTGTAATGTTGACTTCAAGGGTTTCTCCTTCCCTTCTCTTTCTTTTCTTTCCTTTATTTCTTTTACTTTGTTTTTATTTCTACTTTTTTTTCTTTTTTTATGAGGGTTTTTTTCTTTTTTCCTTTTCCCCTTTCCAAATTTGTTTCATCTAACAAACCCAATTTCCTATAAATAAAGTTCATACAAAAGTTTGGTAGAGATTAATTTCCCCCTCCCCCCATTTCTTGAATTGAGCAATCAACTTTTTCACGGTGACCATCTTTCCAAGGGAAAGCCAAAATTGTTTTTGTTTAAAGGTTGTTTTGATACATGTAATAGCAAAATGAGCACGCATTCAGCATGCTTAAAATATAGGCTTCAACGACTAGCAAGTGATTATGAAATTAGGGTAGGAAAAATCATTTAGAAGGTTATACAAAAAAGGGTTTCCTGAATCATTTTCTAGATTTTATCTCATTCTATGGTCACTTTGACAGGTAATTAAAAAGGTTCTAGTGCATTTAATGAGTTTTACCTAATCCCCTTATTTGCAAATAGTTTTTCATAATTTTAAAAACTGGCCTGAGGTGCTCAAAATTTAAAAATTATATGGTATAGGCGAAGGCTTTTATATGATTCAGCAAATTGAGATAAAACATGCTTACTTCCTATTCACCTCATGTTTGAACGGAACACGAATTTCTAAAGTTGAGGTCACACCTATTCACATTTGAGAATTACTAGGATAAAGTAAAATTTCAAATCGAAAATAAATTGGTAAGAAGCAATTTTGCTAAAACTTTTGACATATATTGGCAAGAAAATAAGTTAAACTTAAGGCATGGATTATCTTAATTGATAATGCTCCCTGTATTTGGTATAAGAACGGCACCATGGCGATCATCCTTGATGCATAAAGGAAGTGATGGTCTTTGAATTATTCTTGAGAAAAGGACAATGTCGTGGTAGTTGTAGTCATTTTGAATACATCAGGAAGATAGTGGTCTTTGAGTCTACGTTTGGAGAAAAAAGGATGATCTTTAAATCTGAAATGAGATTGGCAAAAGGATGGCACTATGATAGTTGCCCCAAATGCATTAGGGAGATAGCAACCCTGAAATCGTTCTTAAGAAAAGGATAGCAGCATGACTATTTTTGAATGCATCAGGGCGGCAATTATCCTCGAACCTATAAATTAAAAGAAAATTATGTTAACATTGAGCATGATTTGGCAAGATAAATCAAGTTATAAATAATCCCTGAAATTGGTAAAAGGATGATGTCGTGATTGCCATTAATACATTAGAGAGGTGACGATCCCTAAACCTGCAAAATAAAACTATGTCACAATCTTAGCAAAACAAACTAAGTTAGGAAGACTCCCTGAAATTGGCAAAAGGACAGCATTGTAGTGGCTATTGTATCAACATAAGAAATTTTTAGTTTCCAAATTATCACATATAAAGGCCAAGGAAAACTAAAACAAGGGCAGTAGAGCATGCCTTCACCTTACCTAAAAGGTTATGGATATAGCAACACATACAAAAGAATATGTGTGATGTATACGTGAATGTATGCAAGCATGCAAAAATGTATGCATGAAATGCATAGCCTACACTATAGATGGTTAAGGGACTCTATCTCATATGCAATCTAGTAGATGATCTATGCTCATCTTTTCTAGTGTTCCCGATCTTCAGGCAAGCTTTCTCTTATTAGCTCTTTTAGTTTTTTTCGCTTTGCCTTTTATTTAAGTTCTTTTATTATTCTCAAGGTTAATAACCTATCATTGCTGCACTCCTAGCAAAAGAAAATTTATTTTCCCATAAACTGTGATGTATTCATTCATTGTATGTTATGCCATGCTGAGCTTGTAATCCTATGCTTTACTTAAAAACCATGCCCCCTACTTGAGGGGTTTGGGGTAACTCAAAATTTACTTTCTAACCTCAAAAATCTGACTTGCATCTCAAACTGTATGTAAAACTTCCTATGGGTAGTGACTAGAGCATCAGGAACTTCCATCAATGGTCAACAGACTGGTGTCTCTAGGCTTCTCTTTCTTTAAAAGACTTGTCCAACACATTGGATGACCCCTTACTAACATACCCATTTATCTATGGCTACATTATTCTGCTAATCTATCCTGCCTAGCATTTAACACTGATTCCAAAAGAACTAACTAGTGACTACTATCTATTTGGCTTGATAACAAACATTTACAATAGGCTGACCACATTCCATCTCATATATCAATGGCTAGGATTTCTTGCTTACCATCCCAGATGGGCAACTCGGAGGTCCGCTCCTATGTGATTGTACAAGAATACATTTTAAATTGTAGCTCATTATACTAGACAACTTAAGGAACCAAAAGTCACAGTAAAAAACCCTTGCCCTTTAGAAGTAGTCTTCTATCGATTGTACAGTGCCATGCCATAATCTCCTCTAAAAAAAGCTACTTCTAAAGTTTTGTACGCAAAGACTTAAAAAGTGTGATCTTATCATCTTGTTTAGGAATAGAGTGTGGATGACTAACAGCACAGTTAATCAGAATGACTTGGCTAGAATGCTCAAGGTTTCATCTAACTCTTTATCTTAACTCAAAAGTGTTTGATTCCCATCAAAAATTGAAGTTCAACTTTTACTGACATTCTCATTCCTTCTCCAGACACCAAGGAGAATTTAAGTTGAAGTATCAATGCCTACTTTATAACCCCAGAATGTATATGGTGGCCTCTTAGTCTAAACCTCAAAGGTCTACACCTTTCTAGAGGACATCTTTTTTGTGATTTAACTACTCTTTTAGCTAAAGGAAAACTCACAAGATTGAGTACCTTTCATTCCTTGCTCGTAGCTAGGTACAGTCAAAGGAATCCATATCTGAATGTCAAACTTTGTTCCAACGATCCCAAATAGTTCCTTGAGCACCTGATGGCTTGAAAGATTCAGCTTTTACCCATCCTGCGTTGGAGGTATAGAACTTTAGACCTTCTGAGACTGTCGAGTGCACTTTTTCATAATATCTTCTCCTTGGATTAGAAAAATCTCTCTGTGGTAATTCAAGAAACCTTTTTGATGTATAAAGTGACAAGCCATTCATGTGAGCAATATGGATGCCACCATAAGTTCTCTCATAACTATCATGGCTTCGTACTCTTCGATCCATCTTAAATACACAATCTCATGGCTGCCCCTTGTTCAAAACCCTATCCATACTGATGGATTATACAAGCTTATGTAGCTTTATTGATCTTTTCTAAAAACTTCCTTTGAAGATGTTAGTTTTTCCTGAGCAAGGATGAATGTTATATCACCATGGTCCCTTATCAACAATGTGGATGTACATCACCTACATCGCTCCAAAACACAATTTGTTTGATCTCATTACCAATTTTAGCTTTATGATCACCCCTATTAGAATGTTCAACATAGAAATCAAGGTTGTTAAGGTATATGCCAATAAGTCTTTATCCCTAAGCATAAGGCTTAGAAGGTAAATTAGTTGCTTAGTCTTTTCAAGCTCTCATAAGACAAGTGTTTCTTTATAATAGAGCATCCATCATGAACTTGGTAATTATCGGTAATAAGTCTCTGGATACTTCTACTGCCTTTACCCCCAAGGCTAATAATGCTTCTAACCTATATAATCTCACTGTTAATGGCTTTGGGTAATTTCCCTTATCAAATGAGAAATTCCACTTCAGCAATCTATTTTCAAATAAGCTTTAAGCAAGTTTTGTTTAGGTATTTTCTCCTTAGTTTTTCCTACCTTACCATCTTCCTGGGCTATCTTATTACTCCCAAGGTAGGCAATCTATCTCTATCATTTTTTCATCAAAGTTAACCTCTTTCTTAATAAGCTGTAAATACCATTTAATACACCTAAAAACCTGGAAAGAAATTCCATCTTAGCCCTTGCACTCTATTCAGTAGCTTTCCAAGGGATTGATTTATTGTGCATCTTCTTTAATAGAACTTAAAGCTCACAATTTTGCATTTTCCTTCTCTCCATTTAGAGTTTCACCCAATACTCGAAGAACATGTGACCATTGGACGAATACTCTTTTACCTCTAAGACTCTGCTATAAATTTTAAGCCACGGCTGACTGCCAAAGATTGGTCACTCAAGTCTTGTCCTTACTAACAACCCTTTGTTCTTTCTGATAGCCAAACAATGCAAGAAAATTTCCACTTTATTTGGTGCAAGTGGTGCAACTCTGTCTCTGCTGACCCACAATGGATTCTACTTGTGACATTCATTAAGAACAGGCTTTTGGATATTAAGAGGTGGCTCTCTATGGTGTATTAATTGTCGACATAATGTCCTAATGGAGATGATAAGAACATCAAAAGAAGCATCTAACATTGGAGGCATTGCTTTTTCAATTTGAGAATTTAGCTTCAATAGATGCCTTTATGTATGCAAAGAGATTCTTTCTACGTGTTAATCGTATGTTTATGCCTAGCCTATGTATTCATCCATATGTGTATGCATCATATAGCAATATCAGCAATCATATTCACAAATACAATGTAAAAACACATGTCCCATTCAATATCAGGGGGCAACACCTTGCATACATCCAACTCTTGTTATCAATCAACCCTCGTGAATTTTCTTAATTGAATATTTTCTCTCAACCTCTAATTTTCACCTAGGATGCCCTTTCCTATTTTTGCTCTAACGGGGTGCCTAATTTTAGCAAGGCTACTTTTTTAAATTTTTAACATATAGGTCTATGTTTTCTTCTTTTAATTTTATTTTTTATTGATTATTTTTATTTGTCTTCACCATGAAACTCTCTTTAACTCATCAACATTATCTAACTCATTGAATTTTTTTGGCTACTACTAGTGAGAACTGGTTACCCCTCCTAACTATAGCTTCTTCAGTAGGAAAGGTTTGACTTTGGTTCTAGTAGCTTGAAGCACTTGATTTGAGTTGTTCTTCTAAAGAAGGGCCTTAGACCCATTTTTTGAAAGATTAAGCAGACCTTTCTCTTCTTTGTAAACTAGACCAGGATGGTGAGTTCTCCTTTAAGTTGCAGAAGATCTTGCTTTATCCATCCAATTCTGATAGTTGTGCTATCGAAGCAATGCTTTCATAGTTAAAACTCAATCCTAAATGGCTATAATGCATCAATCCTAGAATGCCAAGAATAAAGGAATGGTCCTTTAAACATCACTTCCAACCTATTTCTTTGTTCATGTTAGCCATGCAAGCTTCTATTCATGTTCTCCACTTTCCTTTCTTTATCTCAATTAGCTTCTATTAGGCTCTTTCTTGCATAATGTTCCAACTTAAGATAATAAGCTAAGGTGATAGCTTTCAAATAATTCTTTAATTTTTCTTTGAGGCATCTTTAAGAAATTTTGGCACTTCTCGCTAATAGGACTTTTAGTTTCCCATTAGTTTCCTCGATGTTCATGACTTGGAATTTCCCTCTGGTTTGGGTCTTTGAATTTGCTGCCTTGCGATTCAGATAAGCTTGAGTTACCTAACTCATAGTATCTCTATCAATTTTGCGTCATATCGCTTTGAGTTCAACCAAATACTTTTTCTTCTCCTTTTTTTCATTTTTTCTCATTCTTGTATTATCTCAAGCTATTCTCACTTCATGAGCCATATTGGATGCAATCAAGATATTACTTTTTCTTAAGATTAAATGGAGCAATATTTATGGAATTAATGTCCTATATAATTACCATGATTATTGCCATGCATGATGCAATAAAATAAGACATTACATACATAAGAAAAGCTCATATTGTTAACATAATTAAAGAAACATATGCATATTTACATTAGCAAAAAGTGGGTTATGTTGCATCTTTTCTTACTACATGTGCAGGCAGCAAAAAATCTCTCAACATCTTAAGTTCTTCCATCTCTGGACTGTGCCCCCAAGATCATTGGTGATATTTACATTCTATAGCTCTTTAAATTTCTTGTCATTGGAATTGAGTGGGTGATAGCTAGGTATCTACATGCCATATACTTCTCAAAACACATACCATTTATAATAAGCTTGAGTCAAACATAAAAATTGGCGACAGCATAACTCATCTTTTTCTCTTATCCTCTAGGTCTACAATTTGCTTGGTATCAATAAGGTCCTGGATTTAACTTCTTAAAGTTCAACAATTGTCAGTCAAGTGGCCAATATGCTGGCGAAAATCATAAAACTAATCAGCCCTGTGACTTGGCAAGCCCTATGTCCTGGTTAGTTTTAATGGTAAGGGTTGCAATTTCCCTATTTTGATCAATCATTTCAAAACCCAAGACATAGGTCTACCCAAATTAGAATACTTTTTTTGAGCTACTTCCATGACTGATACCCTTGCTGCCTTTTGAGCATTACTATTACTGCCTAAACCAAGCATCTTATTAATTAGTTCTAACACTGTTATAGCTTTGATGGCCACTATCATGATTTTTACCTCCTAAATAGAGGGAATGGATCATTTTTACTTCTATGAATGTATACCTAAAGGACTCTTGATCATCCTTTGATTCCTTATCTGGCTAATGGTACCAATCAATTAGGGGAATTACTTTACCTCGTATCAGGGACGTATGCTAAAAATCAAAGCTAAATTAGTTGTTAGCCTAACAATAATTTTCCTTTCAAGGTTATCAATCCTTTTACCCAGTATAGATACAAGTTCAACTACAGTCATCATGATTCTACTTTCAAGGTTTTCCAATCTTTTATCCAGATTGTAAGGATCAAAAGTACCAATTTTCTATGGAAGGTTTGCCATTGCAGTTTTTTTAAGTACTCTGGTAACTACTCGAAGGCTCTATATTAACTTGCTAGATTTTGACTTCTCTAAAAAATTCCTAATAGAGCGACCACCTGATCCCTTAAACAACCTAGGTGAGAAGTCTAAGATGGTTGCAAAACCAAAAGGGTTAGAATGATACATACCAAGAATTTATACATCGAATGAAATGTACAAATAAAATGGGATGCATGAACTTTATTATTTTCTTACATTTGATTTTTAATATGTATTTACATGATGCACATGTATGCGGAGAACATGTATTGCATAAATATGGCACAATATGGCATGTATTACAAAATGAAGTTTAATATGGCATGACAAGCAATGCATATGTGCACAACATATGTATAATGAGGTTGAATGTATGAAATATGGCACAATACAAGAATAAACATACATGGCATAAGACATACATGACATGTTTCAAACATGATGGTTTATGTACATAAAGTATGGCATGGTATATGAATGAATGGACATGACATATGGCATACATGTGTTAGAGAGTATGCCCTAGAGCCCATGTAATAGGGATGTTTTTCATATGTATGAAATTTATATTCTTAATAAAAGGCATCATTCATTTATTAATGCTGTGTTTGAATACATGAGTTTGTAAATCTTAAATTAATAAATGAAGTCCTAGATATTATAAACACAGTGCAAAGGCAATCATAAAGGTGTTCATGATGTGAGATGTCTATCGCATGCAAATGTGTTAATATCTAAATATCCCTAGTCATAGAATTAACAAGATAGGACATTGTTAATTCGGACAGACTAGCACATGTTATGCTTCTTGAATGGTTCAAGCAATGGTTCTCATAGTTGTGATTATGGATGATAATCAAAGCTAACATGTGGATGCTTGTTAGAGGAACAAGTTCATTGGAGACCTGCAAAGAGAATCCTCATATGGATATTAAATCTATGTCAGTGAGGAATCTCTTCATAGCGGTTGTGCAAGTATCCTTAGACTTGAGATCACCAAAGTTATCTTAAGTAGCAAGTGGTATACTTTGACTCCATAACTGATTACTTCCAACTGGGAGTGAACATAGTTAGGAGATTGGGTATATCATGACCTACTTGAAGATAGTTGAGTGATTGACAAAGGATTCACCATCCCAGATTTAACAAGGGAAGTTATCTCACATGATTCTATAATTACCTTGTTCAGTGAATCTCTGGCCAGAGTAATATGCCGAGATGGATGGAGATCCATGAAGGGCATTTTAGGAACAATGGTTAAATTAATAGAACATACATAATTAGATTTATATGAGTTGACAGAAATCCATACTCAGAATCTGATTGAGATAAGAGTGGTGAAAGGAGTAATTGCACGGTAACTGTTTCTATGGAAGGGTACAGTCAAACCACATGACTTTCCTGACATTTGGGTAGTCATGATGCCTAGCTAGAGGCCAATCATGACTTGTATAATGATGTATCAAAATATCAATAGAGATTGATAAATTGATTTAAAGGAGTTTAAATCATGTGAGTTTTGAATAGAACTCACAATTACATATTATACTGCCAACATGGACAGGAACCCAATAGGTCACACACATATAGAGAAAAGGGTAAAATGGTAAAATGACAAGGATAATAATATTTGATATTATTATAAAGGTAGAGAGGAGAATATGATAATAATTAATTAAAGAGTTTAATTAATTATGATCAAATAAAATTGTCCGCGGAACTTTTGAGAAATGTTCTGTAAATTGGACCTAAATGAAATAATGTATTTCATGATTAATTATTATTGTCTTATAAGTGTTATAAGACTACTATAAGTGTTATAGGACTGATATAATAATTAATAGGACCATTGGAGAAATTATAGAGGGCCAAAGGAATGAAGAAGTTGGAGGAAGCCCTCCAGAAGAGGGCTACACGCCAACTTCATACAGAAGGGCTTAGAGGGCTTTTTCTTGGACCAAATTAATTTATATATGTTACATAAGTGTTATGGAACTCACATATTTAATTTGGTTGGATTTGGAATCCATTTGGGTATTTAAATCCAATTAGATGCACAAAGGGCCTAGTTTGTGGATTTTGTGCATGGTCTTTTATGAAAAGATTTAATTTGGATTTAATTAAGCCCAAATGATTATAATTAATTCCAGAAGCCCAATTAATAATTCTCCAGCAATTTTAAAGAGCCCAATCTCATTAAGGAGTTGGAATTTTAACCTAACTATAAAAGGCCAACTAATGAGAATTAGGGTTAAGTGATTAAAACAAAAGGAAAGTCTTTTTCTCTTAATTCTCTCTCCCTTTTGCGCCACTTCCCAAGCTAGCTCTTGGGAATTTCGGCCAGCCCTAGTTGAACACCAAGTTGTTGGTTCAATTTACCCTTCTCTAGTGTGGATTACTCATTGGAGGTGTTCGATTTTGGACACTGTGGTTTGCGACAACCCGGTGCGAAGTAAAATCAACTGTTCAACAAAAATCAAAGGTGATTTTTCTTATTCTCATATAGTTATATTGTGTATTCATGGCAAGATCAGATCTAATGGTTAAAAAAATTTTAAAATTCCGCTCATGTATGTGATGCATGTAACCGTTAAATTCCAACATGGTATCAGAGCCAGGTTTTGCCATGGATACACAATTCTATATTTTCTGTGGAATAAGTTTTGTTTTGTTTTGAGTTATTTATTTCATGAACTTTAAAATATTAGATTTGATTGTTCATGAATGAGAAATATTGATTTCTGGTTGTATGTGTGATCAAATAAATTTGACGGAAACAAAAACGGAACTTTTGAAGAAAAGTGACTAGGGTTTTGCGTGAAACCCATTAGGGTTTGGCGTGAAACCCTAGGTAATGTAGGGGCTGTTCTAATTTAATTTCTTATGGATCCATTTAAAAATCATTTAAATGATATTTTATGTGTTTAATATGTGATATTAAGCCGTAGGATCGAACGGAATTAAAATCGAACAAGTTTTGCATGAAAACTAGTTTTGTCGAAAAGTTCGATAAATTGGTGTTCTTGATGTGTTCTTGGTTAGAACGACTTTTGATCTTCTAAATATGATATATATGATATATTAAAGTGTTTTTAATTAATTGGATTAATTAAAATGGGCCTTAAATTAATTTGATTAATTTTAATTCATTAAAACCACTTAATGGGCTTAATTATGTTTACGGACTTGGTTTAAATTAGTAAATGACTTGGTAGGCCCAAGGAGCTGATTTAAATTAACTATTATAAACATTAATTAAGTTTATTAATGGGTTTTAAGGGCTGGAGTGGGCTTGGCTCATTCCAAAAGGCCCAAATGGTCCAAATGACACAAAACTAGTTTGTGTGTGAACACACTTAGGGTTTTTCTTCTGTGGGTTTCGGCCTACACTTATTTTAAGCCCAAAATTGATTCTTTTAATTATTTAATATGATTAATTAATTAAATAATTAATTTATAATTAATTAATAATCAATTTGATTGATTATTAAGGCAAGAACACATTCATGCAAAAGGGTTTCCTAAAATGAAAGTTTCCAAAATGGAAAAAGTTTCCTAATTTGATCACATCATTAAAATAACTCAAAATATAGTTTCAAAGGTTGAAACAAAGTTAGTAATCCATTTCTTTATGCATTAGAAAGGCATATAAGGGTGAATGATTGGCATGATGGTTAGTTATGGACAAAGCCCAATGTGATTGAGCATAATGCATGTTTTGGCCCAATGAGGACTTTCATGTCCCGGCCACTTGTTTTTGGTTTGTATTTCATTTCAAATTGTAATATGTAATTAGATTACTTAGATTAGAATTAGAAATAGAGATGGAGACCAATATCAAGGAGCAAGATGGGCCGGATGGAGATCCAACAAGCTTGAAGATAATGTAATTATTTTCTTGTTTGAATCATGCATACTACCTAGGTGTGACCTTTTGATTTCCCTCTTGGCTCGGGGAAATCAATGTAGTGAAGTCCATAACTATACCATATTTGTATGCTTATATTTATGTGATAGATATAGGATGCATACCAATGTATGCCAACCATGTATGATGAGACTTAATTAACTAAAACCCTCAAACAAATACTAAGGTTTATAAGCCTTCCATTAATTTGAGGAGAACCAGAGTTCTTTATAGTGTGGGTTGTTGACCACAGTCAAGCTCACATTATATCGAATATGTTCAAATCGAATTAAATGGGTCATCTTAGCTAGCCCATTAGTTTGTTGACCACAGTCAAGGCTAATGGTTCTAGAGGCAAGATTAGGGAATGCATATATGATATGCATGCATCAAGAGTTGATAACCTAATGATCCAATAGTTGTGTAGAGACACAATTGGTATAAAGATACCTACCTTTCAAGGGTATGGAATTTGGCTTGTTGACCACAGTCAAGGTCAAATTACATATCAAGGATTGGATATTGGCCCACTAAGAAAATCATCGGGTTTTCTCGGATTATATAGTGAGGGCTATTAATTCGCAATAAAATAGTGGGAGTAAATGGATTAATTAAAGACCTTATTAATGCATACATATATATGAACATACTCTCATATCTTTTCTTTTTCACATCTAGGTCATCATCATGAGCACATCAAACATTAATATACGATCAATCTTGGATAACAAGCTGGTTGGCAACAACTATTCTGACTGGATCAGGCAAGTGAGAATTGTTCTCAGGGCTGAAAAGATCCATTATGTCTTGGATAAAGATCCACCACCACATCCATCAGATGATGCCATTGATGAGATCAAAGGCATTTATCGGAAATACATGGAGGATAGTGAAGCAGCAGCATGTCTGATGCTGGGTGCTATGTCCTCGGAGCTTCAGAAGCAACATGAAATGATGGATGCTAGAACCATCGTTTTGCATCTAGAGGAGCTTTATTCTTCTCAGGCTAGAACTGAGCAATATGAGATTGCTCGAGCTCTATTTAGTTGCAAAATGGTGGAAGGCACTTCAGCTGCTGCTCATGCATTGAAGATGTATGGGTATATTGAGCATTTGAGTAGACTTGGCTATGTTATGGATAATGATCTATACATAGATTTAATCTTGTACTCGTTGGCTCCAAGTTATGCACCTTTTGTGCTTAACTTCAACATGAACAAGATCCAAGTATCCATTCCTGAGTTAATCAACATGCTCAAGACAGCTGATGGATCATTTAAGAAAGATCCAAAAAGTGTCATGGTTGTCACTTCTGCTAAAGGCAAGAAGCAGAAGAAGAAGATAACCAAGGTGCAGCCAAAGAATGGTGGGATCTCCAAGAAGAAGGTTGCCAAGAAAGAGAATCCCAAAGGGACTTGCTTCCATTGTGGAAAGGATGGTCATTGGAAGCGTAACTGCAAGGCCTATCTAGATTCTCTTAAGGAGAAGAAGCAAGTTGTTGCATCTACTTCAGGTATTCATATGATTGAAATTAATACTTATTCTATTGCTTCAAAACAATCTTGGGTATTAGATACCGGATGTGGATCTCATTTATGTAATGATCTACAGGGGCTTAGAAGCTTTAGAAGAGTTGGAAAGGCAGAGATTTGTTTGCAGTCAGCTACTGGACAAAACATCTCTACAACTGTTGTGGGGACTTATCATTTGCCTCTTCCGAGTGGATTAGTACTGGAATTAAATAATTGTTATTATGTTCCAGCTTTGTCCAAGAGTATTATTTCTTTCAGTTGTTTGATGAACGATTATGATATTTCTTTAAAGGACAAATGTTGTTACATTTTTAAGAACAATATATTTTATGCAAAAGCTATCATTGAGAATGGTATATTTGTTCTTGATTTAATTAAAGAAGTACATAATGTGGATACCAAGAGAATGAAACATGATAATCTAAATACCTCATACTTATGGCATTGTCGTTTAGGCCACATAAATGAAAAACGCATGACCAAATTGCACAAGTCAGGTGATTTGGGATCATTTGATTATGAATCATTTGATACATGCGAATCTTGTTTATTGGGAAAAATGACAAAAGCTCCCTTTATTGGTAAAGGAGAACGAGCTAAAATGGTTTTGGACTTAATACATTCGGATGTATGTGGTCCAATGACTACACATGCTAGAGGAGGTTACTCCTACTTCATTACTTTCATAGATGATTATTCCAGGTTTGGATACATCTATCTAATGAAATATAAGTCTGAAGCATTTGAAAAGTTCAAAGAATTCAGAAATGAAGTAGAGAAACAACTTGGCAAAAGTATTAAAACACTTAGATCAGATCGAGGTGGAGAATACTTAAGTCAAGAGTTTCAGGATTATCTTAGAGATAATGGGATTTTATCTCAATGGACTCCTCCATATACACCACAACACAATGGTGTATCCGAAAGGAGGAATCGAACACTATTAGATATGGTTCGATCAATGATGAGCCGAGCGGACTTGCCTAAGTCCTTTTGGGGATATGCACTAGAAACTGCTGTTTATGTGTTAAATAGAGTTCCTAGTAAATCGGTTGATGTTACTCCATATGAGATGTGGAATAACAAGAAACCCACGCTTTCTCATATGAAAGTATGGGGTTGTCCTACTTATGTGAAGAGGACAATGTCAGACAAACTGGATGTTAAGTCTGACAAATGTTTATTTGTGGGATATCCAAAAGAAACATTTGGATATTATTTCTATCATCCCTTAGAACAAAAGGTGTTTGTTTCAAGGCATGCTGTCTTCTTGGAAAGAGAATTTCTCCTACGAGAAGACAGTGGGAGTAAAATTGAGCTTGGTGAAGTTCAAGACCCACAAATAGAAGATGATCAATCGATTGAACCCGAAACTGAATTTCATAATGATGAAATCACAGTTGAACCTGATTATACACAAAATCCTAGAAGATCTACTAGGATGCGTTCTATCCCTGTGAGATATGGATTTCACATTGATTCGGATAGAGGCATAACTATAGTAGAGGACAATGAGCCTACAAGCTATCAAGAAGTTTTGAACAGTTCAGAACGTGATTTATGGCTTAAGGCTATGCAGTCCGAAATGGACTCCATGTATGAGAATAAAGTATGGACTTTAACTCAACCACCTGAAGGGATAAAACCCATAGGGTGCAAATGGGTCTTCAAAAAGAAGACTGACATGGATGGTAATATAGTTACCTATAAAGCTCGCTTAGTAGCAAAAGGTTATCGTCAAAAAGAAGGTATTGACTATGATGAAACTTTTTCTCCTGTAGCGATGCTTAAGTCTATAAGAATACTTTTAGCCATTGCAGCTCATTATGATTATGAGATTTGGCAGATGGATGTGAAGACAGCTTTCCTTAATGGAAATCTTACCGAGGATGTGTATATGACACAACCAGAAGGATTCACATCTGGAAATGGCGAAAAGGTATGCAAGCTTCAAAGATCCATTTATGGATTGAAGCAAGCCTCTAGGAGCTGGAACATACGATTCAATGAGACAATCAAAGAGTTTGGTTTCTCACAGAATGAAGATGAACCTTGTGTGTATAAAAGGGTCAGTGGGAGTGCAATTGTCTTCCTAGTTCTATATGTAGATGACATATTGATCATGGGAAATGACATTTCTCTTCTCCAATCTGTTAAAATATGGTTATCCAAGCAATTCTCCATGAAAGACCTTGGAGAAGCATCCTATATTCTGGGAATAAGGATCTATAGAGATAGATCCAATAGGTTGCTAGGTCTTTCTCAAAGTACATATATAGATAAAGTATTGAAGAGGTTCAATATGGATCTCTCTAAGAAAGGGTTTATACCCATGGTGCATGGGAAACACCTTTCTAAGTCTATGTGTCCACAGACACTGGAGGATAGAGAGAGCATGAATAGAATACCATATGCATCTGCAATTGGTTCTATCATGTATGCTATGTTATGTACACGTCCAGATGTAGCATTTGCTTTGAGTGTCACAAGCAGATTCCAATCTAATTTTGGAGAGGAACATTGGGCAGCTGTCAAGAATATTCTTAAGTACTTGAGAAGGACTAAGGATATATTCTTGGCATATGGAGAGGGCAGTTTGGAAGTAAACGGGTATACAGATGCCAGCTTCCAATCTGACAAAGATGATTGTAAATCACAATCTGGTTATGTGTTCATAATGGGAGGAGGAGCAGTTAGTTGGAAAAGTTCCAAACAAGAAACAACTGCTGATTCCACGACAGAAGCTGAGTACATTGCTGCTTCAGAAGCAGCCAAAGAAGCAGTCTGGATCAAAAAGTTCATAACCGAACTAGGAGTGGTGCCTAGCATTGTTGATCCGATTCCTTTATATTGTGACAACAATGGAGCCATTGCGCAAGCGAAGGAACCACGGTCTCATCAGCGATCCAAGCATGTTCTCAGACGCTACCATCTCATAAGGGAAATAGTAGCTAGAAATGATGTGAAAATAGAAAGGGTTCCCACAGATGACAATGTGGCGGATCCCCTCACTAAAGCACTTTCCCAGATAAAGCATGATCACCATATAAATAGCATGGGTCTGAGACATATGAGTGATTGGCTCTAGTGCAAGTGGGAGATTGTTAGAGAGTATGCCCTAGAGCCCATGTAATAGGGATGTTTTTCATATGTATGAAATTTATATTCTTAATAAAAGGCATCATTCATTTATTAATGCTGTGTTTGAATACATGAGTTTGTAAATCTTAAATTAATAAATGAAGTCCTAGATATTATAAACACAGTGCAAAGGCAATCATGAAGGTGTTCATGATGTGAGATGTCTATCGCATGCAAATGTGTTAATATCTAAATATCCCTAGTCATAGAATTAACAAGATAGGACATTGTTAATTCGGACAGACTAGCACATGTTATGCTTCTTGAATGGTTCAAGCAATGGTTCTCATAGTTGTGATTATGGATGATAATCAAAGCTAACATGTGGATGCTTGTTAGAGGAACAAGTTCATTGGAGACCTGCAAAGAGAATCCTCATATGGATATTAAATCTATGTCAGTGAGGAATCTCTTCATAGCGGTTGTGCAAGTATCCTTAGACTTGAGATCACCAAAGTTATCTTAAGTAGCAAGTGGTATACTTTGACTCCATAACTGATTACTTCCAACTGGGAGTGAACATAGTTAGGAGATTGGGTATATCATGACCTACTTGAAGATAGTTGAGTGATTGACAAAGGATTCACCATCCCAGATTTAACAAGGGAAGTTATCTCACATGATTCTATAATTACCTTGTTCAGTGAATCTCTGGCCAGAGTAATATGCCGAGATGGATGGAGATCCATGAAGGGCATTTTAGGAACAATGGTTAAATTAATAGAACATACATAATTAGATTTATATGAGTTGACAGAAATCCATACTCAGAATCTGATTGAGATAAGAGTGGTGAAAGGAGTAATTGCACGGTAACTGTTTCTATGGAAGGGTACAGTCAAACCACATGACTTTCCTGACATTTGGGTAGTCATGATGCCTAGCTAGAGGCCAATCATGACTTGTATAATGATGTATCAAAATATCAATAGAGATTGATAAATTGATTTAAAGGAGTTTAAATCATGTGAGTTTTGAATAGAACTCACAATTACATATTATACTGCCAACATGGACAGGAACCCAATAGGTCACACACATATAGAGAAAAGGGTAAAATGGTAAAATGACAAGGATAATAATATTTGATATTATTATAAAGGTAGAGAGGAGAATATGATAATAATTAATTAAAGAGTTTAATTAATTATGATCAAATAAAATTGTCCGCGGAACTTTTGAGAAATGTTCTGTAAATTGGACCTAAATGAAATAATGTATTTCATGATTAATTATTATTGTCTTATAAGTGTTATAAGACTACTATAAGTGTTATAGGACTGATATAATAATTAATAGGACCATTGGAGAAATTATAGAGGGCCAAAGGAATGAAGAAGTTGGAGGAAGCCCTCCAGAAGAGGGCTACACGCCAACTTCATACAGAAGGGCTTAGAGGGCTTTTTCTTGGACCAAATTAATTTATATATGTTACATAAGTGTTATGGAACTCACATATTTAATTTGGTTGGATTTGGAATCCATTTGGGTATTTAAATCCAATTAGATGCACAAAGGGCCTAGTTTGTGGATTTTGTGCATGGTCTTTTATGAAAAGATTTAATTTGGATTTAATTAAGCCCAAATGATTATAATTAATTCCAGAAGCCCAATTAATAATTCTCCAGCAATTTTAAAGAGCCCAATCTCATTAAGGAGTTGGAATTTTAACCTAACTATAAAAGGCCAACTAATGAGAATTAGGGTTAAGTGATTAAAACAAAAGGAAAGTCTTTTTCTCTTAATTCTCTCTCCCTTTTGCGCCACTTCCCAAGCTAGCTCTTGGGAATTTCGGCCAGCCCTAGTTGAACACCAAGTTGTTGGTTCAATTTACCCTTCTCTAGTGTGGATTACTCATTGGAGGTGTTCGATTTTGGACACTGTGGTTTGCGACAACCCGGTGCGAAGTAAAATCAACTGTTCAACAAAAATCAAAGGTGATTTTTCTTATTCTCATATAGTTATATTGTGTATTCATGGCAAGATCAGATCTAATGGTTAAAAAAATTTTAAAATTCCGCTCATGTATGTGATGCATGTAACCGTTAAATTCCAACAACATGTGCATAACATGACTTACACAATGATAGTACATGTATGTGATGCAACATAGGATGCATAAAATATGGCATGATGGAGTATGTTAATGAATTGCATGATATAGAAATTCATGTATGCAAGAGTACAAGTTACACCCAAAGATATTCATAGGATATGATACGGTATATGAATAAGCACATATAGTGAGCGGCATATGTGTATAATGTATTTCATGCCATACACATACAGGTATATGATGAATGAGATAAATTCACAATGTACAACATGGCATTAAAATATGTGTTCATGATATATAACATGTATATCCATGGCATAAGTTACATATGGCACATAGTATAACAATCTATAAAGGATAGGACAGATTTTTATAACACACCTTATGTATAACAATATGTAGTATAATGGTATATGCACATACAACATAAGAAGGGAGGACGTAGCATGGTGAAATACGTATAACGTACCATGTAATTTAACATGGGATATGCATGGCACTTGCCTTATATGCATGATCTAACATGAGGCAAATGTGATGTCTACATGCACATACGTATGGCAACATGCATGAAACATAACTCATTGACTAACATGTACATGTTACAATCCATGCTCATATATTCATGTTATGATACATTTTAGTTGTGAACATATGATGATAGATGCTTGTATATGCATGCTACAATGTATGTTAATACATATTCGTGATAGTGGATAGAATGCCAATGTGATGGTGGATGTGTACATACACACGCTATAACGCATGATGGATATTTAAGTATACATGCCAGGATTCATATAGTTGGAAAATGTTCATACACTTAGGTCATGACAAATGTCTATATGTTCATGCTATAAATTATGTTTACATATCACTATATACATGCCAAGATGCATATTTGTATGCTCATGCTATACCATATGATAACACACACATGCATGCATGTCATAATGTATGCTCGGGCACTCATCAATGTGTGTGACAATGAATATTTATATAGACGAACCAAGATGCATATGGTAGGTGCTATAAGGAATGTTCAGTGCACACATCATGATATATGTTAATATGCACATGCCATGATAAACATCCATATATACATGCAAGATAGGCATATGCATATGTCATGATGCATGTACTACATACATACGTGTTATGACATGCATTAATATACATGCACACTAGATATATGTTCATGCCATGGTAATGTTAAAATGTTATTATTTTATTATTGACACTTTTTTGCATGGTAACGATGCATATAGGATTATGTATGAGGATGAATATGTTAGAAATGCATGTGATGCATGGGTCAATCATTACAATAATGACAATGATGTATGAGCACAATACATATGATATGGGTTATGGCATGATAATGCATATGACTAACACATATATTATGCATGATGCATGAGTTTGTCAAACATATAGATGATGCATCGGATTAATAAGCATAAAACGTATACATGTGATAATGTGTGATCTATAAAATACACATAACACGTGGACATGTTAGATATACATATGGTGCATGGCATATGCATGATGCATAATGTATGAATGTGTTATGATGCGTTATGATGCATGGTGAATATATTATGCATCGATGCATAAGAGTAACGCATATTAGTGGCACACATATGATATGTGACTCCAATGTTAGCATTAAACACAATGATATGTAATATACAAGTGATGCAAGAACACGATATGCATATAATACAGGGAAGAATTCCATACAAAGCAAGACTACAAACTAGTGCATAATATGCATTTTACTGCACACAAAAGGAAGCATACATATGTCATGGTAAGAAACTTACACATAGAATGCTCATGTTTCATATTATCATATTATTATTCTATTTGCATACACAATGAGATGCATGTACATGCACATTTTATGTAACATAAGATTATGTATGCAAGATTTACATATTTTAATTTTTATTACATGAAATGATTTATGCAAGCAAAAATTATATACACGAGATGAGATGTACATACATTAAGAATCTATGCACATAAAACATACACACTTTATCAATTATTACTATTAGTTTACAATTAATTAGAAATGCATGCATATATCTGCAGCATAAATAAATTACACATGCAAAAGAAAAGATAATCTACCCAATCTTATTGCTCCCACATAGGAGGTCATACGGTCTCTTCCTTAAGCAGGATTAGCTTATGGATTACCGAAGAACCCGATAAACATGTATAACATATGGTAAAAAATTTATAGTATAATCTCTCTTTATTTAAAGCGCACACAAATGGATTTTGGCCATTGTGTATTTAAATAATCTAAATAACCCGAAATGCACCCACCAGGGTATGAAAGCCTTTGATGAGTAGACATCTAAGTTTATTAGGATTTATTCAATACATAAGGGCACATATTACAAGCAAGGTATTATGGTGCATGCCCCTTAATGGAAATATCTATGCCATTACATGGGATTTAGTCTGGTGATACAGCTTTAGGGCTACCTAAACATGGTCCCTGCTGATAGGTCTAGCTCATCATGATGTGATGATCGATCAAGTCACCATTTGATATACCAAAAGATACGAAGCTTAGATTGGTGGTCCTCCCTATCAATTCCTACATTAGATAAACGTAGGATCATGCTTTGGAAATGTACTAGGGCTAAAAGAGGGATGTCTAACTAAATTCTAACACTACAAGAAAAATACAAAATAACGACTTTTGATGATTTTTCATCGTTAAATCAGTTTAGCGAGGATTTAGTGAGGACAAAATTTTGTAACAAAAGTTATCCTAGTTGATTTTAGCGAGGACTAAAATCCTCGCTAAATTTTGCTAGGATTTTTACGATGGCTAAAGTCCTCGCTAACTTTTGTGAGCATTTCTTCGTCGTTAAATTTTACGACGAATATATTCCTCGCTAACGTTTGTGAGTACTAAAGTCCTCACTAAATTTGCAAGGCTAAAGCCCTCGGTAATATTTGTGAGGACTTTTTTGTTGCTAATTTTAGCGATAACTGAATTACTCGCTAAATTTTATGAGGAATTTAAATTTTAGCAAGGACTGTAGTCCTTGTTAACTTTTGCTAGAACTTTTAATTTTAGCAATGACAAATTTCTTACTAAATTTTAACATCAAATTTGTGACAAATATTGTTATTGCTAAATTTATTACACTTTTTAAATTTAAAATGAAAATTTATTAATTTACTATGGAGGTTTTATTATTTAAATAATAAACTAAAAAATAACAATAATATTTATAGAGTACTCAATACTTAATATAAAATATATATATATATAAATAAATAAACTAGTATTTACAAATGCATATCATTGTATATCCAAAATAATATATACATGCATACATAGAAGGAACATATCCAAAATAATATATACATGTGCAAGGAACGAGATGTGCAAGACTCAGGATAATATTGAGTCACTATAGCTCCAAGTCCATACACTCGTCCTCCTTATGCACCCCTTACTGTATCCAAGTATATTTGATTCTCATTAACTTTTTTGCCTTCATTTTGAGATCTTTCCAACCGAAATTATAAAAATAGACTCAAATATTGTCAAAAATTTGGTAGCATTTCCCCTAAAAATAAGACAAATCCAAATTGTAAAACCTGAAAAAAAATATTCATAGTTACACTTTTATAAAGATCAATGCATCTAAACAACCATTTTGGCCACTTCTAGGCCCTAAAGCAATACATAATAATCAAATCCAACATATTTTGCTCATCGTATAACTCAAATTCCATTTACACTTATATAAAAATCAATGCATTTATAACAACCATTTTAACCACTTCTATGAATCTTAATTGGCTTGATGCAAAATTTTAGAACATTGTCACCCCCGACACAAAAACCATGCAAAAGTCTATAAGAAAGTCCAAAAGAAATTCTAGTATAACTTCCTATAAGAAAGCATCTACAAATCATTGATATTGGGGGCTCCACTCTAGAATATACAAACTATTTGAATTGCAATCCAAAGAAAATGAAGATAATTGCAGAAGAAGCACAAATTTCTGCACCTTTTTCCACATTCCATGTTATCTGATTCCAAATTACCATGGGATAATAATACTAGAAAAGACCATATCACTCTAAAGAGAGCTGGAAAACTCTGGCATACATAAGCACCTCTACTTGTGTTTTTTACCATGTTTAAAAAATTCTATTTTTAAATTAATTATATCACTCATCAAGACATTAAATGAAACTTTATGAGGCCAAGCATTCAACCTTGGTTAGGGTGTCACTTAATGTATGTTGCAATGAGAAATTATAATACTGTTATAAGAGGTTCAAATACTATATCTCTCTCCATAGGTAATGAAAGCACAACAATTTTTTAGGGGAATTATAGGAATCAAGTTATTTTCACATATTTTATGACTCCAATTTCCATTAAATTTCATCTCACAATAATGCAAATATATAATAAGAACTCATCACAAATGACTATAAATGTGGTCTGTATACCAGGTTTTGGAGCATCTGTTCAAAACCACACCTGCACTATGAGAATGCCTATAGTGCTAGCTTGGCAAATTAATTACAGGGCAGTACTGGCTTCAACCACACCAAGTTGTTTCTCTTTGTCCACTCTACCCTTCACTCCTTGTGAAAATGCTAATTCAAAAGTGGCTAAAGTTTATCAATTTAAGACATGATTAACAATGAATTGTTTAGATAAAAGAACATTCTTTCTGTAAAACATGCATATACTCATCAACCTTACAATCTCATAGATATATGAACCAAGGGGAAAAAGAAACTAAAATAGAAAATGAAACTGGAAATAATTATGATGCTGAACACACACTTTCCAATTTAAACATCAAAAGAAAAAATTAGTTTTGAACTTAATTATGTTGCTCAAATCGTTTAAAACCACTAGTTTTCTAAACCAACAGAAAAATGCAACTAATGATTCTAATTTTTAAACTTTTTGAACACAAACACTAAGACGATGCCACTATTCTTCTCTCAAGCTTCATGCAGTCGCTGTCACTCAAAAGAAAGCAAGGAACAAGAAAACTCGCAATCTATGAATTGCCAACTAATCCACAAACAAAGTGCCAATAAATAAGAATTACAATGCTTGATTACCAGGCAGAGTGCGAGCTAAGGTATTTGAATGGATGGTTTTGAAACAAATTTAATATTATAAATAATTAACTAGATAAATAAAGCTATAAAAGACCTGCAAAGAGCTTTCATTTCATCTTTCCATTCGTATTCTATAAGCCTTTCCCTCAAAAGTTCCATCAGTTTCTCCTTCTCTCTCAATTAACTGAATCATCCAAATAAATTTTGTTTTTCTAAGAACAATATACTAAAAAGAATATGAACATGCTCATAATAACACCCTCCCACCTCAACCAAAAAAAAATCAAAATTAAGACTTTAAAATTTGCAAGGAGAAACAAACCTTAACATTGACAATTTCTTGAATCGTGGGCTTTTTCTTTGGATCATCCGTTACATCCAGTGTTGGAGGTCGATTCACCGAATTTCTCCTTTTACCAAAAAAAATAAAAAAATATAAATTCAAACTTAGCTCAAATCTTAACTTAAACGTTAGATTTAGATTATTAAACTAATTAGAGACAAATTAATACTAACATTTGTCAATGGCAATAGCGAAGCTGCAGCAATACGAAGCAAAACACGATCCCCTGAAGTTTGAACTTTTTTATGCTAGTTCTAGTAGGTTACTATGTTGGTTCTAATAGGTTAATTAGATAACTACACACCATGGTCATATAAAGTTACTTCAATCAACAGTTTGTTAATTCAACAAAAAAAATGATGAAACAATTATAAATATGGAAATCTGAAAAACTTACAGGTTACGAAGTGCAGGGAAGCAACCTTCAATACGTATCAATTCTCTAATAGTACCCACCAAATGATTATTGCCAACATCCCTATATAAATAGTTCAACAATGAGACCCAACATAAAATAATGCTAACTGGTACTTCAAAAAGTTTAAGTAAAATCCAGATATTTATTTATAAGTATTTCAAAAAGTTTTGGACCAGTAAAGATTTCAAAGTGCAACAATGTTCTACAAGCAAGAGAAATAATAGTTCAAAAAAATTCAAAGTCCAATAACCCAATATCTATCGTTTTCATTAGAAGCAAAGAAGCACATTTTATTGGTTAATAACTTAGGAAAAAATTCAACTAACAGAAATTCTATTGAGAAAAAAATAAAAAAGAACAATAGTACATCAATAAGGAAAGGATTAAGCTAAATTGAACCGTGTATATTCATTGTCAAAAAGAAATAACAGCAGAGAGATCTTGACTCAATCTTTATGTAAATATAAAATAAGCCTATAATACCTTTCCAAAAGAACCAAGCATCAAGAAAATATTACCACTTTCAACAAATGCAAAAACTCTTGTACCATCCAATTCAATTAATGGCTCGCCCATAAGACTAGTTGAATTTTAAGACAAGTTAGCATAAGAAATAACCCAAGTGAGAAACTCAATTAGATTCAATTATATAAGAGATACTTACTTCCCATAAAAAAATAGGACTACTAGAGCAAACTATTCATCAGCAAACCTTCCATGGAAAAGCTTTTCTATAAAATCTGCCTGGACCCAAAACAAAGCAATTAGTTGTCTATGTATGTAATACACTAATGCAATAGATCCCAACAAATTTCACTGTGAAGTAAAAGAAATGTCATACAAACCATAGATGAAAAACCCTGAGACCCAAATTGTTCCAAGCACCAGTAAGCCCGAAAAGCCTCCAAAACCTCAATAGAAAGCACAGCACCAGCAATGGCACGTAGTCTAGAGCCATGGAGAAAGCCATAATTAGAAGCCCGGCCAACTAAAGCACCGGTGATAGCTCTAGTGAAAGCGCCGATGAGAGTTCCGGTATATGTGCAATGATGCTCAACGTCTATACAGAGAGGTAGCTAATTTCTTCAATTAACAAACTGAAGGCAAAATAAAGGAACTATATATTTGGGGAACTACGAGCATGGAAATTTAGAGGTTGAATTTTGTCATAAATTTATGAGATAATGAGAAAATGGAGGGCAGAGCAATTTTTAAGACACTTTTTCTAGCTGGAAAGGAAAGAATGAAAGCAACATAAGAGGGATGAAGTTTTAGGGATTCAGAAAAAAAATCCCGCTAACATTTTTTTATATCCCACTCAAAATTTTGGAAAATTGGCTAGGCTATGGCTTTTGCAAAATTGGCGAGAACCTTTTTCCAAGTTGATTTTGTGAGAATCATATCCTTGCAATTTAGTTCCCTTATTATATAATTAATAATAAATGATATTATTAAATTTAAATATGATAATTCAGTTCAATTTAATTAATTTAAGTAACAATAATTTAGTCCATCTAAGTTTTACTAAAAAAATATACTAGATAAATTTATTAAATTAAATGGTCTAATTAAATTTAAATGTCTAACCAATTATTCATTAATTAGGTAGGATAACTTGACTTACTAGGTATTAGCGAGGAAACATTTCTTAGCTAAATTAGTGAGAACATTAATCATAGCTAAATTGGCGAGAACTTATGTCCTCACGAAAACCTTTAAATGCCACATGAATTGTGCATTAGCAAGGACACGACTCGTCGCTAAATTAGCAAGAAATAAAGTTTTCGCTAATCTATTCATGTGTAACATGCTAACCGAACAAAGCATATTCCTCGCTAATTGGTGAGAACTTTAGTCGTAGCTAAATTAGCGAGAACTTATATCCTCGCTAATTACTTCACATGCCATACAATTCAAGAATTAGCGAGGATTAATGTCCTTGCTAAATTAGAGGGAAACAAAGTTCTCGCTAATTTATTCACTTGTAACTTGCCAATCGAACCAAGCATTAGCAAGGATATTTTCCTCACTAATTAGCGAGAACTTTAGTCGTAGCTAAATTGGTGAGAACTTGTATCCTTGCTAATTACTTCGCATGCCATACGATTCAGGAATTAGCAAGGATTAATGTCCTCGCTAAATTAGCAAGAAACAAAGTTCTCGCTAATCTATTCACATGTAACATGCCAACCCAACCAAGCATTAGCGAGGATATTTTTCTTGCTAATTAGCAAGAACTTTAGTCATAGCTAAATTGGCGAGAACTTGTATCCTCGCTAATTACTTCACATGCCATATGATTTAGGAATTAGTAAGGATTAATGTCCTAAATAAATTAGCGAGAACTTTGATAAATTAGCGAGAAACAAAGTTCTCGCTAATTTATTCACATGTAACATAACAACCAAACCAAGTATTAACGAGGATATTTTCCTCACTAATTAGCGAGAACTTTAGTCGTAGCTAAATTGGCGAGAACTTATATCCTCGCTAATTACTTCACATGCCATATGATTCAGGAATTAGCGAGGATTAATGTCCATGTTAAATTAGCGAGAAACAAAGTTCTCACTAATCTATTCACATGTAACATGCCAATCGAACCAAGCATTAGCAAGGATATTTTCCTCGCTAATTAGCAAGAACTTTAATCATAGCTAAATTGGTGAGAACTTGTATCCTTGCTAATTACTTCGCATGCCATACAATTCAGGAATTAACGAGGATTAATGTCCTCGCTAATCTATTCACATGTAACATGCCAACCGAACCAAGCATTAGCGAGGAATAATTTCCTCGCTAATTACCTTACATGCCACACGAATTAAGCATTAACGATGACAATTGTTCTCGCTAAATTAGTGAGGATAAAATTTCTTGCTAATTAGCGTGGACTTATTGTTCCATGCTAAACTAATTAGTTTGCTTGAATGTTGTGCTCGCAAAATTCTCGTTAAATTTTGCACCAAAATTTAGGCATCTAAATTAGCAACAAATTGTCGATGTGCTCACTAAATTATTGCAAAATGTATGTTCATTTACATCCCCACCAACATTTGTGATAAAATTTATTTGTCGTCGTAATTCTATTGCTATATCAGTGATTTAGCAACGATTTTTCTTGTACTCACTAAATTTTGTCACTATTCTGCAATTTTCTTGTAGTGTAAGGCCCTAGCATAAATGCAATGCAATTTTTGAAAAGAGATAAAATAATTTAATCTGTAAATTCATTTATATTAAATCAATAAAAGGTACTTTCAGAGCAAAATCTCATGATCCCCAATGGAGTTACCACTACAATGCACGTAAAACCCCGTAAGCATTCGACTTGCTCTCAAAAATCCACTTTTAATACTCAAGATTGGATCAAGGTTCATTTAACTTGTGAATACTAGTCACTTCGTAATAGATAGGGATTTAACCCAATCTGTAATGCCTCGAACCTTAAAAAGGCATCAGAAAGTGGCTTGGGGTATCCCCACTCATTTGCTAATGATTACCCTATGAGGGCATCTATCGGGCACACAAGGTAGGTATCATGGAGTCGCCACCTGATAAAACATTGAAAATGAGTTATAACCTTATGAGGTCGAAATCAAAGATAGTTCAGGACCTCACTCTTATTTATACCTTTGGTTAATGTTATATAAACATATTTTTATGATTAATATATTTTATCTCTTTTCTCACATGAGACAGCATGCTAGAAAAATAAAGGCACATTTAAGCACGTTGAAAGTTGTAAGGCATGTATATCGAAAGCTGTAAAGCATGGCATACAAAGCATTAAAGAATATATGTGAAGATAAATCATACATAAATTAGAAAATTAGTTCATAATGTTAATTTTGTTGAGCACATTGGTCATCGCATGCATATTTACAAAAAGGTAACATTTTGGATGTATTTTAGATAAAAATGGGATAATTAATCCCTAGTGACTTTGGAAAAAGGAATCATGTTAGTCAATTTTAAATAGAAAATCTTTTGTATTTATAAAGAGAAATTTCTTAATTTACATGTTATTTTATGGGTAAACATCGAGACATTAGCCCCTTTTTATTATAGAAAAATCCCACTCAAACTTTTATACATCATATAGTGAGTTTTTAACTTATCGTTCGCATAAAAAAAATTCATTTTCAACAAAAAGAGTACTAAAATAATAATAATAAATGACATGCATAAATTGGGCTAATAATTGAATTAGGAATATCGATTCCCTCATGCATATTTGTGAAATTCTTTTGTGAGAGTTTTTAGAATAAAATAGGATATTAATCCATTTTATGAGAAAAATCCAATTAATTAGATAAAAATATATAATATGACTTTTTTATTATCGTGCAAAAATTTACTTTTTTACTATGCTATTACAGACCATTAAATGGAAAGCAGTAAATATATTAATATAGGCCCAAAAATAATAAGAAACTCCTAAGCTAACCCGCCTTGGTTCTCCAACTCAACTCGAGACTGTAACACGCATATTAAAATATGGCATGGAAAGAGATAACTAGTCAATAATGAATTAAATGCAAAATTAAATACAATAATTCAATATATAAAATGTATCGATAAATTAAATGAACATAATAATAATAATAATAATAATTATTATTATTATTATTATTATTATTATTATTATTATTATTATTATTATTATTATTATTATTATTATATGAAATAGTGATAGCAATAATAATAAAAGCATTAATGATAATATTAATAATTATTATTATAAATATTATCATTAAAAATAAGAATAAAAAATATGATTTGAATTAAATAAATTAAATAATTCATAAATATGCAATTAAGCTATTTGATAATTAAATTATGAAGTTAATTAAGCCAATAAAATAAGCAATGAGCAAAATAATATTAAATATTCCAAAAAGATATTGAAAACATATTATTGATAAATTAAAAAACAATATGTAAAAATAATATTCATAACAATACAAAAAATATAATATAAGAAAATATGCAATATTATGCAAAAATACCATATTAATAAATAAATAGAGTATGAAATTATTATAATTAACTAAAAAATTAACAAATAATCACTAACAAATTAATATGCCAGGAAAATTAATATAATAAATAAGTAATAGTCTAATAATAATAATAATAATAATAATAATAATAATAATATAAAAAGAAAATCAAAAGTTGGCTAAGCAATAAAGAAAAAGAAAGACTCTTAGCGACGACAGGTTCCTGGGTGTCGCTAAAAGTGAAGGTGTGAAGTGTGATTGAGACTTTTAGTGATCAGATCTTTTAACTATGGCCTTAAATTCCTGTCGCTAAAAGTCCACGGAATGCAAAGGGTAACTTTTTAGCAATGGAAAAATTTATTGTCGCTAAAGGACTTAACAAAGCAATTTACACATGAACAAAGGAAAAATACATATTTTTGTCTGAACACCTACCAAAAAAAAACCTTAAATATCCTATAATTATAATATTAATTAAAATATATTATAAAAAGGATAATCAAATAAACAAATAATTTAATTAAACTAATATAATTAACAAATTAACAAACTAACCTATTAAATAGTGAAATGATGAAATTGAACAAATAATTTACATATTAACAATAAAACAGTTAAACAATAAGTAATAGAATTAAAGATTAATTAACATAATAAAAACAATTAATTTATTAACTAATATAATAAATTAATTGATAAAATTAGTTAGCAAATTTACAATTAATAAATTAAATTAACCAAAATTAAAATAGATCTATAAGATTAACTAAACAATACATTAAAAAGAATTATTTACATAGTTAATTAAAATCAAATATTAAATTTATGGATTTTAGGGGCTTGAAAATATTACCTTCAATACAGTTCCATCAAAGAATAAGGATTTGACGTTTTACGGATTTTTTTGATTTTATATAATTTTTTAGAATTTTTTATCAAGTTAAAAAAAATTTATTTTCCACGGGAGAGGAGGAAGAAAGAAAAGAGAAGAAAAGGAAGAAAAAAAAGTGGGAAGAGGAGTGAAAGTCCCCTTAATGGCTGAGAAAAGCCATAAATATCCCAAAAATGGGATAAGGATTAAAAAAAATTTCCTCCCAAACTTTTTTCTGCTCTTGGGTATAAAATGCATTTTGGAAGTGATTCATAGACCATTGAGTTTTTCATTGACTTTGGCTTTCACCCTCCTTTTTCTTAGCTGACTGACCTCTAATCCAAAATGTTTTGCTATAAGATGCCATTTTTTCGATCAGGTATCTTCTAGAAATTTATGTCCCTATGTCTTAGCTTTCCAATGAATCAAAAATCACTCAATTTGGATTTATAAATTAGGATTTATGGCCAAAATACTGATGACTACTTCTAGGACATTTTCAGGGACAGAATTAATGTTATGTCTTTGAAAAATCACTAGAAACAATGGGTTCAAAATTAAATCATACTCTCTTTATTAAAGTTGTTAAAAAATGAGTCTAGTTTTTATAAAAATTGGATTCATCTCAAAAAGAGCTCTACAGAGGAAGTTACGCCCGAAATGTTATATACCGGTCCAGGTGCTGGGGCAAATTCAGATCATCTATATTCAAGCCTAATTTTGAGAATTTTGAAGGCTAAACTGGATTTAAGTTTCTCATCAAAGTTCATTTAATTATGAGATCTGTAGGCTGAGATAAAGTCAAAACACTCCAAACTGCTTAAAATTTTGGAACCTGATTTTCTCATTTTGTACTATTTGAAAGAGATAAATGGACGGAGCCCAGAAAAAAGTTATTTTGAGAACATTAAAAACCTGGGAAAAGCCTAGCACTTTTATTCTTTGTCTATTTATGATAAATCGCTTACTTATTGGGTAACTCTGATCAGAAACCACCTCAAGACCTAGTATCTACAGTACCCTACATAATCAACAGTAGTCCATTATGATCCAAAATAAAATGGCAAACTTGCCAAATAGTTCCCACCACTAATATAACGCCCCAAAAAATGGTAGATGCAAATTCAAACACAATGACAAGCACATTAAAAAAGCCGATGATCTCAAAACAACCAAAATAAAAAAAATGTCATTCATATTTCATCAATAGATTTGTCATGCCATTTCTTTTTCCCAACTTCTTTTTCCCTTACAAGGCTTTCTCTGATAATTTCCTCCTTTCCCTTCCATTTTATCCCCATAGCATACCTACCAATTTCAACTGCAACCTTACTTGCAAGATTGTTATCTCTAAGCTCTTGAGCATAAGTTTTCAAAATCTTGTAATCTTCAACATAACTCCCTTACAATTTAATCAAATTCTTTTTTTTTTTTTTTGCAGTCTTCAACTTGTGTTAAAACAATTTTCACATTCAGCCATTGGATACCTCAAACCTTAGGTTTTTCAGCTTATATTTGGGTTTATTTTGAACCCTAACTTTGAAATAATTAGCCAGCAACATTGAATCAGCTCTTAGGTTAAAATATTTTTTCATTCAATTGGGTTTTGTATTTAGAGCTTTAACCATTAATCCCTCTCCTTTGACATCCTTTGAAATTAGGTAAACAAATGGGCAACCCACTTGACTCATGTACCTTACCCTTGTCTTATTAGATTTCTCAATCTTCACCTCATAACCATTTGACACTAAATACATGCCCACTATCTTATTTGCCTCTACTATATCCTTGAATATCGTGTTGTAGGATAAAATTTTAAAGGTTTCCAACTCATCATTTACTTTCCTATCTTTAGCCTCTCTTATTTCCTCAAGATTATATGCATCGTCATTAAAGTATCATAGAGTACAATCATCTCTTGACTCTATTTCTTCATAATTCAAAAAATTATTGTACACATTTGCATGAATTTCATCACTATTTTTATTATATTGCACTTCTTCATCCTCATTGTCTATTACAAGTAGATCTATAACTTCATCTTAATTATCACTTGCAACTCCAACATTAACTACAACTCTAGCATTACCTACAATTGTGTCAATCACATTGTCCTATTTTACTCCTAGTTTTTCCTTTGGGATGTCTGATAGAGGTGGGAATGTTACTTGTGTTAATTTCCCAACATCAATAAGCCATAGCTAGATAATATTGAACTCCTTTGAAAAAAAAAAAAAAAAAACCTTTGTAGACTTTTAATACTTCAAATTCCATCCAGTTCATAAAACCTATCATAATCCCTTCCATAAGGCAAACATACCACAATATTGTGCACCTTTGAAATCCCTAATTTTTTTCATAAGTTCCCACAATATCAAAGCAACACATATGGTTTGAATCTATTTTGCATTCTTGATAAATTGTACTAGAAAATGAAGTCAATTCTAATATTGCTTGCCTATTTTTCTCCATAATGATACCATAAGTCATTGGATTATGCCGTCTTACTTAAATAAAATAAAATATGTATTACACTCATAACCATATTAATAAAATGGCATCTAAAAAAAGCACTAAACTTTCTACTTGACTGATTAAAATGGCATTTACTAACCCTAAGCTTTCTATTTAAGTTTAAAAAACATGCTCAAAAAAATGGTTACTATGTACATGTAAGACAGAGATCTCTAATTAGGTATCAATATAGGGCAGGAAATTCCTATCCTCGATGAGAAACTGCCTCGAATAGGGCAGAAGATCTCCGAAAATTTTCACCATAGAGACCGAGGCGGAGGAAAAATATTTTTCAATTTAAAATTTAGGAATCTATTCAATTATATTTATATAATTTAATTTTAAATTATATTTAATTTTATTTAATTATTAAAAGTTATATTAATTTGATTTGTAATTAAATTTAAATTTTTTAATTATTAAATATTATATTTTAATTATAATTAATTATTAAATATTATATTTTTATTATAATTAAATTTTTTTAAAAAAATTATTTTTGACCCAAGATAAAAATCCCCATAAGGAATAGAGGAAATTTTTCTCCTATAACCCTACCAAGGGCGAAATAAGAAATCATCATCCGGTGATCATCCTTATCCTCGATATTGCATTGAATTCCAAAAAATAAAATCAAAAATAAAAAAATATAAAGAATCGAATCCGTCCAGCGATTACATGATCTTTCTCACAACTATTCTTCAATTTTCTTCTCTCAATATAGAGATAATTCAGGAAATTTAAGATTAATTAATGAAGTTCTGACACCAAGCTTCAATATCATCTTTTTTTAAGTTTATAACTATGAAGATATTGCCATCTGGCAGCTAACATGTCGAGATTCTAGTGGTTATTCCATCCATCATAAGGGCATTTTCAAACGATTTATGTTATCAACGGTATAAAACACTTAAAAAAAAAAAAAGGTTCAAAGAGTTCGATGGCCAAAACCACCCTTCATCTCCATATCAAAAATCTCTGCAAGATATGGTTTTAAGTCCCCAAAATTTTGTAGGATCTAACACTGCCTGAAATTAATCGATTCCAGTCATGTTAGGTGCCTAAACAACTTTATACAACACAATCCACCAAAAGAGGAGCTAAGATTCAAACCATCTCTTAAGTGGTTTCATAGCTTGCTTTTCACCAGCAACTTTCTCATAAGAACCATGCTTCGAGAACTTGGATTTATATTGTTCTATAAGCAAGTCCAGCTTGTCGACTACATCCCGCCCTACAGGATCTTTGTTCTTCTTTCGCCTTTGCCTTTTCTTCAATCCGTCTTCTTGTTCTGTCTGGTTTGACAGCTTCCTCTTTCTCAGCCTTAATTCTGCTCCCTCTGAAATTTTTTGCTTCGGGGCATTTTTAGCTGTCATATCACCTTTGACCTGGCTTTTAACACCAGGCTTTTTGACATCATGATCTTCTTGCTTGTCTTCAGAGCTTTTTGCCCTTTGTTTTGTGTCAATGAATTCATCTTTCCCAGAAGATTTTGTTTTTCCATTAACGGCATTGTTCTTGAGTTTCTTTTGATTTCTTTGTTCCATAACTGCCTCATTACCCATATTTGTCTTTTCATTTTTATTTGGGGCTGGGTCCTTCAATGATCTATTCTCACCTCGGGACATCCGCTTTCTAGAATTTCCTTTGCTCGGTACATCATTCGGTGCTTGCAACACATTATCATCCCTTGCATCTTCCAAACCATTATTAAGGCTTTCCTGTTGCTGAGCCTGTAACTTAGCCTTACGGGCCCTTAACTTTTGAACATTGTCAATTGCAAACTCCACAATTGGACGAAATTCAGGACCAAAAGTTTCTACAAACAGCCAAATGTTGCATTTAAGTTAGAAACAATTTCACTGCATATCATTACAATCATGGGAGAATAACAGCCACAAAATGTAAATAAAACACATTACCTGGATTATTATTAAGAACCCTCAGCGCCACGAGTGCATGTTGGTGCCCTGTAAACTCAACAAATGCCACCTCACGTGAGTGGTTCTTCGCAACCTTTCCAGTCTTTGTACTTTTCATGAACTTTATCTGCATCAACCATATCAAAGTGACAGAAAGTCATCTTAAGACGAAACTTCAGTTAAAAAAGAAAATTAAATGAAAAAACCCGGATATAATTACTAGCTAACAGTTTAACGAACCTGTCGAATCACAGGTTTTTGTTTTGTAGCTCGAGATACAACTGCATCAATACAAAGCTTTTTCAGTTTCTTCTCATTCACTGAGGCAGGCAAGTTGTATATAACAAGTCTAGTCCTCGAAACATGGAAATTTGGAGATCGAAGCTTAGTCATCTTTTTTTCATGCAACCTGCAGCATGAAAAAAAGAGGATAATTTTTTACAAAAGTAACATCAATATCAACAGAATATTGAAAATGCCATCAAATTTTGCTGACAGGCATCATATTTCAAATAGTAATCAGAGGCAAAAACATGCATGAAGATGCAAATGAACCCTGAAGGCAAAAACGTGCATCAAGATGCAAAGTTTAGGCCCAGGAACACAATTAAGGTGAGGCACTACAAAAAATAAAATTAAGACAGAACTTTTGTCATTTAAGAAAAACAAGCTCATTAGATGAGAACATCAACATTCGTAACAGAAAACATGCATAAATCCACATCAGCATTAGCCAATCCTAAAATAAAAGTTAAATGTAAATATCAAAGAAAAACATAAGTTCAAATGTCAATCCTCTTTAATCCCAACCCCTAAAACATCCATTAAGCTCCACATGATCATCATCATTGTCATACTCGTGTTCATCACTTCATTCCCTTCCCTTTTATCTTCTTCATGCTCTTCCGGTAAATCAAAATCGTCTTCATCTCCAAGAGCTAAAGGAGTATTGACACTTAAATGAGAATATGCCTTTCATGTTTCCTAGGAATTAATACTTTCTTCCATTCTTACAAAATCCAATCAAAAAGCCTATTCGCATATTCAATTCAATCATTCCAATTTCAAATAATGCAGCCACTATAAAATTAAACAAAGCAACCAATTTTTTTTTATTATCGCAAAACAAAATGTCAGTTCTATGCTTACTAAAGACCAACTCATTGAATTTATGATTAATTTCAAAGAAAAATGGATAGAGAAGAAACAAGAACACAAAAGCATCTGAAAAAAAAAAAATTAAAGAAAAAAGCAACTTGGAATTAAAAGCATCCAATGGTTTAAGAGAAGAAATTTATAAATACATACAGCTGTGTTTGAAAAGATGAATAAAGGGACAAAAGGTAAAAAAAAAGTCAAGACAAAATCAGTACAAGAGAAAGGGAGCTGTTGTATCAAGAAGCAAGAAAAGATGAAGAGAATGAAACAACAGAAGAAAGGTGGGGAAAAAAGAAAATAGATAGATGAGGCAGTATTTTCAGAGAAAAGAGAGCATTAAAGTCCGGGTCACAAGAATCTATCAGAGAGAAGGCTGGTTTTGCCTCTTGTTCATCGGTTTTATGCCTTTCATGTTTTTTGGTAGGATGTGGTATTGGGGGTAGCATATGAGCCTTTCTTCTTTTTCTCTTTTTCAATTACTCATCAACGGCAGAGATTCATAGAAACTTTAAATAAAAAGAAAAACTAATAATCACAGCTGGACAATCCACACTAGCAATGATGTAAGCCTTTTTTGCATATTGCATGATGAGGCGCCTCATGCCTGAGCTGGGGCCTTACTAACTACAATAACTGAACAGCTCAAAGCACAATTTCAATTTTTTGACTCACAAGATATTTCCAAGAAACATTAACATTAATCTTAGCAAGTTGCATGGGCATGCACACAAAAACATGCTAAAAGATAAAAGAGAGCTTTGTCAACATAGCTCAAGAGTTCTTTCAAGATTCCTTCTGCCCAATTTTCTGAACTCTGTGTGTGTGTGTGTACATATATATATATATATATATATATATATATATATATATATATATATATATATATATATATATATATATATATATATATATATATATATATATATATCACAATTCAACTAAGACCACTAGACACCAATTTTTTTATTTCAATCGTATAGGGAGCCTATATCCTGCAATGTTCCCAACTTGACCCTGGTTTAAACCATTTGAACCAGACAAGCAAAAAAGAAATAGAGATTAAATTAAAAAAAAAAAAAAGCCTGCATTCACACCATTGTGTGTCATCAAAGGGATTGCTTCTCGTCTTGTGTTCTCAACTCAAATAATTGCAGGGGGCTAGAGGGAACTTACATTTTCCGTTTAGCCATATCACTAATTGAAACACCTTCAGCCGCTGGAGTCCCCTCAAGTATGACACCTTCCTATTAAGAATCCAGAAAGATGGTGGGGGGAAGAAGAGCATAATGTGTCACAAGACAACCAACATAGAATTTCTATTATGAATAAGCTGGAACCAAATGGTAACAAAGATGCTGAGAATGGGATTGACAAAAACAACCTTTGCAAGGTAAATATTACGGTGATCTTGATCCTCACTTTTGGCTTTCTCCATCTCCTTATCATGGGCTGATTTCTTATCTAAAGCCTTCAAGACTTTCAGTGGCCTACCTCTTAGCAAAATCCCCAAACCAGATGCAACCTTAGCTGCAGCAATTGCAGCATCAGCTGCATCTTGTGTTTTAAATTTGAGAAAACCAGTACCCCTTGGTCTCCTGCCATCAACATAGTATCATCTATAAATTAGTTCAAGAAAGTAAATATAGACGCATGTGCAAATGAGTAAGTAACCATACTTGGTAATTTGATGAAGGACTGGGACAAAGGATTTCACTTCCCCAAAAACTGAGAACCGTTGTTTCACTTCTCCATTGTCAACATCAAATGGAAGATTGCTAATAAAAATGGTTCTCTGTAAATCATCTTCTCCCTCAGTCTTCTTTGTATCAGCTGAATTGCTTTTACCAGAGTTTCCAGACAGAGTAACACCAGGAAATTTACCTTGCTCACTGGATTTGTTATTTAACAAAGTAACAGCTTTGTCCGAATTTGGCTCATTATTTCCCATGGGCAGTATGGAATCATCCACATCGGTAGGAGCAGAACCCCTGGATGTAGGCATGATCAGATTCTTGAGAACTTTTCTTGCAATGTCTGCCTCTGCATCAAAATCGAATTTTGTAGGCTCATTTTCTTTCTCAGATGAATCCAGGTCATTCAAATCTACTGTGTCAGGTTGTTGATTCTTTCCATCATCATCCTCTTCTTCCTCTAGGTCATCACTGTCACTACTGCTATCTCTTTCACTATGCTGTCCTGTAAAAGAAAGAGCAGTGTTCAATTCTCTTTCACTATGATTCTCTGGCATAATTCTAAGATGTTAAGTTCTGTTAATACAGAAAATACAGGAACCAAAAAGGAGGTACAGAAAAAATAACTGAAGTAGCACTAAACAGGAAAAGATTAGTCTCATTGGCAACAAATCTCATAAAGCTTGATCAGTTTAATCTTGAGGAGCTAAGCTTTTCATTACTCAAGTTCATCATCTCCACAACACTCTTAACAGAAAGGTCTTTCAATGCCAAATCTGCAATAGTAAACTTTTAAGAAGATAGAAGCCAAAAAAAAAGAAGGTAGAGGCGGAAGATAGAGGCATAAAGTTTTTAATAAGGTCAGAAGCCCTAAATGGTAAATCATACATCCTTTTTTAACAGGTCATTTCATAAGTAGTGACTAAATTTGTCATGCAACCCTGTTAAGTCTATAAATTTTAATTTATTTTTTCAAAATTGCTACTTGAATCGTTCACAGTAGAAAAATGTTACAAGTCTATTAAATTGGGCACTATAAACAACTGAAATGAGCAATACATTTCTAATCAAAAAACTATTGCTTTTCTAGCTTTGAGAATATCTTTTGTGCATTGCTTTCAAGATTATCCAAAACACAATCTAGTGATAAAACAAACGTGTCCAAAAAGACTCAAGGAATGCAAACCTAACTTGACGGGCACCCTTCCCCAAACCCCAAAAAAAAGGGAGCATTTAATGTGCATATGTCTTAATCAAAGCATGGCTTGCATAATAATTTACAGTATCCCACCTACATTCCCTACTTCTAGTAATCACATAAGAAGCACCAGCCAACCAGGTAAGCTATAAAAAATATGAAGAAAATAAATCATGTTTTGTGTAAATTACATATCCATTCAAGTCAAGTGAAATGTTATAAGGAAATTAAACCAAAGCAATGACTGCATTGACTTTAGTAACAGCCACCATTACCATCTTCTAAGGCAGCAGAGAACCTAGCAGTGCTATAAATTTTCTTTGAAACAGCCCAGTCAACAGCCATGGGTCTTTTTCCGTACATTTGCAAGTTAAACTTTTTAATGGCCTGTAAGTAAAAAAATAAAAATAAAAATAGAAGAAGAAGTACAAGTACATATAAACATTAGGAACCGAATTCAAAAGTACTTTTTTCTCAAAAGGTAAATAATACAGATAAGCCATACATTTTCTGCATCATGTTTGCACGTGAATTTGACAAATGCAAATCCTTTAGATAACCTTCAGAAAGAAAAACTTAAAATGTCAATATATATATATAAACCTCATTTTGTTTCAAAGGAGGATTATTCTAGATAGCATCCTCGCATACCCTGTCTCAGAATTATGTGGGATATGCACATCCCAGACAAAACCAGCTGATGAAAACAGCTCTTTTATTTCACTTGCTTTAGCCTGCAATTATGTCCAATAGCTAGTCTATAAATCAAGCACCTCCAAAATACACACTGGTGAAATTGAGAAAATAATAGTATAGAAGACCTTGAAAGGAAGGTTCCTGACAATAAGTTTCCATTTCTGAGTCTTGGCACCCTGGTCCATAAACAAAACAGGAAAACAAATTAGGCAGATTAATACTTTCTTCTGGTAAAGTTGAAGAATTTACAACACCTATAATCATCTTATACAATTTAATACAAAATAGTAAAAAAGATATAAAATTTTTGTACAAGGAATAAATCCACAAAATAGACTCCTTTTGTACAAGGAATAAATCCACAAAATAGACTCCAAACATGAAGGAATAGTTATTGACTGTTAATGGACATAGTAAACCAAATCTTTATAAAGTATTTTGTAATTATTTTGATCACAGCAGTATAATACAGCTACCAGGCTACTTTTCATTTACCTCTCCACCCAGCTGGCGTGCCCAAAGAATCCCTCCACTTATTTTTGTTTGGTGTAAGACTACTACTGCAGACCGTGCTTCTCTAACACTTGTATATAGTACAGCTGACGCATTCGATTTGCATCCGTCTTGTGCAAGACCTGACAAATTATGGAAGTTTCTCCCATATTATCAGAAATTCAGAACTGAACAAATGCTAAATCTTCAAATAAGTGAATCACTGCTTCTAGTTTGTTTAATGTATTCATATGGGAAAGGCTTCAGGTTGATTCTTAAATGATACCTGCTAAACTATTTGGAAGTCTAATTTAAAGAGCATTGATGTTCAATTGAAAACCATGTTGCATCTTGATAAAAACTCTAGCAAACTAATATAGCAGCAGCAGAGAAAACCTACATAGACTATCCTTCCACCAAATACACTAGGATTTTAGGAAATTTCATTCAAATTTCAAAGATATTGAGGAAGACTGCTAGAATTGCCAGACAACCAAATGGTTGACATTGTAATTCTCTCCAGAAGGTATTAAGATAAAAATATTTAACATCAGGAAGTACAGAAACGAATTTTGTTTTGGCCATTTTTGCAAAATCATCATGAAGGATCTATATTTAATCAACAAATATAATTTGTTTTTTCTTAATTGAACCAATTCACAGAACATGGAAGAGGAGACTAATCATATCGGAAGAGATCCTAGAATAAATATATAGATACAAAATAACTGAAATGCAGAATTTACATGAATATAAGGAATGCAATACTAAAAAATAACACAATAGCATGCTGAGTATGATGACCAGCACATTGATTAAAATATTACATGACATTAGATGTCCAAGTGAATTAAAAGAAACAAAGCGCATCTTTCAGCACTCCACCAGCTTAATGACTCGAATGATTAATGGCAACTACATAAATACCTAACTATTCCAGTATCACCTCCTCCCTAATTGGTCTCACTCCCAGGGGAAAAAGTAAAATAAACAACAAAAACAAACTCTCAGTAGCAACAAATGGACTTACCATGTTGCTCAATCTCCTCCTTAGGAAGAGGATAAGTTACAAAGCATACAGTCCCAACCTCTCTAGCACGACAATGAACCTCCTCAGCCATAGCATCATCAAGAAGGCCACCAAATATTACAGTCCGAGCAACCCTTTGTGATATTTAAAGAAACAGAAATCATATGCTTCTTAAGAATGAAATCATGTAAAATAGAATTCATGACATGAAAAATATAATCTAATTTAGAAAAAAAAAAAAAAAACATAGGTGGTCAAGATTCTTGCCAATTTAAATTATTTGCTACCACTTCACAATCAGAAGTCAATATCCAATGACCTAATTTGCATCCCAGCATTTTGAAGTCAGCTTAGATATTTTTTATTTTATCATTATATCAAACATAGGATAAGTCTCAATAGAATTTGATGCTAAAAATATATTAAGCATTGAAACTACTGCTACACATGAATGCCTGATTATATGACTCCAGCCTAGTGAAGAAAGAGCATAGAACTGGCCCAAGAGTTACCTCAATATCCAATGACACACCAGCATTTGTATTCTAAAAAATAATAATTGGAAAAATTCTCAGTTTTGCAATGCAAGATGGATCTAGACATTTATGCAGATTTTAAAAAGAGATATGTCAAAGAAAGCACTGCAAATAACCAACAAATCAACGAAATTTTCCAAGCTAGTACTGTGGCCTTATAACAAGCAAGTAAAGAAAATAAATTAATGATTTTTTTCCACTAGACGTCAAGGTCTTAAATGTCAAGTTTGAATCATTGAATTGACTCACAAAAAAGCTAATTAGATCATGGAAAAAATATGATACCTCTGCTTTTCGGAGCAACTCTCTTTATCAGCTAGTTCACTTAAAGGTTTCATTGCTTTTCTTGGTTTCAAACACTTCCCTGAATTTTGTTCCAATTATAAAATTCAGTTACAAATACAAAATTTGAAAAATGACGAACCAATGCAGATAACAAATATGCAGTAGCTTTAACCTGATTTTGGTATGTTTGAAGCATCCTTATCTACAGTGGAAGTAGGCACCTTCTCTGTTTTTATAGCACTATCCAAGTCAACTAATAACAGGAGACCAAAAGACAGATATAAGAGATCATATATAGCATATTGATGACTGTTTTGTTATAGGAATATCTAAGCAGATTAGAGCAATCATTGGAATTTCTAAAAGCATCGAAGGAATAAATAAATAAAAACTCAGCAAGACTAAATCATTATGTTGAGTTAAAAACCTTGAGCTGCCTTTGCTCGACGATGCTCTAAGGGAGTACGACTCATAGCATGCTTAACAGCAATCCTTTGAACCCCAACAGATAAACCATTTTTTAGCTCAATTGCGCGGTTGGCATCTTCCTTAATAGCACTGGAAGTGCATGAAAGAAACACAACAAGACATAAACATCCAGAAAGATTAATAAGGATTTTCTTAAATACCAGTAAGAAGAATGTAAAAATAAAACTATGTTACAATCCCAAACAAGAAAGATGAAAAACCGCGAGTGAGACTTACAATTGAACAAAACCAAAACCACGGTGTTCAGCTGATCCTGCGAAGATGAAAAAAAAAAAAAAACTAATATGCTTACAAAATAGACAATCTAACTCAACCAAAAAAATGCATATTAAGAAAACTTTCAATTCAAATAAGAAAAACTAACCTTTATTTGTAACTATGAAGCAGCGCCTGATTGGTCCGACATCGCTGAATATCTCCTCAAGCTATAATTAAAACCAAAAAATACAAGAACTCATTATATATAAATAAACTTTGGGATTTGGGTACGCTCACAAATCTAATTTTGAGTGAGAGAAATGAATGATTGGAAAGTGGGAGCAGCTTAAATTCTGTTATTGTAAGGTTTTCGCAGGACAAGAAGTAGGTACCTGAGAGTTATTCAAAGAGTGAGGCAAGTTAGAGACGAAGACAGTATTAGGACTGTGCTTGTTTTGGGATTGATCATGGCCACTTTCTTCGGCATTCTTCTTCTTCTTCCCCATGAATGAAATGGAATGATAAAGCTACGTTAACGGAGGTTCAATGAGTGAATCGTTGCTACCAAAAAACACCTGAGTTCCAATAGAAGCAGAGAAAATGAAGAAAACCCTTAATGTACCAGACCGGACAGAAAAAAGAAACAATTAATTTTTTATTCCCAAAAGTACAGCTTAGGGTTTCCGCTGTGCTGGTTTCATTCCATGTGCAGCATGCAATCAACTCAATAAACTTTTTTTATTTTATTCCCAAAATAATATTATTACGATTTTACGGTAACTATAAATTGAAATGGAAAAAATCGTGATTTGCTCATAAATTTATTTCGTTGCAAATTTGCCCTTAATAAAAAGAAGATTAAACGGCCCTGTAAGTGAGCAAATTTTTGTTAAAAGTGAAATATTAAATCAAACATATTGATTTTTTTCAATTTGATTCTATTTTTCAGTTTGATTTCAGTTTAAAAATTTCAGTAAAATCAATTATTTTGGTTCAATTTAAGTTTGAAAGAGAAAAAAAAAACACTGTAAAATAGCTAAACTAATTCAAGTGTACCTAAACTATATCGTTTTAAATTGTATATTTAATTTGGATTTATATTTTTAACAGTATTTTTTCAATTTAGATATTTTTATTTTTATTTTATAATTTGTAATTTTATACAATTTTTAAATATAATTTTTAATTTTTTTATAATAAAATTTTAACAAAATTTAAAATTTAATTAATTATATAATCGATTTGATTGATTAAGTTTTCAATATAGTTATTAAAATTAGATCGGACCGATCGGTTTAACCGCGAACCGACAGGTCAGTCGGTTGATTTAATTATTGAAAACCGAATTACCAAAAAATCAAATTGAACTGAAAAACCGGCGAACCGGACAGAACCGGATTTTTTTACTAAAAATGTAAAAAATCAATTTTTTTTGAATTTTTTCACCCATCCATCCACCCATATATATATATATATTTATTTATTTATTTATTTATTTGAAAAAATTAATATTTTAAATTCTAAATATGTCACTTAATAATTTAATATATTTATTATCTATTTATATTATTGTAATAGTATATTAAATTATTAAATAATATCTTTAGAATTTAAAATACTAATTTTTTTTCAAATAAATAAATAATAAAAATTTAAAATATACATATATATATTAAATTTTTATTATTTATTTATTGAAAAATTAGTATTTTAAATTCTAAAAATGTCACTTAATAATTTAATATACTTATTATTTATTTAAATTTATTGTAATTAAATATAATTATACTCATATATGCAAGGTTAATATTTTTTGTGTTTACTTTATTAGTACTCCATCTAAATATGAAATTATTTTCATGATATAATTGTATTTTTATGTTTCTAGTATATGATATTCAATAATCCATAATTAATCACTTGTAATAATAAAATTAAAATTATTTTTGTAATTTATTATTAGAATATTTGTGACATATATTTAAAATTTGATGAATATTTTTTTAATTTTTATACAATAGTATTCAAAAAATTATAATAATTATAATATTTTAAAAATATAAAAAAACCCGGTTGAATTCGGTTGAACCGGTCGAATCAAGAACCTCAGCCTTGCCGGTTCTCTATCCGGTCCGGTTTTAATAACATTGGTTTTCAATATTTTGAGTTCGGTTAATTTGATTTGATTCTGTCAATGAACCAGACGGACTGTTGCTTACCCCTAAACAGCCTGCTTCTTTAACGCTTGATGATCGTGGATTAAAGACGTGGCATTTAAATGAAGCTATGCCAGTGTGCAGAACCCAAAAACAACCAAGTTATCATGAAAGATATTAACAATAACTCATCAGACGGTAGCGCTACTTGGAAGCAAGGCATTGTGGTGGACTTCATGGATGGATGAAAGCCCAAGAAAAAGGTTCCTTGCTTTTGCTAAGTTTCGAGTAAGTAAGCTCTATATGTTCAGGTTGTTTTGTCTCTAAACTTGTAGCTTTTGTTACTTGTGGCTTTACAACGAATGCAAGTAATTTATGTGGTATGAGTAGATTTCTCAAAGGGTTATTGAAGCGATAAATGAGCTAAAGAACGAGAATAGCCACACTTTAGTAGGGTGTGTATGCTGACAATGAATTGGAATATGGTGATGTGAAGAGGCAGGTGCAAGAGGTGAGCTCTTAACTGAATTTGGAAAAGAGAAGCAACATTTCAATGAAAAAGAAATTGAAGACCATGTTGTATCTAAATGTTATTTACGGCCATTTGATTAGGCTATAACATAAAAATGTAGATATGTGAAAAGTAGGTGTGCAAGTAGGGGTGAGCATTAACCGATTAATAATTTTATTAAATCAGTCTATTAATTTTAGTTAACCACTATATCGATTTCGATTTTTAACTAAATTTTTTGAATCGGTTTACCGGTTAACCACTAAAAAATTTTAATATATAAATTTAATAAATTAGACAATTTGTAATATTATATTTAATAGTTAAAAATGCTTTAGAAATGAAAAAAAAATACAAATTAAATACAATATCTATTAAAAGAATTAAAACAAAAATAAAATTTTCATAATTAATTATAAGAATTAAATATATTCAATACGAAACTAATAACAGGGTGCTAATTATGCATATATAATAATAATAATAATAATAATAATAATAATAAGATAATTTTAATGTTTATTTAATAAAAATATATATTTTACTAATATTTTAGAAAGTTATATATCATAATATTTATAAATTACACAAATATTGAAAAATATAAATGCAAAATTTAAAATATAATTTATAAAATATATATATAGATTGATTTCGGATCGGTTCAGTTAACAACCGATTTTTGAAAGTAAAAATCGTAAACCTAAATTTTCGATTCGATTAATCTAAAAATCGGTTGAATTTCATATTAATTTTTTGGTTAGCTGAAATTTTGATTTTTTTTTTCTCACCCTCATGTAAGCCTATAAGGTCAATGTTAATTTATTCCAATTAGTAAAAAATGGTGGATTTTATTGGCTTCATGTGACATTTCGCGCGTGTTTACTTGTAGAAAGTATTTTATTTTCTATAATATATTTTTATAAAAATTGGAGCATTTATTTTTTATAAAAATTTGAAAAATGCATTTACTTGAAAAAAATTCTCTATTTATTTATTAGACAACAAATTATTGCTACATTTTTTAAATCTAACACACATATGTAAAAGATATTTCACTTTATTTAAACTTTTATAATGAAAATAAAAAATCATCTCCATATACAAAATCCTTGATCAAGTAATAAAAAATATATATGTTGAAAATCAATTTCTAATTTGTATTATTGTTATAATCATTCTACAAGTGTTTAGATAGTATCTCTAATTATTTCCATTTATATTTATTGGGATAAATTAATCTGAATACACTCTTGTTGTACTCTAAGACTTTTTTTTCTTCTGATAATATCAATTCTTCTTTACCCATATTCCGTAAATAATTTATCAACTCAATATGTCTTCTATTCTAAATGAATTGTGCGACATAATTAATATTTGTACATACAAAGGATAATTTGATTTTGACTTTAAAATTTAAAATCTAGCCTTCAAGACACCAAAAGCTCTTCTATCAAATTACATAGTGATTAATGCTTTGATTAAATAATTCATATTTTATTGTAATTTACTCTTGTCCATAAAACTCATTTAAATGATATTTTTCACCACAATATGGTGCAAAAAAACCTAGAATGTCTACTGATAAGTGTGAATTATATATAGTTTTTAATATGTTTTTAGTTTTGTTATTTAGTTATTTTGGTTTTATTTAGGTTAAATTAGAGTTAATTTGTTAATATTTATGTTTTTGAGGTTAATTTCATGTTTTGTTTGATTTTCAAGTTAAAATTGATATAAAAGGGCTTAAATTGTAAAAAATGCAAAGATTAGGGCCAAAAGTGCAAATATTGAAAGTTGTTGCGAGAAAAACGAGCGTTCAATCCAGAAGCTTTTCACGTGACCATGTAAAATCAATGAAGAATTCTACCCGTGGCCATATAAAGACATAAAACTTGGAAGACATGGCCACATGAATGGTTAAGGTATTTTCACCCATGGCAACGTGAAAGAGAAATTAAAGGAAGCATTGAAGACACGTGACCACGTGTGAGGGAAGGCATAATTCACACGTGGCCACGTGTGAGGAAGAACTTGAAGACACGTGACCACGTGTAGAAAATGAACATGGAAGGGCGTGGCCACGTGATTCCTACTCCCACTTCGTGAAGGATTTTCGAGCTTCCTGTTTTAGCAGAGTTCACTTCCTATTCTATGTCTGAAGTTTAAGAAGGAATCTACTACGATTTTGCCCTATAAATAGCAGTAAAAAACATCAGAGAAAAGAGATCAATGAGAGATCAATTAGAGAGATCAACTATAGAATTAAGCATTATTCTCTTTAAGTTTGTTTTTACGTTACTTAGTTTTTACTGTTTTTCTTCAAACTTTGTTTTAATTTTAAGAATGTCTTATGAGTAGTTTTCTTTAACTTTTGCTAAAGGATACTTGAATCATTAACTTGTATTCTTATGACTTCAGTTTGTTCTTCAATTCAATACAAGTTGATTATTTCTTAGTTCTTAAACATAGTCTTATCTTTACTCAAATTTAAGTTAATTGTTAACTTGATTAAGCATTGGTTAATTAATTGATTTGAGTTGATTATTGATTTGTATGCTCTTAGGTTAATTTATTTGGATTAATGCATGATTATAATCTGAATAAGCTATAATTGTGGGTTGATTTAAGTAAGTTAAGATTGAGAAAGGTGTAACTAAGAATAGGTGGAAGTTAAATCTCTTGAGAAAGGCTTTAATAGACATCTAGGAGAGTTAATTTAGTTCTCTATGCTAAGTGTTAAGTTTATCTGAATAAGAAAATTTTGATGCTTGGAATGATAATCTTGAATAAAGTTATATGGGTTTATTAAACTGAATTATTCATAATTACTTGTGTGTTTTCTTTTGTTTAAGTCATAGCAATATTTGTTAAGGTGGATAGTCCTTTAGTGAAAGTTGTTTTTAATATTGATTTTTACCTCATTCAATTTACTTGCTTTTATTAGATCTTTATTTATTTTAACTCTTTATTTTGTTTTAGTTTTAAAAACTTTAATCATCACAACTTTGGGATTTCTTTTCTTTCTTTTACACACAAAAATTGGTTTTGAAATTGAAATAGCACATACAAGCACAAGTTTCCCTTGGGTTCGATATTTTGGGTCATAATCTTATTTCCCTATATTACTAGTCGATCTAGTACACTTGCTAGAATCCGATGAAGTTTTTGGCGCCGTTGTCGGGGATACATTGGCGTTTGTTTATTTATTTTGATTTTAAATTTATTTTTGTGTGTTTTTCTTCTCTTCTTCATCTATTTTCTTATTTTCTTTTTGGGTGACTAGTGGTTTATGGTGAGAGATAACCCCATCCTACCATTAGACCCTGAAATTAAAAGGACATTTCATAGGATTAGAAGGTTAAAAGGAAACATGAATGACCCAGAAATAGAACAACCTATGAATGATCCACCAACTAGGATCGAAGAGCAACACATACCTTACCAAGCTCTTGGGAATAGGTATAAACCTAGAACCATTAGGGATAATGCTATCCCTAGGTGGAATGAAGAACATAAAACTATTAGGATTCCTCACCACCAACCCTTTGAGATTAAACTTGCTACCATCACTATGGTACAAAGAAACCAATTTTCGGGTTTAGACATAGAAGATCCTGTACAACATTTAGATATGTTCTTAGAAGTGACACTGTGCAAATTCCTAATGTATCGACTGATGCAATTAGGTTGAAACTCTTCCCATTTACCCTCATAGGAAAAGCTAAGGATTGGCTACAAATGCTACCAAATCAATCCATCCATTCTTGGCAACAAATGCAAGAAAAATTTCTTTGCAAGTTTTTCCCACCTATTAAGACTGCCCTCATTAGGAAACAAATTAGTGATTTTCCAGCAATTTTATGAGGAGCCATTCCATGAAGCATAGAAAAGATTTAGGAGACTTTTAAAAAGTTGTCCACATCATGAAGTTCCTATTTTTCAACTAATGCACATTTTCTATGCAGGTGCCTATCCATCAACAAGATCTTTGCTAGATGCAGCCTCAAATGGTAGTTTCATGAACCAAATTCTCGAAGATGCATTTTTGCTTCTTGATGAGATGGCTACCAATGATGCTCAATGGGCAACTTCTAGAGCAACTCAAAAGAAACAGGAAGTTTATAATATTGATGAAGTTGCTATATTAAAAGCTCAATTAGAATTAATGGAAAAGAGACATTTAAAAGAAATAAATGAGGTTAAAGCTAAAAATGTTTCTATGCTATCTAATGAAGTTGATTCTTATGCAGGAATTTCAGGACCTTTGGGAATGAAGAATAATGAAGGAATGGTAAAAGAAGTAAATGCCTTGAATCCATATAGCAACACTTATAATCCGGGATGGAGAAGCCATCCAAACTTTTCATAGAAGGAAGGTAATCAAGGTTCTTCCTCTAACCCTAATCCTAGACCTCAATTTAACCATAATCAACCTCCCAATAATCAACTTCCATACCAAAACCAAGCTCCACCGCATTACCCAAACCAATACCCATCATAATCATACCACCAACCACCCGATTTTCAAAAATCTCAACCTCCCCCTCCTCAAGAAAAGAAATCGAACATTGAAGAAATGATTGCAAACTTTATGGCCTCCCAAAATTCAATTTTAGCTAGCCAAGATGCTAGATGGAAATCACAAGATATTTGGATGAGGAACCAAGAGGCATCCATTACGAATCTAGAAAACCAAATGGGGCAACTTGCTAGTTCTTTATTTAACCGAACTCAAGGGACATTTCCATCTAATGTAGACTGAAATCCAAAGGAGAAAGCCAAAGCAATAACCTTAAGGAGTGGGAAAGAGCTAGAGAAGACTGAAATTGGTAAGAATTTTTCCTCAAGGGTAGAACCGACAACGGAGGTAAGTAATTCTAACTCAAAAAATACTGAAAAAGTGTCTCCTATGGTTGAGAAGGGTAAAGGTAAGGAAAAACTTGTTTCTACTATTCTTGATGAATCTCAATTACCATTTCCTATTCTAGCTAGAAAAGAGAAACAAAATGAATAATTAAGTAGATTTTTAGACATGTTTAAAAAGCTATATATAAATTTACCATTTGCTGAAGCTTTGTTTTACATGCCTAAATATGCTAAATTTATGAAGGAATTGTGCACTAATAAGAAAAAGCTAGAAGGCATAGGAACGGTTCAATTATCCAGTAATTATAGTGCCATATTAACCAATAAAATTTCTAAAAAATTAGAAGATCCTTGTAGCTTTACATTGCCTTGTGAACTAGGAGGAAATTTTGTTGGACATGCTTTATGTGATTTGGGTGCTAGTATTATCTTGATGCCTTATTCAATTTGTAGGAATTTGAATCTAGGTGATTTGAAGGAAACCCGAATGACGCTTCAATTGGCGGATAGATCGGTGAAGAGGCCAAAAGGAATCATTGAGGACTTATTGGTGAAAGTCGGAAATTTTATCTTTCCGGTTGATTTTGTGGTCATGGACATGGAAGAAGATAGGAAGGTGCCATTAATTGTGGGGAGGCCATTCTTGAACACAGCAAGAGCACTAATCGATGTTCATGGACAAACAGTCACTTTGCGATTCAACGAGGAGAAAATGAGTTTCAATGTCGATAAAATTTTAAAATACCCCTCGTATGATTTTGAAAAGTCCATTTATTTTATCGATAAAATTCAAGAATGTGTCAACATAACACAAGAGGAAATCATTCTCAATGATGAGCTTCAAAGTTGTTTAATGCATCCCAAGGAAATGGAAGAGTTGGAAGCAAAGGAGATGAAGTTGATACAAAATCTGGAAAAAGAGCACAGTGAACATGATGAAACGAAGGATGAACCATCCCCTTCTAAGGGATATTCTGAACTTAAAACACTTCCATCTCATTTGAAATATGTATTTTTAAGTGATAATACTGATCCAGTAATTATTTCATCTTTATTGACAGATTTGGAAGAAGAAAAGCTCATTGAAGTCCTTAAGAAGCACAAAGGAGCAATTGGTTGGGCAACATCCGACTTGAAAAGGATTAGCCCCCGCTATTGTACACATCGTATACCTATGGAGGACAACTTTAAACCGGTAGTGCAACCTCAATGAAGGATCAATGAACTCGATGAAATTCAACAATGGTTATATGACAATGTTGTGCTTTATAAAGAAAAGACCAAACAATGGCATGACAACATTTAAGGGTAAAAGATTTTGTTTCAGGAATGTTAGCGCTTCTTTATAATAGTCGTCTTCGTTTGTTTCCAGGAAAACTAAAATCGAAGTGGCTTGAACCATATCAAGTGATGTCAAGCAGTAATTTTGGTGTAGTCACGATCAAAAGCTTAAAAGATGGACGTGAATTTACAGTCAATGGTCATCGACTCAAACCATACCTACTCGGACAACATGAGGTTGCTGAAGCAACCATGGTTCTTCAAGATACTTAAAAAATGATTTGGAAAGTCTAGCTGGAGACTTTAAAAACTCATAACTTCTACTCTTTCTCTCTTCTATTTTTACAGTTAAGTTTTTGTGTTTTCATATTTTGTGTGTTTTGATTCATGAAAAGAGTGAATAAACAAGGTTTTTTAAAAAAAAGAAGACATGTTTTTCCTAGAAAAGAGTTCATGTTTTAAAAGCTTAGAATGGAAAATTTACATTGAAGGAAGAGTTTTGTGTGTATGCGTTTTAAAAAAGATGAAAATGAAGATGAAATATGCATATACACATGACCACGTGTGGCTTTCCCTTTGCCATCACGTGGCCACGGGTTGAGACATTACTCTAGCCCACTACAAACATGTGACCACGTGTATTTCAAAAGAGAAACATCACGTGGCCACGGCTGGATCCATTGCCCCTTGCATTAAAAATACGTGACCACATGAATTTCAAAGGAAAACCATCACGTGGCCACCATGCTTTACAAATAAAGGCACACGTGACGACGTGTGGTTCCTCCCATGAACTTCACATGGCCACGCCCAATCCTTCTACTTTATAAACACTTCCACGACTCTTTTTACTCTTCTTCTTCATCTTATTTTTTGCTCTCACTCGTGCCCATGTCTCAACAACACAAAATTAACCCGTGACTACAGATTTTCACTCACCATCAATCATCACCATCTCCGACCACCATTTGTTCTCTCTTTGTTATTTTTCTCTCTCTCCTACCTATCATCTCTTCTTTTTTCACATTTTCTCCATTAAACTAGGGTTTTTCACAACTCACACACACCACTTCAACTTGGTGTTGCATCTTGGTTCGGTTTTCACCTTCAAGTAAGTATCTACTCTCCTTGCTTCTTATTTATCATTTCCATATCATCCATTGCATTGTTTTGTACCGTTATTGCTTATGAATGTTTAGTTTTGAGGTTACTTTGCACTTAACATTTTGCTTTCCTATTAATTCCTTTTGTCTCTTTGGATGATTATGAGTATTACATGCAATAGATGTTTGGTATGCAATTGGGAAATAGGACTGTTGAGCATTTTATCCACCACTTTTGGCAGCGGTTTCCTCTACCTCCGCCTCTACCGGAATAGATCTTCATTTGCTGTGGACAGCAAAATTTTAAAGAGGGGGTAGCCTCCTTTCAGAGAGTTTGTCTTTAACTTTTCTTTTTTTTTTCATGAATCGGGTTCTGTTTTGTGTTTTGTTTTCTTTTATTTTGTGTTGTTTTTGTAAGTTTGTTTGTTTTCATTGAAGACTTATGTAGCTTACCTTTTCACTTAGTTTGCATGAGAACTTAGTTTGCCCTAGTTGACTTCAAAACTTTGAACAATCTGAACTTGGATATAGAATATGCATGTTTTGAACCTTTTGCTTAGCAAAAGAACATTTATGTTGTTTAATAAATCTTTAGATAGGTTAATCTTCAGCTTGATAAATATTTGTTAGTTTCCAAATTCTTGAAAGCACTTAGACAAATTTTTGACTTAGAGAAAAATCAATATAATGAAGTAGTGAAGTAAGGAAATTTAGAGCACTAGAACCTTCCTCATCACCCTTCAAAGCATATGAATAACTCAAATAACTTAGAAAATGATCTAGGCAACAATTTTTTTTTTGATAAACTTTCTTAAAGACTTTTGTCCTACCTTGATGAAATTATCCTTTGTTAAGCCATTTTGAGCCTAATGAAGTATGCTTAAGGTGTACTATTAATACTTTCTTGTTACACCTAATGTTTTAACCATATAACCTAAAAAGCCTTTATCTCACCTTATGGAATTGGCCACTTTAGGATTAAATGGATATGTGAGGAGATTAAAAGTTCTATTGGATTTAGCAAGAAAGTCTTATTAAGTGAGAAAACTACCTTGTGTACCTTGAGATTATTCGAAGTAACTTATGAATGCTAGTTTATTATTAAAAAAAACGTTTGAAGTTTGAGAAAAAAAAGCTAGCAAATATAAAAAAAAAAGTATAAGTGTGGGGTAGTACAAGGAAAAATGAAAAAAAAATAATGACTTCTTGGTAAAAGGGCATATTATCTCTTAAAAGAAAGTTTGAAAGTGAGGCAAGAATGAGCAAAATATGTTGTTAAAGTTATTGGGGTTTAGTAATCTATTTTGTCTTAGAGTGGCTATTCATTTTGATTATCTTTTATCCATTCTTTGTTAACCAATACCTTAGCCCCATTACAACCTTTAAAAGACCTAAGTGATTTTAAGCTTGTTTTGAGTTGTTTAGCGGAGATGACTTTCAGGTTCCGGTGCTAAAGGAGAGGCCTATTGTATTTCTAGAGTTTTAAGCGCGAAACCGATTGTATGCTTATACATTCATTTATTATGTACTTCATTATCTAGTTGTGTTGATATTTTGATTTTCAAAAATTGCTTAAAATGATTTGGTCTTGCACACACTCAAGGAAACTAACTTATATTCTCTTGTTCGAAGTTGATCTATTTAGAGATTATATTAAGTGCTTTTGTTAGAATGCTAAGTTTGGTTTTGAAATTGCATATCTTTATACAAGTTTGATGGTTTTGAAGGTGGGATTGTTCTAATTTGCTTGAGGGCAAGCAAGGTTTAAGTGTGGGGTATTTGATAAGTGTGAATTATATATAGTTTTTGATATATTTTTAGTTTTTTTATTTAGTTATTTTGGTTTTATTTAGGTTAAATTAGAGTTAATTTGTTAATATTTATATTTTTGAGGTTAATTTCATGTTTTGTTTGATTTTCAAGTTAAAGTTGATATAAAAGGGCTTAAATTGTAAAAATGGCAAAGATTAGGGCCAAAAGTGCAAATATTGGAAGTTGTTGCGAGAAAAATGAGCGTTCAGTCCAGAAGCTTTTCACTTGACCATGTGAAATCAATGAAGAATTCTACCCATGACCACGTGAAGACATAAAACTTGGAAGACATGGCCACGTGAAGGGTTAAGGTATTTTCGCCCATGGCCACGTGAAAGAGAAATTGAAGGAAGCATTGAAGACACGTGACCACGTGTGAGGGAAGGCATAATTCACACGTGGCCACGTGTGAGGAAGAACTTGAAGACACGTGACCACATATAGAAAATGAACATGGAAGGGCGTGGCCACATGATTCCTACTCCCACTTCGCGAAGGATTTTCGAGCTTCCTATTTTAGCAGAGTTCACTTCCTATTCTATGTCTGGAGTTTAAGAAAGAATCTACTATGATTTTGCCCTATAAATAGCAGTCAAAAACATCAAAGAAACGAGATCAATTAGAGAGATCAACTATAGAATTAAGCATTATTCTCTTTAAGTTTGTTTTTACGTTACTTAGTTTTTACTGTTTTTCTTCAAACTTTGTTTTAATTTTAAGAATGTCTTGTGAGTAGTTTTTTTTAACTTTTGCTAAAGGATACTTGAATCCTTAACTTGTATTCTTATGACTTCAGTTTGTTCTTCAATTCAATAAAAGTTGATTATTTCTTAGTTCTTAAACATAGTCTTGTCTTTACTCAAATTTAAGTTGATTGTTAACTTGATTAAGCATTGGTTAATTAATTGATTTGAGTTGATTATTGACTTGCATGCTCTTAGGTTAATTTATTTGGATTAATGCATGATTATAATCTGAATAAGCTATAATTGTGGGTTGATTTAAGTAAGTTAAGATTGAGAAAAGTGTAACTAAGAATAGGTGGAAGTTAAATCTCTTAAGAAAGGCTTTAATAGACATCTAGGAGAGTTAATTCAGTTCTCTATGCTAAGTGTTAAGTTTATCTGAATAAGAAAATTTTGATACTTGGAATGATAATCTTGAATAAAGTTATTTGGGTTTATTAAACTGAAATCTTCATAATCACTTGTATGTTTTCTTTTGTTTAAGTCATAGTAATATTTGTTAAGGTGGATAGTTCTTTAGTGAAAGTTGTTTTTAATATTGATTTTTACCTCATTCAATTTACTTGCTTTTATTAGATCTTTATTTATTTTAACTTTTTATTTTGTTTTAGTTTTAAAAACTTCAATCATCACAACTTTGGAATTTCTTTTCTTTCTTTTACACGCAAAAATTGGTTTTGAAATTGAAATAGCACATACAAGCACAAGTTTCCCTTGGGTTCGATATTTTGGGTCATAATCTTATTTCCCTATATTACTAGCCGATCTAGTACACTTGCTAGAATCCGGTCATCTACCATATAATAATGATCTATAAATAATACTTATATATTTAAGTTAATCCAACAATAATAACACAATTAATTTTAAGCAAGAAATTGATATGCAATTCTTACTAGCACTTGGAAATGGAAATTTATTTTCATGTCTTGTGATTGAATTAAAAAATACTCATGAATCATTTGTTGTCCCTTCTCATCTAGAATAAACGAATGTAAATAGCATATCTTGAGAACATACAACCATCACATGTGTGAGAGTCATCCCTTTATACCACAAAAAAATTATTTGTATAGTGGAGATCAAACTGCAACATGAGTACCATTTTTGCATTTACACATTTTTTAACACATAACAAAATATTCAATTCAAAAATGAGAATAAATTGTGCAAATGAAAGATTCAATTAAGATATTTTAAAAAATAAGTTATATTAGCTCAAAATATAGATATCATCATTTATTTCTTTAAATTTCTAGTTGTACATGTCCTCTATTAACATGTTTGATCGAGATCAGTACCTAATGTAGCCAATGCCTTAAATACCATCTTATACCATTTATGTATTGTAGTAGTTGAATATTGATATCTTGCAGCTACAAACCTTTGATGTAAATTGTGACATAAAAATATCAATGTGAGGCCCCAAGATGTACCTTAGTAGGATTAGAACATGATTAAACATGTGATTGTATGAATTCTAATGTAAAATAGTATTAACTATGTAGTGGAAATGTAATTGGAATTTATGAAATTGTTAAGGGTATATGAGTAATTATGTAACTATTGATTTATGCATGTAAGTGAGGACTAAATTAAAAATGAAATAGCAATTTAAGTGAATTGGTAATTAAGAAATTAGCAAGGGATTAAAAGACAATTAACCAAAGATTTAAAAGTTGCACCAATGAGATGTGGACACCTTCCTATTTCTAAATTTTGCTTCATTAATTGAAGTAGAAAAGTTTATTTTCTTCATATGTATATGCACTACAAAAAAAAATTGATTTTACCGAAGGAATAAAATCTGTTGCTAAAATGAGGATATTATCGATGGATTAGTGATTGAATTTTAAAGCCATCGGTAAAATAAAGGATGCTGGAAAATGGCGACATTTTTATCGATGAAATTAAAAATCCATCGATATAAATGGTGGAAAATTTTGGCGCTAGTTTATAGCTACGATTTTAACAATGAATTTATACATCGGTAAGTAAATTTCTCATTTAAGTTATATAGTGACAGAATTTTTCATCGATAATTGAAGCAGCAATCTATGTTTAGATGATATAGCAACAAATATTACGATGATTTTTTCATTTTGTCAGTAAATAAAGGCGGGTTTTTATGGCATCTCCTTTAGCAATGGAAATATAAAATGACCAATTTTTTAGATATTGCTATAAGTGTTGCATCGGTATTATTTTATTATTAAATATAAATATTTAAAATATATTTTTTAATTTAATAATAATAAATTATTTTATATAAAATCAATTACCAATACCAACTTTATGCATACCTTAAAGGAGAGATTTTTCTCTACCCCACACCGCCCCTCTCCTCGCCTAAACAATGACCTTACTCCCGCTACAATTTTAGCCCTATATTCTTCCACCACCACCATGCCAAACATCATTCTCCCTCTCTATCCTTGAACTTGACTCTCCTCCTCCCTTGTTGTAGATCTATCTTTATCCCTCTCCCTTTCTCTCAAAATCGAGACTTCTCCACTCGTAGATCTACTCTAAATCTCTTCCTTCTCTTTGATTTCAGACTCTAAAATGAGATATTACCTTAGATCAACTTATGGCTTGGTTTATTTGAGATTTGCAGAGGTGAAAGGTTAGGTTCGAGTTCTTTAGACCCCATTACTCTGAAATAGGGCACTTGTTCTCTCCTTAATGATAGATCTAATGAGGTAACAAAAAATTATTTGTATTTCCTTACCTTTCTATTTGATTCTAGATCTTTAGATTCCTATTTCTTTTGCCATTTATTCTGTGTTGTAGACATACATCCTTATTTTGGATATATTGAGAAAGGGGCTTCAATCAGGTTTATTTTCTTATTTTTTTTATTTTCCCTTTACATTTTATCCTTATGTTTTCATTTCTACAAAAATAATCCATTTTTATTTCTTTGATGTTGCTATTTTTTGTTGATTTTTATTGATTTATTGCTTTTGGCGTTTGCTGATGCTTTGATGTCCATTTTTTTCTTTTTTATTTTTATTTTTAGTATTTTGGTTCTTTTGTTTCTGATTTTGTCTATTTCGTATGAAGAGGGTATGCACTTTATGTTAGCAAATGTGTGCTAACACTATTATGCCTATTGTCTAAAGTAGTTAACATCTAATCCAAGTTTATTTGTATTTTATCTCATTTTACCAGTGAATATGTTGATTTTTATATTTCATTCTTGATTCGATTTACACTCTACCTTCCTTTAGTTTGGTCAAATCTACATTTTAATTTGTGGTTGTTTAGGATATAAAGAATTTAAACGCTAAGGTATTAGGTTTAAGAGGAAGCAATTGTTGAAAAATGTGAATTAATTGAAGAAGTTGAAGATAAATGAAACCAATTCAAGTAATATTATTTAATTTTTGTTTTTTTCTTCAATCAAATGGGTATTTCTTGTAGTCTTAAGTTCCAGTCATTTGTAGGCATGTATTAATTTATTGTTCTTAAAAGTGGGTTGGGCATGTTTGGCTTGGATTTTTGTTTTGTATTAGGTAACTAAGAATTCATTATGGAAAATGGCAACATTTTTACCGATGAAATTAAAAATCCATCTATATAAATGGTGGAAAATTTTGGCACTAGTTTGTAGCTACAATTTTAGTGATGAATCTACACGTCAGTAAGTAAATTTCTCATTTAAGTTATATAGCGATGGAATTTTTTGTCGGTAATTGAAGCAGCAATTTATGTTTAGATGATTTAACGACAAATATTGTGATAATTTTTTTCATTCCATCGGTAAATAAAGGCAAGTTTTTTTGGCATCTCTTTTAGCGATGGAAATATAAGGTGACCAATTTTTTAGTTATTTCTACGAGTGTTCCATCGGTATTATTTTATTAAAAACTATAAATATTTAAAATATATTTTTTAATTTAATAATAATAAATTATTTTACATAAAACCAATTACCAATACCAACCTTACATATCCTAGAGGAGAGATTTTTCTCTGCCCTACCCCACCCCTTTTATTGTCTAGAAAGTGACCTTACTCCCACTGCCATTTCAGCCCCATGTTCTTCCACCACCATCATGTCAAACATTGATCTCCTTGTCCATCCTTAAACCTTATTCTCCCCCTCTATCACTACAGATCTATCTCTATCCCTCTCTTTTTCTCTCCAAACTAAGACTTTTCCACTCCTAGATCTACTCTAATTCTCTTCATTCTCTTTGATTTCAGATTCTAAAATGAGATATTACCTTAGATCAACTTATGGCTCAATTTACTTAAGATTTACAGAGGTGAAATGTTGGGTTCAGGTTTCTTTGATCTCATTACTATGAAATAGGGCTCTTGTTCTCTTCTTAATGACAGATCTAATGAGCTAACAAAAAAATTATTTTTATTTCCTTATCTTTCTATTTGATTCCAGATCTTTAGATTTCTAATTCTTATGCCATTTTTTCTATGTTGGATACATGCATCCCTATTTTGGATATATTGAGAAAAAGGCTTCAATTAAGTTTATTATCTCATTTTCTTTATTTTCCCTTTACATTTTATCCTTATGTTTTCATTTAAGCAAAAAAAAATCCATTTTTATTTCTTTAACATTGTTATTTTTTTTGTTAATTTTTATTGATTTGTTGCTTTTGGCCTTTGTCAATTCTTTGATGTCCATTTTCTTTTCCCTTTTTTATTTTTATTTTTAGTATTTTAATTCTTTTATTTCTGATTTTGCCTATTTCGTATGAAAAGGGTATGTACTTTATGTTAGAAAATGTGTGTTAACAATATCATGACCATTGTCTACAATTGTTTACATCTAATCCAAATTTATGTGTATTTTATCTTGTTTTGCTAGTGATTATGTGGGTTTTTATATTTCATTCTTGATTCACTTTACACTCTATTTTCCTTTAGTTTGGTCACAACTACATTTTAATTTGTGGTTGTCTAGGATATGAAGAATTTGAATGTTAAGGTATTGGGTTTACGAGGAAGAAATTGTTGAAAGATGTGAAATTATTGAAGAAGTTGAAGATAAATGAAACTAGCTCAGGTAATATTATTTCTTTTTTTATGTTTTCTTCAATCAAATGGGTATTGAACTAAAGACACAAAACCTGATCTTGTTCTTCCTAAAGTTCACCAATGGCTACCCAAAAACCAAGAGAAGAAGGAAGAGTCTTTTCCCCTTGAGAGTGGTAGCTCAAAGAGAAAAAAAACCTAACTTGGAAAATTTATTTCATTAATTTATACCACTAGGTTTAGGAAATCTTAAAGATGCCGAAATCCCCTTTAATTAGGTAGTATATTAAGCCTCCATCACTTCCTAATTAAGTGATTCAAATTAATTTAAATTCCTTTTAGGTTTTAAATTCAAATTAATTTAAATGGCATAAGACATTTAATCAAAAACTACCACTTAATTAGGATATATGCATGTGCCAAAATTCACATTGATTTTTATCTTTGAATTTCGGTCACTATCTCTCCTATTTAAGTGTTTTATTTTGATTCAAATGTTCTTAGGCTTTAATACTCAATTAACTTAATTAATACAAGATAATTAACTAATTGAAATTAAACCTTGTGGGCCGAATCTCTCTTTCTAATGGACCAAGGTCCATTTACAAATTTTAATACCCATTACATACATTAATTTGACTTTAATTAAAAGCTCAAATTAATGTCCAATACTTTAATTGCATGTTTTAACCCCCATGCTTTGTGTGAGATCCTGTAGGTCCATTTAATATTGGCAATGAATTAATAAATTAATTCAAAAGCTATATATACTCTCTAGTAAGATATTATAACATTCCAAATTAAATGAAAATACAAATGGCATTTAGTGATCTAATGTAATTTTACATAGTCCCTTACCCTTAAATATCAGAATTAATATAAGTCATGGAATTAGTCATCCTTATATATATTAATTCCTTTCTTGATATTCTAGTGACACTGAACTCTCAGATAAATAATGATTACTCATTATTTCATTTCGGTATGGCCATACACTTCTCAGTTCACTAATCAAGTGGCTGGTGATATTTTCTCTCTTATCGAGAAGGGTAATCCCTTCACTTCTCTCATGCTCTTTAACATGGATCAGTGCATATCCAAGCATACCCATACTTGTCACCCTGTTACGAGCACGTTAGGTGTATGTCAAAGTACATAGTAATTCATAAAGAGTTTTATAGAGATTTTAGGTCTAAGAACTCTGATGCAAAACTTACACATGAGAAACACTTATGACTTGTACCATGTAGTGTTCTCATGAATGGATCGAATCTAGATACCATGTTCTAAACATGTATCTATGATCTCTAATTGACACTCTTGTCCTTATGATTCGTAAGACAAAACTCAACTTATCAGAGAGAGCATACTAGTCTTAATTCATTTGTTATTCCTATAACAATGACTGACTAGGGATATTTAGAATGAAGTCTCATTTGTTTCAAGGTCTTACAACCATGTGCCTCACATATGATAACTTAAACTAAAACAACATTCTTGGATAGTTCGATCAATTGATATGCACAAGAATACAATAGATAAAACAAATGCCTCATTTATTAATTAAATGCTTTATAACAATGTATTGGGGCTAGGGCTTACACTAACAATCTCTCACTAGCACTAGTCCCAATTAGGCATAGCCCTAATACCGAACGCTCTCAAATGAGCTTTGTACGGATTTGGACACAATTATTTCGTCAAAGGATCTACTATATTGTCTTCACTTGCTATCTTGCTAACCTTGACGTCCCCATAATCAATGATCTCTCTGATCAAGTGGTACATCCTGAGTATGTGTTTGGATTTCTGGTGTGACTGGGGCTCATTGGCCTGTGTGATGGCCCCATTGTTGTCATAGAAAATTTCTAATGGATCTAGGATGCTTGGGACCACTCTTAATCCATAAATGAAATTTCTAATCCAAACAGCCTCTTTTGCAGCCTCACTTGCTGCAATATACTCAGATTCTATAGTTGAGTCAGAAACGATCTCTTGCTTCGAGCTTCTCTAGTTGACAGCACCACCATTCAAAACAAAAACAAACCCATATGCGATCTTGAATCCTTGAGTGCTGGTCTGAAAAGCAGCATCGGCATAACCTCGAATGACAAGCTCTTATTGACCACCATACACCAAGAAGTGATCCTTAGTCCTTCGCAGGTACTTTAGAATTCCCTTTATAGCAGACCAGTGCTTCTCACCAGAGTCTTGCTAAACCTATTGGTTATACTCAGTGCATGAGCAACATCCAACCTAGTACATAACATAACGTACATGATAGATCTAATAACAGATGCATATGGGATTTTACTAATGTTGTCCCTTTCTTCTTTAGTTTTAGGGCACTATTCTTTAGTTAAAGGAACTCCCAAAGCCAAAGGTATGTACCTTTTCTTTGAGTCTCCCATACTAAAATGCTTTAGTACTTTGTCTATGTACTTTTCTTGACTTAGTCCCAAAAGCCGATTCGATCTATCTCTATAGATCCAAATACCAAGTATTGTCTCAGCTTCACCTAAGTCATTCATTGAGAAACACCTCCCCAACCATTGCTTAACCTTTTGCAATGTTGGAATGTCATTCCCAATGAGAAGGATGTCGTCCACATATAAGACCAGAAATACTATTATGCTCCCACTAAACTTCTTGTATACACAAGGCTCATCTTCGTTCTTGATGAAGTCAAATTCTTTGACTGCCTCATCAAAATGAAGATTCCAACTTTGGGATGCTTGCTTTAATCTATAAATGGATTTTTAAAGCTTGCAAACCTTCTTAGGATGTTTGGGATTAACAAAACCCTCAGGTTGTGTCATATACACATCCTCAAGTAAATTTTTGTTGAGGAAAGCAGTTTTGACATCCATTTGGCATATCTCAAAATCATGATATGCAGCTATGGCAAGCAAGGTCCTAATAGACTTGAGCATGACTACAGGCGAAAAGGTCTCATCATAGTCTATACCATGAGTTTGTCAAAATTTTTTTTGCTACTAGTCTACCTTTGTAGGTCTTATCAGCTTTGAGTTTAAATATCCACTTGCATTCAATTACCTTAGCACCTTTCGATAGATCAACCAAGGTCCAAACCTGGTTATCGTACATTGATTGCATATCGAATTTCATGGCTTCAAGCTAATTTTTTGAGTCTGGGCTCTCAATAGCTTCTCGGTAGGTAGTAGGATCCTCTCAATCTACTAACTCAATAGTGTCACTATCGGTGATTATAAATCCGTATCTCTCAATCTCCTAACGTACCCTACTGGACCTTCTAGGTTCTTGTGTAATGGGTTTTTGTTCCACAACTGGTTATGAACTTGATCCCATTTCCAACTCATCCTCTATAGGAGTTTGTGGCACTTGAACTTCTCCAAGTTCTACTTTACTCCCACTGTCTTTCTTGAGAAGGAACTCCTTTTCCAAGAAAGCTACCTTGCGAGCAATAAACACTTTGTTCTCGGCTTGTGAGTAAAAGTAGTATCCCTTTGTTTCTTTAGGATAACCCACAAACAAGCAGACAACATATTTGGACTATAGTTTATCAGATGTTAATTTCTTAACATGTGCTTCACAACCCCAAATCCTGAGAAATGACATATTGGGTTCTTTCCCAATTTATACTTCATATGGTGTTTTCTCAACTGCTTTAGTTGGACTACGGTTTAGTAGAAACACAACAGTTTCTAATACATAACCCCAAAAAGAGACATGAAGATTTGCTTAACTCATCATTGATTGAACCATGTCCAACAGAGTTTAATTTCTCCTTTCGAATACACTATTCCATTGTGGCGTTCCAGAAGGAGTGAGCAGTGAAATGATTCCACACTCCTTCAGATGACTGTCAAACTCTTGGCTTAAGTATTCGTCACCTCGATTTGATCGAATGGCTTTTATGCTTTTGCCAAGTTGTTTCTCTACTTCATTCTTAAACTCTTTGAATTTCTCAAAAGTTTCATACTTGTACTTCATTAGATAGACATAGCCATATCTACTGAAGTCATCTGTGAACGTCACGAAGTAGCTAAAACTACCTCTAGCTTGTGTACTTAATGGTCTATATACATCGGTATGTATTAGCTCCAATAAGTCATTAGTCCTCTCGCCTTTCTTGTTAAAAGGACTCTTTGTCCTTTTTCCATGCAAACATGGCCGCATGTGTCATAAGATTCTAAGTCGAATGACCCAAGCACTCTAGATTTGTGGAGTCTTGAAATGTGTTTTTTATTTGCATGCCCTAAACAACAATGCTAGAAGTAAGTAAGGTTCAATTCATTTGATTTAACCCTCTTTGTATTAATGTTGTATATGGACTCTTTGTTTTGTAGATCAAGGATATAAAGGCCATTTTACAACATGGCATTGCCATATAAAATGCCTTGGTGACGATATAAGCATTGCCATTATTAATAACAAAATCAAATCCATCCAAATCTAAACAAGAAACTGAAATAATGTTTATGCTCATAGCACGCACATAATAACAAATTTTCAATACTAAACAAAGTCCGGAAGGTAAAGTGAGTTGATAGTCGCCTATCTCTATGGCAGCAACTCGTGCTCTATTCCCCACACGGAGGTCCACTTCATTCTTCCCAAGTAACCGCCTATTTCTTAGCCTCTGCACATTTTAACAAATGTGAGAACCACAACCGGTATCCAATACCCAAGTGGTAGAAATAGAAAGGTTAATTTCAACAACAAAAATACCAGAACTGGATGCCTTGGCTCCATTCTTCTTTTGTTCTTCCTTGAAGAGAGCATAATTTTTCCTCCAATGCCCTATCTTGTTGCAATGGAAGCATGTGCTCTCGCTCTTCTTGAGCTTTTGCACCTTGGGCTTGGATTGGGTATGAGGTGCACTCCCATTTAACTTGAGCCGAGCTAGGTCATACTTGGGTTTTGCCTTTCCTTTTCCCTTTCCCTTTGTGGGTCCCTTCTTAATGCCTTCTTGAACCATAAGTACGGGATTGGTCTTTCGAATGTTCTCTTTAACGTTCTTAAGCATCTCATGAAGCTCGGTGACTGTTTTGTTCATTGCATGCATGTTATAATTCATAACAAATGGATCATAATCATTAGTCAATGAACCTAAGATCAAGTCAGTGGCCAATTCCTTCGAGACTTGTACCTCAAGCTTCTCAAGAGTATCAAGGTACCCTTTCATCTTGAGTACATGGGTACTAACGGGAGTACTCGCAGCCATCTTACTGATGGAATATGATTTGGTATGATAATCATGATAGCACAGCGGAAAAACAAAAATTTTTTATTCCGATGATGACCAGCAACTAAGATGGCTTTGTCCGCCTTAGATCTCGATCACCAATGCCAAGTAATAGCCTTTTGCGCCACTCCCTCTATTCTCACACACACAATTACACCGTCGGCTTAAAAACGAGATTGCTAGATCTCTTTTTCGGTATTGTGTAAGGGTTATAGTTTGAAGCTACAAAACTTGATTTTGTACTTCTTTAGATTGCTATTACTGCTCAATAACACAAGAGAATGAGGAACAATCCTTTCTCCTTGTGAAAAATTGAACAAAAGAATTAAGAGAGAGAGAGATGAACTTCACGCAAAAACAAGGTGTGTAGGTATATCTTTTCACACCAACTCCTCCTCACTTTAGGGTTTTATTTCATTTAATATATATGCTTATCCTTTGGCAAGTCTTTGATTTGAATTCAACTATCCTAAGATAATTAATTCAAACTATTTCACTTCCTAAAGATAAGTAATATATCTTGAATTAAACTCCTTTGAATTTAAATTCAAATTTGAAATAAAGAATAAGACATTTAATTAAATAAAATCACTTAATATAACTTAATTGCATGTGCCGAAATTCCTTGAATTCCATCTTGGAATTTTGGCCACTTCATTATATATTTAAGTGATTTGATTTAATTTAAATTCCTTTAGGCTTTAATACTCAATTAACTTAATTAACACAAGATAGTTAATTAATTGAAATTAAACCTTGTGGGCTGAATTTTTCTCTCTCATGGACCAAAGCCCAATAGCAATATTATAACCCATTACATACATTAATTTGACTTTAATTAAAAGCCCAAATTAATGCTCAATACTTAATTTAAACATTTTAAGCCCAATGCTTTGTGTGCGATCCTATAGGTCCATTTAATGTTGGCAATGAATTAATAAATTAATTCAAAGGCTATATATATTCTCTAGCAAGATATTATAGCATTCCAAATTAAATGAAAATGCATATGGCATTTGGTGACCTAATGCAATTTTGCATAGTCCCTTACCCTTAAATATCAGAATTAATATAAGGCATGGAACTAGTCATCCTTATATATATTAATTCCTTTCTTGATATTCCAGTGACACTGAACTCTCAGATAAATAATGATTACTCATTATTTCATCTCGGTATGGCCATACGCTTCTCAGTTCACTGATCAAGTGGCCGGTGATATTTTTCTCTCTTATCGAAAGGGGTAATCCCTTCACTTCTCTCATGCTCTCTAACATGAATCAGTGCATACCCAATCATACCCGTACTTGTCACTCTGTTACGAGCACGTTAGGTGTATGTCAAAGTACATAGTAATTCATAAAGAGTTTCATAGAGATTTCAAGTCTAAGAACTCCGATACAAAACTTGCATATGAGAAACACTTATGACTTGTACCATGTAGTGTTCTCATGAGTGGATCAAATCCAGATACCATGTTCTTTAACATGTATCTATGATCTCTGATTGACACTCTTGTCCTAATGATCCGTAAGACAGAACTCATAAGATCAGAGAGAGCATACTAGTCTTAATTCATTTGTTATTCCCATAACAATGACTGACTAGGGATATTTAGAATGATGTCTCATTTGTTTCAAGGTCTTACAATCCATGTGCCTCACACATGATAACTTAAACCGAAACAACACTCTTGGATAGTTTTATCAATTGATATGCACAGGAATACAAAGGATAAAACAAATGCCTCATTTTATTAATTTCAAGTGTTTCGTTACAATGTATTGGGGCTAAGGCTTACACTAACACTTACAAGAAATTAAGGCCTTTGTTGTCACAAACCTCTCGTGACGAGCTTGCTCTTGGAACATCTCCTTAAGGTGCACCATGATCGCATAAGCCTCTTGGTCCATGAATTACTTTTGCATGTCAGGCACCATAGTGGCCAGCATCAAACAGGTCACATCATTGGAGTTGCTCTTCTTAGTCTCAAAAGTTTCCTTTTGAATCGCAAAGGCATTCCTACCAGGTTCTTCAAGCAAGGGTGCATCCAAAACATACAACTTTTTCTCTTACTCAAGAACTATTCTTAAGTTTCGAGACCAGTCTATGAAATTGGTGCCATTCAGTTTGTCCTTTTCTAGGACTGATCGTAATGAAAAGTTGTTGTTTGAAGAAGCCATTTACAATCTACAATAAAAACTTAGCAAGATTAAATGAGGTTTTATTTATAATCCCACAAACCAAATTAATATCCCTTTAAATAATTCGCGTTAGTTATTTAATGTGGGCCAAGATCCACTTTTCACAACAACTTATTAGTCAAGTTGAGCTTGTACACCTAACAAGTTAAGTTACTTAGGTAGGAAAACTCCAATCATGCCTCGTACATGACTCTTGGATCAAATGGGCTAACATCTTAAGATGTTATAACACAAACCTATTTATTAGTTGCCTAGGTCTGGGCATCCCTTTCCAAGTTAAGTCCAACCTACATTCACAACCCATACCTCACAAAGATAATCGGGTGCATCTAGGACTCCTAGTCTATGTGACCGATGATCGATGCCTTGACATGTTTTGAATTAGGAAGGCAACTTTGTGACTTATTATTTCAAGGATTCATTTTATTACGGCTTATATGGCATACGCTTTGTCATCCATTCATAGCATGGATATATATATATATAATTGCATAAAGTAAAGCGTGAAAAACATGGCCCCAAAAACCTACAACTAAGATTCTATACTATTACATAAGAATCTTCAAGTTGGGCTTCTCCACTCCAGTGGGCTTTATCTTGATTTATAAAGTCTTTAAATAAATTCTACTCTAAGAAATAAATGAAACTTTTACAATAATACATAATGGCTTGCAAGCCATATTTAATTACAAAAACCCAAAGTCCATGAATGCACCATGCATATCCATTCATCAAACTAAACAAGCAAATAAATATACATAACATTCATGGATCAAACAAAGTCAAATTTTAATTAATTTAGCCAAGTCCATTAATGAAAATTGTGTACTTGAACTTTTAAGAGGAGACCTCATGATGGGCCTAGGCTACTTTTAAGACGAGACCCCATGATGGGCCTAGGCTGAAGCCCAATGGACTAAATCCTCTTATTGAATAAGTTCTCTTAAAAGCCCAAAAACACAAACTAGTTAGATTTGTGCCATAAATCAACTCTAGTATAATTTTCAATTTTTGCCATTTTTTAATTTTATGTTGTACAGGCCATAAACATTAAAAATACATATAATATGTACCAGAATAAATTAAAACATTAAAATCATGAAGAATATATATCATACATGGCATTCATACTAAAACAAACAAATAACAATGAAACTAGTTGTTTAATGCTCATATAATGCCACAAAAATGCACAAATACTTAAAACAATTTTATGAGTCATTTAATAATTTAAATAAGGTCATAAATATTGAGTTAATTTTCTGTACCGATCTGATCTAAATTTTCTTTTGCCATTTTAATCAAAACAAAATAAATAATGTCGATTAAACATGCAACAAACACAAACTAGTCATAGTTTTAAGTGATTTTAAAATTAATCAATTAAATTGTCATGGACCATAATTAAAACCAAATTTAAAATATGTCTATACCTGATATTTAATCTTTAAAAATCACTTACAAACATGCCAAATTTTTTTTTTTTACATTTATTTTTGAAAACTAGTTGTTAAACAAACACTTATCATGTTAATTAGCACCTAGTTTCAAGATTAACATGTACCATCAGGTATTTATAATTAAATCCGACCATGAACAGCTCTAAGACCATCTTAGGACAGTATATTAACATTTCATAATAATTATAATACCTATCTAATCATTTAAAATCGTTTTTACACCAAAACAATGCAAAAAACTCAAAACATAAAATTTCAGCATTGCATGTTTTTAAACGAACGATTTTTGAACAATTATTTCATGCGTTTAAAGCACTAAAATAAGCATGTTTAGGCTCTAATACTACTAATGGAATATGACATGGCATATATATGATGATCACGCAGCGGAAAAATAATAAAATTAATCATACATACCACGCAATCCATAAACAAGAATCGAAAACATGCAATTTTAGGGTTTTAAAACTTACAATTTTAGATGCACTTCAAATATTGATTTTGATGATGACCAATAAGTAGGATGAAATTATCAGCCTTAGATCTTGATTACCAATGCCAAAAGGAACAGCCTTTGCGCCACTCCTCTCTATTCTCATACATACACTTGCAAGAAATGCTTAAAACCGAGAGTGCTAGCTCTATGTGTGTATATTCGGGAATGGGTATTGAACTAAAGACACAAGACCTAATCTTGTTCTTCCTAAAGTTCACCAATGGCTACCCAAAAACCAAGAGAAGAAGAAAGAGTCCTTTCCCCTTGAGAGTGGCGGCTTAGAGAGAAAAAAAACCTAGCTTGAAAAATTTATTTCATTAATTTATACCACTAGGTTTAGGAAATCTTAAAGATGCCAAAATTCCCTTTAATTAGGTAGTATATTCAACCTCCATCACTTCCTAATTAAGTGATTCAAATTAATTTAAATTCCTTTTAGGTTTTAAATTCAAATTAATTTAAATGGCATAAGACATTTAATAAAAAACTACCACTTAATTAGGATATATGCATGTGCTGAAATTCACATTGATTTTTATCTTTGAATTTTGGTCACTCTCTCTCCTATTTAAGTGTTTTATTTTGATTCAAATGTTTTTATGCTTTAATACTCAATTAACTTAATTAATACAAGATAATTAACTAATTGAAATTAAACCTTGTGGGCCGAATCTCTCTCTCTAATGGACCAAGGTCCATTTAGAAATTTTAATACCCATTACATACATTAATTTGACTTTAATTAAAAGCCCAAATTAATGCCTAATACTTTAATTATATGTTTTAAGCCCCATGCTTTGTGTGTGATCCTATAGGTCCATTTAATATTGATAATGAATTAATAAATTAATTCAAAGGCTATATATACTCTCTAGCAAGATATTATAGCATTCCAAATTAAATGAAAATGTAAATGGCATTTAGTGACCTAATGCGATTTTACATAGTCCCTTACCCTTAAATATTAGAATTAATAGAAGGCATAAAATTAGTCATTCTTATATATATTAATTCATTTCTTGATATTCCAGTGACACTAAACTCTCAGATAAATAATGTATACTCATTATTTTATCTCGGTATGGCCATACACTTCTCAGTTCACTGATCAAGTGGCTGGTGATATTTTCTCTCTTATCGAGAAGGGTAATCCCTTCACTTCTCTCATGCTCTCTAACATGGATCAGTGCATACCCAAGCATACCCATACTTGTCACCCTGTTATGAGCACGTTAGGTGTATGTCAAAGTACACAGTAATTCATAAAGAGTTTCATAGAGATTTTAGGTCTAAGAACTCCGATGAAAAACTTGCACATGATAAACACTTATGACTTGTACTATGTAGTATTCTCATGAATGGATCGAATCCAGATACCATGTTCTAGACATGTATCTATGATCTCTGATTGACACTCTTGTCCTTATGATCCGTAAGACATAACTCAACTTATCAAAGAGAGCATACTAGTCTTAATTCATTATTATTCCCATAACAATGACTGATGATATAAGCTTGAAATGCTCATAAATAATGTATATGTGTGTTTAGTTTTATTAAGTATAGTATTTAATATTTTTGTATTTTATGTATATTTTGTTACTTTTATATGTTTTGTGTGTTTTTGATTGTTTTATTTGTTTTATAGGAGTTAAGGAATCAATTGGGAGCTTAAATGGGCAAATTTGGAAGCACTAATGAAGGTGTGAAGAAGAAGCCATGCCGTGAGCACGAAAAGTGTCGCGAGGGCGAAAAGTGTCGTGAGCACGACAAGGGACGCAGGTTTAGGGCAAGAGATGAGGAAGAGAAAGGTGCAAAGAAGGAAGCGTGTCCTGTCGCGAGTGCGATAGGAGGCGGTTAAATGCAGTTGAGCTTGAAGAGTCATTTGAAAAGTCACCGAGTTTCATCAAGGGTTGCAACCATATGGAGGGGCACTTGAAGGGACTTGATGCTTGGAAAATTATATATACCCTAGAAGTTATTTCAAGGAGGATATAGAATTAGAGGGATATATCATTTTTAATTTTATTTTTTTAAAAGCAATTAGAGAGCAATAGTTGTAGGTTTTAGTTTTAGTTTTATGGCTTGAAGAGAAGGCAAATACAAGGGAGAAGACTACACTTGGTGAAAGGAAGAATTGTTGACAGATCCCCTTCTTTTATTTCTAATCTTTGCTTCTTCTTTGTTATTATTATGAATACTTTTTAGGAATTTGATTATCAATAATCATATTTAATCATTTCTCTTTCATTTATCTTTATACGTAGAATTTGCTATTAAAACTTTATTAGTATCATTATAAGTTAAGAAAGACGACCTTAGATGGCAATTCCTTCTCTGAAAATCAACATAATAGTCATAAATAAGAGAGTTAGCGAGAGCAACGTCTTATTGAAAGTTACTAGAAAATTCATTATCAAAGCATAGTTTGAGAGATCACATGTGGAGATAGTTGTTATAGGTTGGTTTTTATTCTTTGAATGTGTGTTTATGTAATTCTTGTCTAAATGCGAGAGCTACGAGTTAAAACCATAAATGCATATTTAAGGCATAATCTAGTCTAGATGTGAGAGCTGTGACATAAAAAAATTATTCCAACTTGGCTTGCATGATAAAGATTGAATTATAAATAAGAGAAAAATATCAAATTCTATAATTATGTATATGTTATATTCATCATATTCGTAAGTCTTCTCTGATTATCATTAAAGTAGAAAAATATTTAATTTAGTATAGTGTAGTTTTAATAATAATTTTAATTTGTAAATTTATGAGCATTGTAAACAAGATTAAAATCAAGTAGTAATAGTGTACAATGTTAATCAACATTCCTCGTGGGATCGATATCTAAAGTACTATAATCGGTATACCGCATACTTGCGGTATTTAAGCTTCTAAAAAAGTATAACAAGTTTTTGGGGCCATTACCAGGGAATGCTTGATTAAATGTATTGTCATTATGAATCTTGATTTATGATTTTGGATTACAATATTTAATTAGTTTTTTTTTTGTGTTGTTTTTAGTTGTTTTAGTATACTAACATAGTTTCTTTGGTTCTATAGGTTATATTACTTAGTATTTCACTATAAATTTCATGAAAAAAAATAAACTAAAAAACTAATGATTTTTCCTTCATTATTGCAACTACGACATATATCACGAGTGCGATGCAAAGGAAGGGACACTTAGTGGATCAGCTATGTAATGTTTTCTTTAATCCTACTTTTTTTAGTTTTATTTTGTGTTTGTATTTGCATGTGTCTTTTTGTTTATTTTTCTTTTATAATGTGTTTTGTGGTATGTAGGATTAGTTTTAAGTTTTTATGTTATGTTATGTTTTGTTATGGAGTTTTTCTTTTTGAGGTACTTACTTGGTGGCATATGTAGGTGATCTTTGTGTAGTTAATTGTGAGTCTCTTGCATACATTTATTGACTTAGAATTAAGGATGTTTTGTTTTAATATGATTATGCTTCTCTGGATAGGCATGTTTAGGTAAAGTAATTTTGTATAAATTTCTTTTAAGCCAAGTTTCTTTAAGCATGTTCTTTAAAATAGTGAGTTTTGCATGATGTAGAGTTTTATCATAACCATGGTGAGCTTTTGAGCCTTAATGATATGAATAATTTTTGTTGAGAGAATTCCTCTTGTATTTATTACTTTAGAACTTGTGTTAGATAATTTTTGAGATCACATTTAGTATATAATATGCTTGACAAATGATAAGGGCATTAGAAATAACCTCTTTTAGCTTGCTTAAACAACTATCCTATTTGACTTTAGGTAGCCATTTTGAGTTTATAACCATTTTATTCATGAGCTTATTTTTAGCCCTACGTCAATTTCTAATGAATTACACCTTTCTTTTTGAACCCTTATGTGGAAGATTTAGTAATGCTATGATGAGTAAGACAAAGTATTGATATTTTGTAAGCATGAATTAATTATGAATCAATTTTATTCCATTAAGTTTAAGTTCCATTAGTTTAAAAAAAATAAAAAAAAGAAATAAAAAAGAGAAGAAAAGAAAGAAAACTACTACACTAGTTTGCTTTAAAAAGAATGAAAACAAAAGTAAGAAAAGCAACTAATTGAAGTTAAGCATGATGTGAAAACTAGTGGGAATTAAAGAATGTTGCAAGGGGATATATAAATTTCATTAGGAAAGATAGATATCATGCTTTAATTTTTACAATACAAAGTCTTACTTGTTTTAGTACTTGCTATGTTTGTCCGCATAAATGAGCTACTTAACCGAAATTTTTCCTACCTTAACCTAAGCTAAGCTATAACTCTTTAAAGACCCTTTTAATTTTGTGCATTATTCTATGCTAATGATGGAGATTATTATTTAATACAAGCTTATGGTATGTGGTGGTACAAGAGAAAATATGAGTTAAACACTATCCATTAAATACTTAACTGATGTGAGGCATAAATTATGAGAGAATAACTCTACGTTTTGTAAAACTTACTAGGTTATAGTACATGTTGTAAGAAATAAGAATTCTAGAAACTTTGTATCTTTGTACTTTACATTCTCTTATTTATCTTATTGGTGGCATATGAGTATTAAACCTTATAGATCCAAGATTTTGTTTTGGTATTTGTTGACATTGACTCATAATTAATATGTTAAGGAAACCTTAAATGTGTTAACTTGTGAGAATCTCAAGAAGGATGAAATCCATATTCCATGTTTTATGTTTTATTTATATGTTTGTGCTATGATATTTTCTCTTGCATCATAAAGCTTTGCTTGAGGACAAGCAAATATTTAAGTGTGGGGAATTAATATGAGCTTGAAAAGCTCATAAATAATGTGTATGTGTGTTTAGTTTTATTAAGTATAGTATTTAATATTTTGGTATTTTATGTATATTTTGTTACTTTTATGTGTTTTGTATGTTCTTGGTTGTTTTATTTGTTTTATAGGAGTTAAGGAATCAATTTGGAGCTTAAATGGGCAAATTTGGAAGCACTAATGAAGGTGTGAAGAAGAAGCCATGCCTCGAGTGCGACAAGTGTCGCGAGGGCGACAAGTGTCATGAGCGTGACAAGGGACACAGGTCTAGGGCAAGAGATGAGGAAGAGAAAGGTGCAAAGAAGGAAGCATGTTCTATCGCGAGTGCGACAGGAGGCGGTTAAATACGGTTGAGCTTGAAGAGTCATTTGAAAAGTCACCAAGTTTCATCAAGGGTTGCAACCATATGGAGGGGCACTTGAAGGGACTTGATGCTTGAAAAATTATATATACCCGGGAAGTTATTTCAAGGAGGATATAGAATTAGAGAGATCTATCATTTTTAATTTTATTTTTTAAAAGTAATTAGAGAGCAATAGTTGTAGGTTTTAGTTTTAGTTTTATGGCTTGAAGAGAAGGCAAATACAAGGGAGAAAACTACACTTGGTGAAAGGAAGAAGGGTTGAAAGATCCCCTTCTTTTATTTCTAATCTTTGCTTCTTCTTTGTTATTATTATGAATACTTTTTAGGAATTTGATTATCAATAATCATATTTAATCATTTCTCTTTCATTTATCTTTATATGTAGAATTTGCTATTAAAACTTTATTAGTATCATTATAAGTTAAGGAAGACGACCTTAGATGGCAGTTCCTTCTCTGAAAATCAACATAATAGTCATAAATAAGAGAGTTAGCAAGAGCAACGTCTTATTGAAAGTTAATAGGAAATTCATTATCAAATCATAGTTTGAGAGATCACATGTGGAGATAGTTGTTATAGGTTGGTTTTTATTCTTTGAATCTGTATTTATGTAATTCTTGTCTAAATGTGAGAGCTACGATTTAGAACCATAAATGCATATTTAAGGCATAATCTAGTCTAGATGCGAGAGCTGTGACATAGAATATTATTCCAACTTGGCTTGCATTATAAAATTGAATTATAAATAAGAGAAAAATATCACATTCCATAATTATGTATATGTTATATTCATCATATTCGTAAGTCTTCTCTGATTATCATTAAAGTAGAAAAATATTTAATTTAGTGTAGGGTGGTTTTAATAATAATTTTAATTTGTAAATTAATAAGCATTGTAAACAAGATTAAAATCAAGTAGTAATAGTGTACAATGTTAATCAACATTTCTCGTGGGATTGATATCTGAAGTACTATAATCGGTACACCGCATACTTGCGGTATTTAAGCTTTTAGAAAAAGTATAACAACTGACAAGGGATATTTAGAATGAAGTCTCATTTATTTCAAGGTCTTACAACCATATGCCTCACACATAATAACTTAAACTGAAATAACATTCTTGGATAGTTCTATCAATTGATATGCACAGGAATACAATAGATAAAACAAATGCCTCATTTATTAATTAAATGCTTTATAACAATGTATTAGGGCTAGAGCTTACACTAACATGTGATAGCACAAGATGAAATTTAGGTACAGACTAATATGACTTACAAAGAAAAACCTGTGAAAATCTTGGCTAGAGAAATCTGGCAGCTCAGAAATAAGCAGATACTGTTGGTGAAGGTCTTATGGCATCACCATAATGTAGAGGAAGCTACATGGGGACCTAAGACGACCATGAGATAGCAGTATCCTCTATTCTTCAGTTTAGGTAAATTTTGAGGATGAAATGTATTTTAAGTAGGGGAGAAATGTAATGGCCTCAACACCAGGTCAGCCATGAACAATACTTTTTGATGGTGAATAGTGCTTTTTGGGTCCGAAAGGACACCCGAAAGTTAAAAATATTTTATTGGACCATCGAAAAGTATTGGTCATGGTGAGTTCGGAATTGAAATTTGAGGGAAAATTGAGATCAAATGGGCCTCCAAATGTCAAAAATACGAAAAAGGCAGCGAGTCAATTTCCCTGGTAGGGAAGTTGACTTGACTTTGCATAAATAATTAAAACTAGTAAATGAACTTCAAAAATTTCCAAATTTTGCATGTCTACATGAATTTTTATGTAGAATATTATGGTAATGAGAATTAAATTTTTTGGTGATACCGGCAGTTATCGAATCAGACTGGTAAGTTTGAATCGAATCGATAACGAACTCCGATTGAGTCAAAAATTTGTGTGCTAGCTATTTTTGATGTGATAAGAGTGATGAAATTATTTTTGGAGAGATTTGATGGCTTGAAGAGAGAGAAATTGGATTGGGCTTTTAGGTACCTAAATTGGGCCTTAAGAGTTAATTGGGCTAAGCCCATTGATCAAACCCAATTTTGAGCCTTAAGAGTTTATTGGGCTTTTAGGTACCTAAATTGGGCCTTAAGAGTTTATTGGCTGGTCATGTTAGGTGTGGAAGGAGAAGAAAGAGTTTCAAGGGATAAAGGCTAAGAAATCTTAATATTTTCTATTTTATTGAATTAATTTCCTTTATGTATTTAGGAAAAAAATTGCTAAATTGCTTAAATAATGTAATTGATGTGAGGAAAATACAATTAGATCATGTATGAGGTTAGTTAAATGTTTAAAATGGAGTATAGAAATTTTTAAGGCTATGTTAGTGAGAGGGCCGAATTTTTCCTTGGGGGAAAAATATTGATTTTTGCATGAAATTGATGTATAATAGCCTAAATTAATTACAAATGTCATAATTAGCATCCATGAATATTTAAATGATTTATGGAATATATTGGAAAATTTTAAAGCTTGGTAATGGGTTATGTAAGTAGTGAAAATGATGAATTATAGAAAAATAATTCATAAATAAGGTAAATATGGATATTAAATATTAAATTTTTAGAGAATTTATACACATTACATGAATAAATAAGAAATAAAATGTTAATTATGTTCAATTAAAAATATTGAATTATTAGAGAATAATTCAATAAAATAAAGGAATAATTATTATAAGTTTTTTGGAAGTAATTATGAAATTTGTATAAAAGAAAAATTATTAAATTATAAAGAAATAATTCAATAAAGGGTAAAAAATAGTAAATCATAATGAATTAATTTACTATATCGGAAAATATAGTGAAATGAGAAATTTTGGAAAATAAAAAAGTTCATAAGAATTATGAACAGACTTAAAAGTATGTATAATAATGCCCTTAGAAATAATTAGGTGGTAAAACTAGCTCGGAATATAATTGGCTGGCCACAGAGATATCTCTGTACCGCGGTGCAAGTCATGGCGACTTGTTATGCTATGGATTGGATCTATGATCACTATGGCTTCTCTGTCTCTATTCTCCGCTCTGTGAGAATTGGTCTTCTAGAGGTCATTTTTCTATCTCTGTTGTGGCCCTATGGGGTCCATGTCCCGTGTATTAGGTTTGAGGTTTTCTGCCGGATCTGAACTAGGGGCATAATGAAAGTATAATGCAAAAATGTGAAAAGAAAGTGAAAAATATTGACTAATTTGAAAAGAAAAGAAAGTTTAGAAGAAAAATCGTAATTTTCCCCAAAAGAGTAAAAATTAAGCAAATTAATTAAGAATTGCTTAATTAAGGATAAAACAATCAGATAATGGTTAAAATGTATTAAAAATGAAGTTTTATAGTTAGCAAGGACTAAAACATAATTTTACATTAAAAAATTCCTAACTAAGTATAAATTAAGGTTAGATACCTTAATTAATAGCTTAAATGTCAAAAAGAAGTATAAAAGGCTAAATTTGTAATTACACAAAGAAAAAGGGACTAAATTGATAAAAGATAAAAACTCTGAATTAAATGTATAAATGGGAAATAAATAAGTATTCGATGAATAAAAAGTGTATTAAAATTAAAAATGTTATTTGAAAATAAATGATTTATTTAAATCTGTTTAAAGGTTAAAGTTGAAAACTTTTGCATAATGAAATTATTTAAGTTGAGTTTAGGAAATATTTAGATTATTAGTCACCACTGAGCATGTCAAGTGCTCAGCGTGTAGTTATGACTGCATGCAAGTTTGCAGGAGCGGGAGCAAGAGTATTCTCTGAAGGATTTCTTCTGATGTATATAGAGTTTTGAATCTTTTTGGCATGTATATATGTATATAAACTTTATCTTTGGTTATGTAAATGTTAAATCAGAGTTATTTTAGTAAAGCTATATTTTGGTTATGAATAAGTTGGAATGAATGATAATAATTGCATTTTTTATTGTTGTGCCTCTGAGAAGCTATGTGATTTGTCTGCATTTTAGGGGACTAGTACTATGTACAGCCATTATATTGCAAAAATTTTATTAAATGCATAGTAAATTGGATAGTTATAGGTCATCGACGAATTGTTATCAAATAGTTAAGTGTATGGTAATGTAATGTTAAGAATAAGTTGAAAAAAAAATTTCTAGCCTCGAGTACACCGGTACAGTGTTAGAAGTGATAAGGGTGTTACATTATTTCTATTGATTCTATGATTATCTGCAAACATCTTTAAACAAAGTTTGATTAATTATTTGAAGATCCTCATGCTCAAGGCTAAACTTTTATATTATTTAATGGTTGGAGTAGGTGATTGTTCGCAATTAGGATCAACAAGACGATGGTGAAAGTTTGAAAGGAATAGATTTATTTTCTATTAAATTACTACTCATCGTTTTTTCCTCCCTGTTTTACGGGAAAACTAATTAACTAAAGATGAGACTGTTATTTAATCCAAGCAACTATAAGAAGGTTTTTGGTTCTTGTAATGCATATCATTTTGCATTGATGATTTTAGTTCTTCCAGGGTACAAAATGATGAAGAAAGGGATGGCAAGCCTTTTTTTTTATGAGGAGACATAGTTAGGATACTTATGACTCTTCATTTAGAAATATTCTCACAATTTGTACCTTTCTATTTAATTGAGAAAGGTGCTCAAACATTCCCTAGTCTAGTTTCACTAATTGCAGCTCTGCTTAAAACATGCAATCAAGTAACCAATGAATGTAGCAACTCATGTTTGTTTTCTTCACTGATAGGTTTACTCTGATCTTTCTTCCTTGACTTTAGAATTAAGTTGTTCATCAATTCTTTATGGAATGAACCCTGAGCCATGTTTGATTATTCTTTTAACTTTCTTATAGGGGCACAACTTCTACACACTTTAGAAAGAACTAAACTCAACATGATTTTGTCTTTATAAATGTTCAAATTGATTAGCAAGCATTTTCTTATGGTACCTTACTCCTAGATGTTTGCCTTGAGTTGTGACATACTTAAGTGTCTTTATCCTATGTTCCATATTATATTGGTTGTATTTTCTCTTCTTTGAGTTTGGGATTAATCTGGTAATCAATTCTTTGTGGGATGAGTCCAGAGCTGTGTTTGATCATTATTTTAACTTGTGTTTTCCCATGGTTGCACAACTCCTACACATTTTAGAAAGAACTAGCCTTAACATGATTTTGGCTTTTGTAAATGTTCAAATTGATTAGCAAACATTTTGTTGTGGTGCCCTACTCCTATATATTTTCCGCAAAGTTATGACATACTTAAGTGTCTTTATTCTATGTTCCATTTTGTATTGGTTGCATATTTTTCTTCTGAATGTTTTCCTATGGGCAAAGTGCACGCTTCAAATGATATTGGAATTGATGAAAAATGGGGGGAAGGTATCTTTATTGGCACAGCTTGTAGTTAGTTTTCTCAATAAATTTATAATTGCCTTGCCATTTCTGCCATGGTAAAGTTGGATTTTTGACATAGACACCAAATGGAATTTGGTTTGTTTGTTTGAAAACATAGATGTATTTTAACTTGCCATTTTGGAAAGATAATTCTTATCTTTAAGCAATTACATAATGATTAACTTAATTTAACATCTTTACCTCAAATAGAGAATGTGGGACTTAATTGTAGATTTTTGGAGTAGCTTGAAAGGAAAACTTATCTCTATATCTCACATATAAAAGTTGGTTTTTTCTATTTTTTTTCACATGGAAATGGAATGGGATCTTTGTTGGCACAACTTGTAGTTAGTTTTATTAATAAATTTCTAATTGCCTTGACATTTCTACCATAGTAAAGTTGGATTACTGACATGGACACCAAATGGCATTTGGTTTGTTTGTTTGAAAACATAAATGTATTTTGACTAGCCATTTTGGAAAGATAATTCTTATCTTCGAGCAATGTACTGACTTGGATTTAGCAGTTGAGCAGATATGATATTTATGGGTACAAGGACTTGAAATTTATTAACATTTTAATTTTTTAGTAGAGATTTCTTGCATTTGTTCACCCATAACTTTCCCTCGATTCTTGACTAAATGTGTAGATGCATGTTCAGTTCTGTTATGGCTTGTAATTGTCAACTGAAACTTTGTTTGGAGGGGAAATGCATTCAACTAAATCAATCTAGAGATAAATGACTCATTTCAATCAATCTGTTAAATGTATGTAATTTCACTTTTTCTTTTTTATATGAAAAAAAAATATTACTTATTGTTATTTCTATATTTATTTCCTAGTTTTATGCCAAACATTCACTTCTCCTTTTGTTTGTTTCTTTTGTTTTTTATTTTTTATTTTATTTTTTCCACCAAATGAAGGGAGATTTTTCCAAGCTATTAAAAGTTTAAAATTCGACAGACATCTTGGTCCTTATAATCTGAGCCAATATGGAGAATGGAGGTGTTTGTCTAATTACCTTTCAAAGAGCGTGATTGAACGGATAAGTATTTTAGCTACTTTAAGTGATTTTCATTTTTAGAGTTTAGTTATTACCAAAAAAAAACTTTTTTTTTTAGTTTGATGATTTCAGATTACCATTTACATTTTATCCTATCTTTACTACTTATTTAATTTAATCGTGCCTTGTATCTAAGTGTTTTCTTTGCCTATAATCATTACAAGGAGATTGATAAATCTGGTTTTATATGTTCTCATAATGAGATGTGATAGCTTAGCATTATATACAAAAGGATGTGTTATCGGATTAAGCATTTGGCCCTTTATCTTGCCAATGAAGTCCAATTTATCCTAAATTAATTTATTAACCAACAATTTTGAAATTTCAAATATGTAATATTTCAACGAATGTTGCACATAATATTTCAAATACTTCGTATTAGTAAATTTAGTCCAATTTCCTACAAATCAATTCGGTGGCATTATTTAGAAGATAATTTAGTCCAAAATTTATTCATATAAAGCATTTGAAATATTATGTGGAAAATTCATTGCAAACTATAGTATTTACATCTATATTTTCAATGATTTGTTAGTTATTGGGCTTAATTGGCCGTTCATTCATAGTTGGGGCTATTATGATAATAAATTTAGTTTTAGGCTAGGTTAGACCTTACTGACAAGTTTTAGGTGGCAAATTGGTATAGAATCCAATATCATTAGGCTTGTGGCAGGTTCTTAACTTGGAAAGTCTAGAGTGCATGTCAAAATTTAATGAATATCAGTTATCTTTAGTAAAAGAAAAATAATTTCATCTATAAAATGCTGTATACTTAGATTTTCTCTCATATTAATTGATGTCTATTAAATAATAACTATTACTTAGAATTTAGGAGCATTTTGATTCAGTTTTTGTCGAGAAATAGAGAGGTAGCCTTAAGATCCTGGTTAGTTATCGAGAATGGGTAATGGGAATTTTAGTCAAAATTTTATTCTTATTTCTTAACCCATTGAGAAAGTCGAAATGAATAACATAATGTTAAAAATACTATCGTATTTAATTATAAGTCTAATAGTATTTTATTTTAAATTAATCGATTATATAAATTTAAAAAGTCGAAATGAATAACAGAATGTTATGTTAAAAATGGAGATTTTTCAAAGATTGAAAATTAATACATATATATATATGATGAGGACCTAAATATATTTTTATTCATTTGATTAAAACATTTACCTAATTATGCTTCATGTTTGTAAATTTGTTGGGATTCATAACATAGCATGTATATATATGTGTGTGTGTGTGTGTGTGTGTGTATTAGATAGAAAGGAATATTATTGTATATGGCTAAGAAGTAATCCAATCCATTATGTCTCTTTTCTTTTCTTTTTTTGGTTTTAATCTTGATGTTTCCTATTGATTGGTAGGTTGAGATCATGCTGCCAAAGGAACTGTTGATAGCCACAGGATGAGCTCTTTTGGAAGGAGACATCTTTGTGATGATAATTTATAAGGTTCCATGAAATTGTTCATAGTCATGTAATACCCTTTTTATCTCTATATGAGTGTCTTTTTCTATAGTTTTTATTTAGGGATATAATTTGTGGGTTTAGGTGTTGGTCATCGTGCAATTTAGTTTTAATTTATTTACTATGAATAAGTAAATGTATGACTAGAGTTGAAGAAAAACCGGTTAAATTATTAGTAATAATATTAATGATGGAATAGCAATGAAAAAACCGTCACAAATTATTTTATACTAGATGTTGAATTTAGCAACGGAATAAAACTTTGGCTATTAAATTTAGCAACGGAGAAACAATTTCCGTTGCTAAAATTAATAATGAAATTTGAATTCGGTTGCTAATTTTGACCAATTCACCAAATGTTAGTGGTTAGATTTAGCAACGAAATTTAATTTCCATTGCTAAATTATATTTTCGCTGTTAAAAATAGTAATTGTCAAAATAGCAATCGAATTGTTCCATTTCTAAATTCCGTTGCCGTTTTTTTATTAGCAACGAAAAAATGACATTTTCAGTTGCTAATTTTCATTGCTAAATTGCTATTTTCTTGTAGTGTTAATATTTAATTTATAGCTTTATTGCTAAAAGACCGATGAATCCCTATACCTATGTAATGGATTGAACTTATTTTTGATATATTTATATTTAAGTGTTCAGTTCTTCATTGGGTTTATTCATGTATCTATTTTATTAAGCATTTGAGAATTTTACTTATTTAGGTAAATGATTATTTTCCTTAATGAGAATGGGTGTTTTCATGCTCTATTTTAGCTTTGTATGAGTTATGAATCAAAGGATGATTTCGGAATGGAGAATTTAGATTTATGGCTTGTGTATTGTTAATTTCAATTTAGTTAAATGATATATAGGTATTGAGGTAGTAAGCTCCGAAATGGGATGCTAGTTCATATCTAGGTCTTGGGACCTGCACTTATCTGGCTCTAGAATAGGATATCAGATAGTTAGAGTAGTAGGCTCTAGAATGGGATACTAGAGGTTTAGATGGGTTATCCACATTTAAGTCATATGATTGTTTAGGCTTAAGTTTATTGCATTGGGTATGGGGAGGATTAAAGTACCTTGTTAATATTTTCATTAATGTTTTAATATTTAGTTTAATTAGTTTAATTATTTGTTATTTTCATAATTTAGATTTAGGACTCTTAATTGAAAGCTTAGGAATTTATCTCACATTAATTTTGCTCAACTCTAGATACCTCCTTTAATGGCCTTTTATCCCTTGGATATGATATTATGGGATTTTAAATATATTTTCCTATATTACTTATCAATTCAGTGCACTTAGTGACATCCGACCAAGTTTTTGATGTTATTACCAAGGATAAATGGTGTTGTTTGTTTGATATCTCTATTTGAGCTTTGTCTGAGATTTTATTTTTCTTTATTTTTCATTTGGTGTTATTCTTTGTAGGAAGATTATGATGCATTTTCAAATGATGCCTGGTTCTATTCTATCCAAGACGATGAAGTGATTCTTTTAAGAGCACAAATGGAAGAGTTAAGGACAAAAATGCAAGAGTTGTATTACTCAAATCAACCTTTGATAATCTACTGATCACCATCTTTTAAGATCCTTGCTCATATTGGATATAGCAAGAGTCAAGTGTCTCCAAAATTTAAGTTCTTGTTAACTTATTTGCAAGTAGGAAAAAGCAATTTAGAGTTGAATGAGAAGAATGGAAGGCCATAATTAATTTTTAAAAGAAGAGGATCAAAAATCAATAGGTTTTATTGCAAAATCAAGAGAATTTGTTAAAGACTCAAGAGCATCTATTGAGAGATCAAGAATTAGGACTTAAAAATTTAGAATTCAAGTTAGAATTCTTGAGTAATTCTTTGGAGAATCGAGATAATGATAATAATAAGGAGGAATTGAGCAATGCACAGTTGGTAGATAATGAAAAATCAAGTGTAGGGTGCATGAGATAAAAAAGGAACCGATCATTGTCGAAGACAAGACCTATAGCTTAGAGAATGAGTTTAGATCTCTTATAAGGAATTCTTTGCCAAAAGAGCAAAAATGGTTCAAATTTCAAGTGAAAGCACTGACTTCAGTCCATTGGAAAGTTTACTAATATAGAAGAGTCGGAGGAGTACATTTTTAATAACCCAAGGTGGAAGGGTACTTCATCGAAAATATGGTGTTGCGCACCTTGGTGAATTTTGATAGGTTTCTCATACTGATGGGGGAAAATAAGGAGTAAGTTCCAGAAAGACCAACATTTGGGTCACAAACTTGGCCCCTAGATAATAAAGAGAGTCAAGCTGGGACTCATTAAACCAGAACTAATTCTCTTACCCTAATTTTTATTTAATTGTTTTTTTTTTCTTGTTTTTACTTTATGTTCTTAGTTTTTGCTTGTGATTTTGTTAATTATGTAGTGAATTATTTAAGCATTGATTTTTGTATGAATAAGATTGGAAACAAGTCTGTTAATGTGCATGAAAGTGAGTTTGAAACTTGAAACAATTCGCAGAATTTTGGTGCACTCGACTGAGATTATTTGTTTCATCCATGTGCCATATGCATCTTTAATTCTAGAAAGGGTCATTCAATCGAGATCATTGGTCTCAACCATGTGCAATGTGCAATTTTGAATACAAAATAGGTCACTTGATTAAGACCATTTGTCTCATCTGTGTGCCATATCTTTTGGCAGTTTATGCCTTTTTTCTCCCCTTCTCATTTGCATTTTTGATTCAAACACTTCATTTCTTGTGCATTAACATTAAGTTTGGCATGATAATAATAAACTCACCTTATTTAGTATTTTTGTATTTTATTTTCTAGTAATTTCATGTTTTGTGTAAATTTTGCATTTTATTTTATTGTTATTTTAGTTTAAATTTCTAGTGTATGTTATTATTTAGTTATTTTTAGTTTATTTTTCAGCTGTGTTTTGATTTTAGTTTGATTGTGATGTTTGTTTTTGTTTGTTATTGTTATTGCATACTTTTACACCTTAGTTAGTTTATCCTTGTAGTTATTCCTGTTTGTGAACAATCTTGAACTTAGAATTAGAAAGCCTTATTTAGATTAGTTGGAATAGCAAGAGAGTGGTTAGTTATTAAATGAAATTTTCTTTTTTGATTAGTTTTAATTAGATCAATACAGGTAGATCTCTTAATAAATGTGCATAAAGGTGATTGAGTAGGAATTCTAGAGTGCTAGAATCTTTTTCATCACCCTTTGAAGCAAGTAAACGACTCAAAATGTGATTAGAAATGACTTAGGCAATATTTTTATTGATCTAATTTTAAAAAGACCTATTGACCAACCTTTGCTATATAATATTTCTTGCAAGCCTTTTTGATCCTATTTGAGCATTCTAAATGCATGTTAATTTTATGTTTGATGTTACACCTACATTTTGATTTCTTAAGCCTAAAAAACCCTTATCTTACCTTTTTTGAACTGACCATTTTAGAAGTAGGTGAGATAAGTTTTTCTTGGAAAGTGCTAGTGAATAAAGGGTTATGCTTCAATTGTTAAATTCTAGAATTGGGGATACATTACCAATATCAAGTGAGATTGAGAAAATTTTCAAAATGTAGTTCCTTTTTAAGAAGAAATTTTGTGAGTCCCTACTTATCAATTGTGAAATTGATTGCTCTAGCTATTCTAAAAAATGAAAAGAAAGAAAGAAGGAAAGAAAGAAAGAAAAACAAAGCTAGTAATCTTAGTTCCATCTAAGTGTGGGGTACTTTATGTGTAAAGGAGAAGGATTTTAAGGTCTTTAACCATCAATTGAGCTATAATCTTAGTAAGAATTTTAGAGAGATTTTTTCTTCTTCTTGCTGCTTTTTCCTTGAAAAAGGTTTTGCATTTTGGATATCTGAAGTTTGGCAATGATGACAAGTAAATAAGGGTAGAGTTAAAGTCTTATTTTTAGGAGAAAAGTGATGAACTGAGGTGGGAATGGCAATTCCAAATTGCATATCTTAATCATTTTCTTGATAGCCATACCTTAGCCACATTATAACCTTTTGAGTCCTAAGGATCTTTTTTTTTGTTGAGAGTTATGTACGAAGATGATCTTAGAATTTCGGTACTAAAGGAAAGATCAATAGCATCTCTTGAATTCAATAGCAAAATCGCATGTGCAATCTTTTGCACATGAATTATTTTCTTGATTGTCAGATTACGCTGGAACTTTTTGTTTTAAAAGTTATTTTAAATTATTTTGGCACAACATACACACACCCAAAAAGATTAGCTAGTATGGTCTAATTGAGTATTTTCGATTTAGGATTTCATTTAGTGACTTCTACTAAAGTGTTGCTTTAACTTTTTTGAATTTGTGTTTTCTTTCTTTGAGTTTGAGTATGCTGGAATTTGATTTGTTCAGTTGCTCAAGGGTGAGCAAAAGCTAAGAGTAGGGTATTTGATAACTCTAAATTTTATGTTTAATTTTAGTATATTTTTGCTTGTATTTATATCTCCTTTTGCATGATTTTTAGTGTTTTAAGTTTTAATTTCTCTTTTTATTTCTGATAGAATTATATTGAGATTTATCAAGTTTTGATGCATTTAATAAGGTAATTTTCACTTTTGTGTAGAGAATTGGCTTGCATACTGTAGAGACCAAAATATCTCAGTCGTATACCTTGTAGAGTCCTTAATCCGTACCATTTCACTTTAGAGCTCGAGAGAGACCATTTATCTCGATGGAGTCTAATTGCACTCGATTGAGACCATTTATCTCGATCATATCCAATGCAGAATTTAAAGGTTTTCAATCCAGAAAGGGTCACTAGGCTAAGACCAAATTATCTCAGTTGTGTGCTAATTCTATAGTACCATTTTACCCTAATTGGACTCAGTTGAGACCATTTGTCTCCGTTCACTCTAGATGCTATAAAAGCTGAGTTTCTATTTGGTAAAAGGGGAAATGAGAGCAGCCGTTTTAGATCTAGGGTTTTCTTCTTCCATTTTTTAGGGTTTTCTATTTATTTTCTGTAGTAGTAACTTATATTAGATTGATTTCAATGTAAGTTTTAGATTAGGTTTATTTTCAATACAAGTTTTAGGATTATATTTAATTTTTTGTAGTCAATTGTAGTTTTATGTTTCATTTTGCTAGAGAGTTAAAGGAGAAGGCTTGGATTCAACTTGGAGTTTCATCAACTATAATGGGCTTATAGGTTTCCTCTTTCCTTTCTTCTTTTACTTTATTAATGTTTAATATGTAGTTTTATTACTTAGGGACTTATGAATCTCCAAACTTATGTAATGGATTGAACTTATTTTTGATATATTTATGTCTAAATGTTTTGTTCTTCATTGGGTTTATTCGTGTATCTATTTTATTGAGAATTTTACTTATTTAGGTGAATGATTATTTTTCTTGATTGAAATGGATATTTGCATGCTCTATTTTTAGCTTTGTATGAGCTGTGAATTAGGGGATGATTCCGAAATGGACACATTAGATTTATGGCTTATAGATTTATGGCTTATGTATTGTTAATTTCAGAAATAGTTGAAGGATAGATAGGTATTGGGGTAGTAAGCTTCAGAATGGGATGCTAGTTCATATCTAGGTCTTGGGATCCGCATTTATGCTAGCTATCGGATAAGCTCTGGAATGGGATATCGGGTAGTTACAGTAGTAGGCTCCGAAATGGGATACTAGGAATTTAGATGGATTATCCACATTTAAGACATATTATTCTTTAGGCTAAAGTATATTGCATTGGGTATGGGAAGGATTAGAGTACCTTAGCAATATTTTCATTAATGTTTTAATATTTAGTTTAATTAGTTTAATTATTTGTTATTTTTATAATTTAGATTTAGGACGCACTCAATTAAAAGTTTGAAAATTTGTCTCAGATTAATTTTGCTCAACTCTAGATATCTCCCTTAACAGCCATTTATCCATTGGGTACAATATTATGGGATCTTAAATATATTTCCTTATATTACTTGTTGATTTAGTACACTTGCTGACATCCAACCAATAAAATCTTATCCATTGGTACTCTAATGATTGTTCGTACTCTATATGTGAAAATGATCCTTTTTGTCCATGAGAAGATAATGAAGAAATATTTGGTCCTAAAGTACCATATCTCAATGCAATAGGAACACTTTTATATCTTATAAATAGCACTAGACCAGATATAGCTTTTGCAGTTAATCTATTAGCAAGATTTAACTCTGATTTTACTTGAAGGTATTGGAATGGGCTGAAATATATCCTATATTATCTTCTTGGAAATTCTGACATAAATTTATTTTTTCCAAAGGAATTAAAGTAAAAATAATAGGATGTGCTGATGTTGGGTATCTTTTTGATCCTCATAAAGCTCCATCACAAAGCGATTATATCTTCACATGTGGTGATATTACTATTTCATGGACATCCATCAAATAGACTATCACTGCTACTTCATCAAACCATTCAGAAATTTTAGCTATTCATGAAGCAAGTTATGAATGTTTATGCTTAAAGAATATGATTCAGTATATTAAAGGAGCATGTGGATTAATGATGGAGGACAAACCAATAATATTGTACGAGGATAATATAGCTTGTATTGCACAAATCAAAGGTGGTTACATAAAATGTGATAGAACCAAACATATTTCATCAAAATTTTTCTATGCTCATGAACTCATGAAAAATGGTCAAATTGATATTTGCAAAATTCGCTTAAGTGATAGCCCAATAGATCTTTTCACCAAAGTTTTACCAGCTTCAATTTTCAAAAAATATATGCACAATATTGAAATGTATAAGTTTAAGCAAATGTTATAATTATTGTATTTTTTGAGGGAAAATAAATTGTTTATAAATACTGTACTTTTTTTTCGCTAAGTTTTTATTCTATTGAAATTTTCTTAGCAAAATTTTAACGAGATATATTTATATTATACAATCATCTATAAGAAAGTATTATGATAATTATCAATTATTTAGATAACTATTAAATTTATTATTTTTTCTATTTCAGTAGAAGTTTATTTATTTTATTTTGTACCTATAAATATTCTATTATGATTATTAATATTCATAATTAATAAGAAAATTTTTTTTATTCATATTGTATTTATTTTTTTAATTAATTTTAGAATAATAATATATTTTTTCAAAATATTTTAGTTATATCGTTATTCTAAAAATAAATAAATAAATGGAAAAAAAAGATGAAAAAGAAAGAAAAGAGGAAAAAAAAAAGTAACGGACAAAATAACAAATAATTATGTAATAGGGTAGGTGTGAGGGGGTAAGTTGGGTTTCTGGACTTCTCCAGAAAAGACGAGAGCAATCTGTTTTACTCTGCCAAGTGTGTCTTGCTTTTTTCACAATTTATACTTCACCCTCTGATTTTCTATTCATCTCTGTGATTTCACTGCGATCATTGCAAATTTTCCTAAGCTTAACAATGGCGGATGGGTACTTCTCGATGAAGATGAAGCGGACAGACCTCGACGATGTCAATGATGATTTCTCCGACTTCTCTTTGTCTTCTCCTGCCAGAAAAATTCGTCGACTGGTATTTTTATCAACTTTGATTTTCCTTTTCTGCTTTGTTCTTAATCTTTTTTCAACCTTTCATAAGATTTTTTTTTTTAATTCACAGGACATGGAGTTGCCTCCGATTATGGAGGAAGAAGAACCAGAAATTTTTCCAGCGGTTGATGATCCGTCGGTGGCTGGTGGTATTGAGGAGGAGCCGCCGATTATCAGTTCTGAATTGAACGAAAATCCAGAGAGGGCGCTTGTTGTCTTCAAGCATGTTACTACACACCCTCTTCAACAACATTCTCATTCCAATTTCACATTCTCTGTGGATTCTGACTTGATTTCTGGATTTAAGAGTAGGATTTTTCTTTTTACTGCATTTTTCTCTTCGGTGTTCTATTTTCTAGTCTCCCAAGGAATGTGAATTTTTTGCTTTAGAAAAGAAAAATATGGATTAATAGCATGACTAGGGTTCTAGTAAAATCTGCTTTGATATGCTCAATACCTGTTGGGGTATGTTTAATATGGTAAGAAACAGATAAAATTTAAGGCTTTGGGCTCATATGGCATCATCTGGTAACTGTTCTGCAAACGATTTGCCATTAACTTGGTAGCAGAAGTGGATTTTACATTGTTATTTGCCTTTTTATCGCAAAATATATTTTCATTTGGTTGCACTTTGAAATTTAATATGATAAGTAGATATAGGAGTTGTCATGCTGTCAAAATAAAGATTTGATTCAGGTTTGTTATGATATTTTTGTGATTGTGAAAGTCAGATTTTTCACCTAATGTATAGGTAGGAATGCTGATGTGTAGTTTTGGCACTTTCTTAAGACTTTTTTGTTGTTATCAGGAACATTGAAATCAGGAACATTGAAAAGTTATTTGCTTTCTCTACTATATTTGGGATCCTAAATTCTGGGAGTGGCATTAGTTATCAAGTGTAGAAAGATATAAATATAACTCAAGACAGTAATTTGGATGAACCAATGTTTAGATTTTACATGAACTTTCTTGGATAAATCTTGTGTTATATGTGCAACCACTTTCATATGATGATCCTTGTTGAAATTTATGGGGTTGTGGCATCTTGCATTTGATTGAAATTATGGGGAGTAGCTAAACAAGTAATTCCTTTGCCTGTAGATCAATATCTTTGGTCTAGCCATCCTGATAGCATGAAACGAGACGAGGAAGGAGGAGCATCGACTAATAATAGCATGGCTGTTGTTCCCTGGGTTCCTAGTCAGTTTCCACTTTTACAAAGCACAAATTTATCTCAAGGAGAGGCTGCAGAGCTAATGGATGCTGACCAAGTTGGTGAATCAGCAATGGAAATTGAAGGCAACACCACCGAGACATTACAGCAAGGGCATGAGAATGTATTTGATGGAACAAGGACGAATGAAGGATTGCCCCAGTGGCAGCAACAACACTGCTTGATACCACAGCTACCCTTTAACATTTCCACTCCCATCCCGTGGTCCCATTAACACGTAGCGGTTAGGGTTTAGGTAAATTGGTGGGAGACGCTGAGAAGAAATCTGCAGTTTGTGGGTTTTAATAGCCTATTTTGTTAGATGTAGCTGGTAAATAGTGGAAAGGATGCTCGTAACAATCTCCGAGGAAGAAATTGCCAGGAGTATGCATTTTCTGGGCTTTCAAGTCTCTCCATGGCTGGAATTGGAGAAGCATGTTGGGTTTTGTAGAGAGACCAAGGCAAGTAGGATGGGATTTATGCGAATTTCTTTTTGCACTTGAAAGCATTTTGTTGTCTGTAGCTTCACTCCGTCCAGTCGTTAAAGTTTCAATGATGAAAGATGTTGGCTGTGTGCTTTTTTAAGGTGCTTATAGTAGCTTTTGACTTGCTTCTTTAGCTTTTAACCCTTCCCGACATTGGCATGAAACTTAATTGTGGGAATGGATTATTGTAGAATTTTGATAATCAACAGGTATATGACAGTTGATTGGATTGAAGATTTGGATTTAGAATATGGTGTCTGTTGGATGTGAAAACGCATTCAGCTTAATGGTATAATGGCATTTTTCATCTTTGAGCTTAAGTTGCCTTAGGTGCTTGTATAGTCCTCAGGTACCAAAATATTAGAATCCTTGTATCATTGCATTTGTGTAAATGACCTATGGGATTTGCACAAAAATGCTCTAAAATTTGGAAATCTTTCTAAACTTACCTCTCGTCCTCCAGCTTTTAGGATACCTTGGTATATTGAAATAATGAGTATGAATCCGAAAAAAATCAATTGCATAAAGAAAAAAAATCACCCAAATTTTGAGATTTGGTTGATGGAGGTGATCAAATGTCTTTCTTCCTTTTCTACCCATTGAAAAATTTTACTCACATTCCTTTTGTTTTGTTGGTTTTGATACTTATTGCTATTGGACAGATTGAAGTTTCAATTTTGTTTGAATTGTGCAGGAGAGATTTGTTGTAAATTGGATTTTGATAAATCACAAATAGCGTCTTGCATAGGTTCAGTTTATTATTTTTATAGGCAATAGTAAGTTTTGATTAAAAAAAAAAAAAAGAAGAAAAAGATGTTGTAAGTTTTGATTTTAAAAATAAAAAAGTATTGTGAAATATTTCTATTTTTGATGACCATTTTTATTCCTAATTAGACTCAAAATCTATTAGTATTATATTTCTAATAAAATTCTATTTATTAACTTGTTCATAAAGTCTTTGTGCTTATAAATAGGCTTATTATGAGTGATTTAAGATGCCAAAAATAAGAGAAGAATACATATTTTCTCTCTACTATATTTTTCTATCTTAATTGAATATTTATTTTATTTATTATTTATATTTATTTACAACACGTTATCAGCACAATCAAAATTTTGCCATAAGTTTTGATAATTGAAATTTAATGATTTACTACAACTTGACTCAAAGAAATTGAAATTTTAATTTGCAAGAATTAAATATTAAGTAAATCTAATTCGTAAATTTTGAATTATTTTAATTTTTATGAATTAATGAATTTAAGTATGGATTGAATAATAGTATGCTCATAATAATTTTTAAAAAGGAAATTCAAATTGTGAAAATTAAAAAAAAAAAAAATTTAGATTGTTTTGGACATTAGTATGGATTTTATTATTTGTTTTGAAAAACTACATATTGATATTTTGGTTTTCAATTTCCTATATGTATTTTTTTTTGTTAATGATAACTGGGCTATATCTAGGGTTCGGGCCATAACCCGGTTTCCTCCTTATCTGGATTGTCCAGGATCTGGATGGTGTTTTCTAATGGCATCATTTCGGTAGTCCTACCCAAGCATCAATCTCATAGTCATCCAAACAGGATTGGGCTTTTATTTTGAAAGCTTGGCCTAGCTTTTTATTCAAGGAGAACTTCGCCCTGAAAAGAACTCCTACATCCATAAGGAATCCTAACTAGAAAAGGATGGATATCTATAAATAAGTGGATGGTCAGGTATTTCTCTCTCTAAGCTATTTGTCGCTGAAAAAATACTCTTATCTGTCATCGACTTGACCATCAGAGAGTCCCCTCATCGGATCCCACTAGAATTTCTTTGATTTTAGGAACCTTGAAAGAACTTGATTGTTCAAGTTAGATTAGATATCCGTCCAATAATTTTCAAATTGTTATTATTTGATGCAGTGAACGCGGATCGTATCCCTAAAAAACCATGAATCTTGAAGATGCAAATTGATAATTGTAAATTAAGTGATGTTTTTATTCTGCTTTAGGTATTTAATTGATTTAATTTAGTGTTAATTTAGTTGAATTATTATTTAATTGGTTGAAATTGTGTTTTAAGGTTTAAATTTAAGTTTTGATGTTTTTTAGGATCAATTTGAAGAAAAAAAGGATTAAATTGGAAGAAAAGAAAAGTTTTGGACCTAATTTTGGAAAAAGTAGCAATCAAACTATGATGATTAGTTTAGAGATCCTTCACTTGGCTGAGCAAGGAATTCAAGCGGCCAAGTATGAAGAATTTGTGAAACAAGGCCAAACGATGGAAGATTACTTAAGAACAGAAGGTTGGTGCTTGGGGGTTCACAACTTTCCCTATTTTCTCACTTGGTCGTGCATGCTACAATTGCCCTAAATTGGCCGTGCATCACCATGCCTTATTCCCCACTTGGCTATGCACCTCTCTTCCCCATTCCATGCACGACAGTGCAGCTATTTTCTCCTTCAGTTGCTTGGCCGTGCACAAGAAGTAAAGTTTGACGTAACTTCCTAATTAGCTAGAATTTTTTTTTGATTCTGATTTGGAAGCAATAAAAGGCTAAACTTCTTCTTTGGGTAGAAGATTTCAACTATAAATAGACGTTCAAAATACCATAGTAGAAGGAATCAATCAATCAAGAGATCATTAGAGAATTCAGTACTTAAACACAATTTAGTTTAGTTTTACGATAATTTTCCTTTAGTTTTTGAATAACAAAAGCAAGGAGCAAGAGGCATTCTTTGATTTTTCTGTGCAAGTTAATTAAACGAGCTTTTTTAAGTCTATGTTTTTAATTCTTCTTATTAATTTTTCTTTAATTTTCAGCATAAATAATGAGTAATTTTCTATTCTTGAATCCTTAGCTTTTTATTGTAATGACTTGAGTTGAGCCTTGATTTCAAATATTAGTTGGTTATTTCTTAGTTTTAAGCATATTCTTATCTTTGATTGTATTAAAACTAATTGCTGATTTATTGATTCAATAGCTAAAAATTGGTTTAGACATAGTTAAAGATTTGCATGTTCTTGGCTTAACTCTTTACTTTCTATGTATGATTATTTTCTGATTTTAAGATACTTATTTGTTGATATTATTGGTTAATACTAAGAAAGAAAAAACTAAGAATAAATTGGTGATGAATTTACTTACAAAAGAATTCAATGAATGTTTAGGAATTAAAACTGAATTTTTATGCTAAGTGTTAAATTGTTCTTAAAAAGGGAATTTGATACTTAAGAAAGATATTTTTGATTCAAGGTATCGGGCTTTATTTTATTTAGTTTTTTTATAATCACTGGTATTCCTATTGAATTTAAGTCATTATAGTATAAGGTTAAGGTGGATAGTCCTTTAGTGAAAGTTATTTTTAATATTGATTTTTACCTTATTTAATTACTTGCTTTTGTTTAAGTCCAATTTAATTGTTTTAAGATCTTTCATTGCTTTAGTTTATTAGTTTCAGTTTTGTTTTTGGTTTAAACTTTCATGATTACAAACTTTGGGATTGCTCTTCTTTCTTTTACACACAAATTTCATTATAAAATTTAAATCTTTCATACATATACAAGTTTTTCTTGGATTCGATATTTATGGGTTATAACTATATTTTTCTATATTACTAGCTGATCTAGTATACTTGCTAGATACCGGTCAAATTTTTGGCGCAGTTGCCAGGAATATATCGACGTGTGTTTGTTTGTTTTGATTTTAAAGTGCATTTTGTGTGTTCTTCTTCTTCTTATTCTTTTTCTTCTTCCTCATCTCTTTTCTAATTTTATTTTCTTATTTTACAGGTGTCAGTAGTTTATGATAAGAGGTGATCCAATTTTGCCTATTGATCTTGAAATAGAAAGGAAATTTCATAGGGTTAGGAGACTACGAGAAAACATGAATAATCAAGATTTGGTGTAGATCCACCTCTCAATATCGATGGCTTACCTTGTAATGAACCACCTATAAATGATCCACTAATGCCTAGGATAGAAGAGCAAAACATATCTTATCAAGCTCAAAGGAATGAAATTAGATTTAGAACCATTATAGACAATGCTATCCCTAGGTGAAATAAAGAACATAGAACCATTAGGATAACTTATCACCAACCTTTTGAAATAAAATTCGCTACCATTACTGTGACACAAAGAAATTAATTTCCAGGTTCAAAGATAGAGGATCCCGCTTAATATTTAGATATGTTCTTAGAAGTTAGTGATGCAGTGCAAATCCCGAATGTGTCAACAAAAGCCATTAGACTTAAGCTGTTCCCTTTTACCCTTATTGATAAAGCAAGGGATTGGTCGCAAATGCTACCAAATTAATCTATTCACTCATGGTAGCAAATGCAAGAGAATTTTTTGTGTAAATTCTTTCCACCTACCAAAATAGCCCTTATTAGGAAAATATTAATGAATTTCAGTAGATTTATGAGAAGCCATTCCATGAGGCATGGAAGAGACTTAGGAGACTCTTAAAGAGCTATCCACATCATGAATTTTTTGTATATCAACTAATGCATATCTTTTATGCAGGTGCTAATCAAGCTACAAGATCCCTATTAGACGCAACATCAAATGGGAGTTTTATGAATCAAATTTTTGAAGAAGCTTTCTTACTTTTTGATGAAATGGCAACAAACGATGCCCAATGGGCAACCTTTAGGGCCACACAAAAAAAGCAGGGAGTACATAGCGTAGACAAAATAGCTATGTTAGAGGCTCAGTTAGAATTGATGAGAAAAGAACATTTATGGAAAATAAATGAGCTTAAGGCTCAAAATGCATCAATTTTATCTAATAGATGTGATGTTTATACAGGAAATCAAGGAGCACTTAGAGTAAAGAATGGAGAAGGTTTAGTAGAGGAAGTAAGTACTTTGAATCCCTATAGTAATACCTATAATCTGTTAGTGTAAGCCCTAGCCCTAATACATTGTTATAAAACATTCAAGTTAATAAATAAGGCATTTGATTTATCTATTGTATTCCTGTGCATATCAAGTGATAGAACTATCCAAGAATGTTGTTTCAATTTAAGTTATCATGTGTGAAGCACATGGTTGTAAGACCTTAAAACATTTGATACTTCATTCTAAATATCCCTAGTCAGTCATTGTTATGGGAATAATAAATGAATTAAGACTAGTATGCTCTCTCTGATAAGTTGAGTTCTGTCTTACGGATCATAAGGACTAAAGTATCAATCAGAAATCATAGATACATGTTTAGAATATGGTATCTGGATTCGATCTGCTCATGAGAACACTACATGGTACAAGTCATAAGTGTTTCTCAAATGCTAGTTTTGCATCGGAGTTCTTAGACCTAAAATCTTTATGAAACTCTTTATGAATTACTGTGTACTTTGACATACAACTAACATATTCATAACAGAGTGACTAGTATAGGTATGCTTGGCCATGCACTAATTCATGTTAGAGAGTATGAGAGAAGTAAAAGGGATTACCCCTCTTAATAAGAGATAAAATATCACCGACCATTTGATTAGTGAACTGAGAAGTGTATGGCCATACCGAGATAAAATAATAAGCAATCATTATTTATCTGAGAGTTCAGTGTCACTAGAATATCAAGAAAGGAATTAGTATATATAAGGATGACTAGTTCCATGCCTTATATTAATTCTGATATTTGTGGGTAAGGGACTATGCAAAATTGCATTAGGTCACTAAATGTCATTTGCATTTTCATTTAATTTAGAATGCTATAATATCTTGCTAGAGAATATAGATAGCCCTTGGATTATTTATTAATTCATTGCCAATATTAAATAGACATATAGGATCACACACAAAGTATTGGGCCTAAAACATTTAAAATAGAGTATTGGGCATTAATTTGGGCTTTTATTTAAAGTCAAATTAATATAGATAATGAGTATTAAATTGCTAAATGGAATTTAGTCCATGAAGCATTAATTTGGGCTTTTATATAAAGACAAATTAATATGGATAATGGGTATTAAATTGCTAAATGGACTTTAGTCCATGAAGAGTGAAAAAAATGGCAAAAGGAATGGATAATTAATTAATTATTTATCTTTAGATAATTAAGTTAATTAAGTTTAAATTCATGTATGTATTTGAATCAAATTATACCACTTAATTAGGAAGTAATGGAGGTTGAAATTACTACCTAAACCTAGTGGATTTTGGCATCCATAAGGAAACCCTAAAAAAGTGATATAAAGTGATTAAAATTGTTTTTGCCAAGTTAGTTTTTTTTGTCTCTCATTGCCGCAATTCTTAAGGGAAAAGAATTCTTTCTTCTTCTCTTGTATTTTAGGCAGCCATTTGTGAATCCTGGAAAGAACAAGATCAAATCTTGTGTCTTTATTTTTATACCCATTGCGGAATACAAAAGGTTAGAGCTAGCAATCTCATTTTAGGCCGATTTTGCAAATGTGTGTGTGAACATAGAGTGGTGTGGCACAAAGGCAACACCTTTGGCATTGGTGATTGAGATTAAAGGTATATAAGTCCATCTTATATACTATTCATTGTAAAAATCAAGTTTTGAAGTGCATTCAAGGATGTAAGTTGAATCAAAAACCCTAAAATTGCATGTTTTGATTCTATATTGTTTATTGTATGGCTTGTATGATCAAAAGTTTTTATTTTTCCGCTGCGTGATAGTTATATTTATGCCATGTGATATCCCTTCATAATCCAGGATGGAGGAATTATCCTAACTTCGCATCGAATGAAGAAAACCCAACATCCACTTCTAACCCTCAACCTGGGGCTCCTTTTAACCAAAACTTAACTTTCAATAGTAATAACCATCCACTCTAGGATAGGATGGATTTATAGGAAATTAGGTATCTTGATGGGTGCAGTGAGATGATTATGATTTTATTGTCAAGGGCTATTTGTGAAGTCAAGTAAATAATGACATGTTACCTTGTGATTACCCATGGTATTTTTGTATTGCCAGCAACAATGCAAGAAAAAAGAGAAAGAAAATATTGAAATAAAGCTAGCATTTGGGTAAAAATCTTAAGTATGGGGTATTTACAAGGAAAAATAGTTGTGTCTTCTAAAATTGGGATAAGTTGTGAATTTGAGAATATTTCAATAATTCTCTTTCAAAAGTACTTTGGGTTATATAAGGGTTGAGCAAGTTTGGCTAGGTGCCTTAAATTCTAAGTTAATAGGATGAAATGTTAGTCTATTTTATCTTAGAGTGGCTACTTTTTTTGTTGATCTTTCATCCATTCTTTGATAACCAATTTCTTAATCTCATTACAACCTTTAAAAGACCTAAGTGATTTTAAGCTTTATTTTTTTGAGTTGTTAGCGGAGATGACCTTCGAATTTTGGTGCTAAAGGAGAGGCTTATGGTATTTCTAGAGTTTCAAGTGTGAAACCATCTGTACACTTAGGTGTACAATCATTCTAAACTTGACTATGAATTTACATTAGTGTTTTATTTTTTGAAAAATGCTTAAAATATTTTGGTCTTGCACACACACAAAGAAACTAACTCATATTGTCTTGTTTGAATTTATTCTAGTTGAAATTTTATTAAGTGCTCTTGTTAATTGCTAAGCTTGATTTTGAAATGCATGATTCTTTATTTGAATTTGAGTATTTTGAGGTGTTGGATTGTTCTAATTTGCTTAAGGGCGATCATAGTCTAACTGTGTGGTATTTGATAATTATGAATTAAATGATATTTTTAGTGTGATTTTAGGTATTTAATTGATTTAATTTAGTGTTAATTTAGTTGAATTATTTTTTAATTTGTTGAAATTGTGTTTTAAGGTTTAAATTTAAGTTTTGGTTTTTTCAAGGTCAATTTGAAGAAAAAAGGACTAAATTGGAAGAAAAGAAAAATTTTAGGCCAATTTTGTAATTTTAGAAAAAATAGTAGTCAAACTATGACGATTAGTCCATAGGCCCTTCACTTGGTCGAGCAAAGAATTCAAGCAGCCGAGTATGAATAATTTATGAAACAAGCCCAAACGTTGGAAGATTGCTTAAGTACATAAGGTTGGTGCTTGGGGGTGCATAACTTTTCCTCTTTCCTCACTTGGCCGTGCATGCAACAATTGCCCTCTACTTAGCCATCCATCACTATACCTTATTCCCCATTTGGCTATGCACCTCTCTTTCCCATTCCATGCACGACAGTGCACCTATTTTCTGATTTAAAAGCAACAAAAGGCTAAACTTCTTCTTTGCATAGAAGATTTTAGCTATAAATAGATGTTCAAAACACCAGAGCAGGAGGAATCAATCAATCAAGAGATCATTAGAGAATTCAGTACTTAAACACAATTTAGTTTAGTTTTACGATAATTTTCCTTTAGTTTGTGAATAACAAAAGCAAGGAGCAAGAGGCGTTCTTTGGCTTTTCTATGCAAGTTAATTATGGGAGCTTTTATAACTTTATATTTTTAATTCTTCTTATTAAGTTTGCTTTACTTTTCAACATGAATAGTGAGTAGTTTTCTTTACTTTTGCTAAAGGATACTTGAATCCTTAACTTTTTATTGTAATGACTTGAGTTGAGCTTTGATTTCAAATATCAGTTGGTTATTTCTTAGTTTTAAGCATATTATTATCTTTGATTATGTTAAGAATAATTGTTGGTTTATTGATTCAATAACTAAAATTTTAATTTTACGTAGTTAAAGATTTGTATGTTCTTAGATTAACTCATTACTGTCCATGCATGATTATTTTCTGATTTTGAGATACTTATGTTTTGATAATATTGGTTAATACTAAGAGAGGAAGAACTAAGAATAAATTGGAGTTGAATTTACTTGTAAAAGAGTTCAATGAAGATTTAGGAATTTAAAACTGGATTTTTATGCTAAGTGTTAAATTGTTCTTAAAAAGGGATTTGATACTTAAGATATATATTCTTAATTCAAGGTATCAGGCTTTATTTTATCTAATTTTTTCATAATCACTAGTATTCCTATTGAATTTAAGTCGTTACAGTATAAGATTAAGGTGGATAGTCCTTTAGTGAAAGTTATTTTTAATATTGATTTTTACCTCATTTAATTACTTGCTTTTGTTAAGTCCAGTTTAATTATTTTAAGATCTTTCATTGCTTTAGTTTATTATTTTCAATTTCGCTTTTGGTTTAAACTTTCATCATTACAAACTTTGGGATTTCTCTTATTTCTTTTACACACAAATTTGCTTCTAAAATTCAAATATTTCATACAAATACAAGTTTCCTTTAGGTTTGATATTTAAGGGTCATAACTATATTTTCCAATATTACTAGTCGATCCAGTACACCTGCTAAATACCGATAAAAAACACTTAAACCAAAAGTGACCGGAGCACACCTCTGCCTCAACACATACCCATTTTTCCATCCTTCGAGCCCACTCCCCTGGGTACCTCCTCCAATCTCTCTATTGCCAATATACCTTTTGTAATCCCTACAATCCCTATACCCAACCTTACTCCCTAGCTTGCCTAAGCCCTCTTATCTATGTTGTGACACCTGATGGCGCAGATGTCGCTCTAGTAGACAACCCAAATCACCACAGCAGAAACCCCTATAAATTCTGAAAACCCAAACTCTACACCTTAGCTAAGCGATGCAACACCCATATTTATTTTAACGAGGGAAGAGTTGGATAAAATTGTTAAAAAAAGATGCAGCGGTAGCAGAGTCATAGTGCAATGTAGTATTAGGGAAATTTTTGCTCCTTACTAGCTAAATCCATACTTTCCACTCTATTTCTGAACATAAAGTTACCCAGTCTACCGAAGTATAATAGAAGCATAGACCCTTAAGCATATTTAAACTAATTCCACCACACCGTGTTAATTCACACAACGGAAGACGTCGCCCTTTGTAAAGTTTTCCCATAGACCCTAATAGAGTCCATGTAGCACCCTCTATTATGGCATATTACTATCCTCTCACATGATACATTAATGTTCAATAATCAATGAACCAATCTTAACTTAACAATACGAAACCAATATCTATAGGAAAATTAAACCATAATATATAAACTTTACTATTAATACTTTACTTACATATGAGTCTCTTTAAACATTACAATAGTAACATTTACAAAAAATCTATACTATAAAAAATTTCCAACATAATTTTAAAGCTTCAAAACCAAAAAGAACCTAAAAATAAAGATTGTACTTTCAGTCACTCCTTTGAATTGTATTAGTCGTCCTACTGCAGATATTATCCCTGCGAAGAAATTATATCCTTGCAACCTAAGCGAATAAAAACTTATGCTAAGCTATAAAGCTTAATTGGGAGCATAAAACATGTGGACGACCTTTTTAAAAGTCATCAAAATGCACACACACAAATAGACATATCTTTAAGCATATAAAACAATCCTTAACACAATCATCAAAACATCTTCAGTTACTATTTGATCTTATGCTATATTTATAACCTATATCAAAGGCCTATCAATATTCCTCTTACTTATCACTTTCTTAATCTTATAAATATTTGTATAAGACTTACATATTATGTTAGTGTAAGCCCTAGCCCCAATGCATTGTTATAAAATACTTAAATTAATAAATTAGGCATTTGTTTTATCTATTGTATTCATGTGCATATCAATTGATAGAACTATCCAAGAATGTTGTTTCAGTTTAAGTTATCATGTGTGAGGCACATGGTTTTAAGACCTTGAAATAATAGAGACTTCATTCTAAATATCCCTAGTCAGTCATTGTTATGGAAATAAAAAATAAATTAAGATTAGCATGCTCTTTCTGAAAAGATGAGTTCTGTCTTACGGATCATAAGGATAAGAGTGTCATCAGAGATCATGATACATGTTTAGAACATGGTATCTGGATTTGATCCATTCATGAGAACAATGCATGGTACTAGTTATAATTGTTTCTCATGTGCAAGTTTTGCATCGGAGTTCTTAGACCTAAAATCTCTATAAAACCCTTTATGAATTACTGTGTACTTTGACCTACACCTAACGTACTCATAACAGGGTGACAAGTATGGGTATGCACTAATTCATGTCAGAGAGCATGATAGAAGTAAAGGGATTACCCCTCTCAATAAGAGAAAATATCATCGGTCACTTGATCAGTGAACTGAGAAGTGTATGGCCATACCGAGATGAAATAATGAGTAATCATTATTTATCTGAGAGTTCAGTGTCACTGGAATATCAAGAAAAGGAATTAGTATATATAAGTATGACTAGTTCCATGCCTTATATTAATTTTGATATTTAAGGGTAAGGGACTATGCAAAATTGCATTAGTTCACTAAATGCCATATGCATTTTCATTTAATTTGGAATGCTATAATATCTTGTTAGAGAATATATATAGCCTTTGAATTAATTCATTGCCAATATTAAATGGACCTATAGGATCGTACACAAAGCATTGGGCTTAAAATATTGAAATAGAATATTGGAAATTATTTTGGGCTTTTATTTAAAGTCAAATTAATGTATGTAATGGGTATTAAAATTGCTAAATGGACCTTGGTCCATGAGAGAGGGAATTTTAGCCTATGTAGATTTAATTTCAATTAATTAATTATTTTGGATTAATTATGTTAATTGAGTATTAAATCCTAATAACATTTGAATCAAAATAAAACACTTAAATAGGAGAGGGAGTGGCCGAAATTCAAAGATAAAATCATAGTGAATTTTGACACATGGATATCCTAAATAAGTGATTTGTTTTGATTAAATGTCTTATGTTTATTTTAAATTAATTTGAATTTAGAATTTAAAGGAATTTAAATTAATATATGTAACTTAATTAGGAAGTGATGGTCGCTGAATTTACTACCTAAAGATAGTAAATTTCGGCATTCACACTTAACCTAAACAAGTGGTATATATTAATGAATTAAAAAGAAGAATAACCTTAGCCGTTTTTTGCTCTTTCTCTCTCCTGGCCGAAATACACAAGAGAAAAGAATTCTTTCTTGTTCTCTAGTGTTCTTGGGTAGCAAAAGAAGAACAAGATCAAATCTTGTGGCTTTAATCCATTCCCAATGACAAATATTCAAATATAGAGCTAGCACTCTTGATTTTAAGCCATCTTTACAAATGTGTATGTGAGAATAGAGAGGAGTGGCATAAAGGCAGCTCCTTGGCATTGGTGTTCCAGATCTGAAGTATATAAGTTCATATTATATATTTGCCATTGCAAAATTCAAGTTTTGAAGATCATCCAAACTTGTAAGTTTTAAAACCCTAAAATTGCATGTTTCAATTCTACGTCGTATATTGCGTGGCATGAATGATCTATATTTTTTTATTTTTTCGTTGCATGATCTTTGTGTATTTTCCATGTGATATCCCATCATCTTATGCATTAAGTTTGCTTTCTTGATCCCTATAAGTTACTTTAATCCTATCACTTTGACTTACTCATCTTTCGCTAGTACATATTAGTAATAATTTGAATTCATAAAAAAACCAAGTTATAAATGATATAGCTTTCCGTTACAAAATTGAGTCCCTACGTAAGGGCAAACACTAATAATTCATGTCACATAATCATATGCAACATATCCTATCCATGTATTAACTTTATCAAGTCTTGTTATCATTAACAAGGCATTCGTTATTCATACATAGTTACCATTCCGATTTGCTATTACCACTACAAGAAAATTGCAATTTAGCAATAGAAAATTGACATTTTTCGTTGCTAATAAAAAATTACAACGAAAATCAGCAACGAAAATTTCGGTTGCTAATTCGACAGTTGCTATTTTTAGCAACGAAAATTTAATCCTGTTGCTAAATTTAACAATGAAGGATTCGGTGAATTGGTCAATTTCAGCAACGGATATTGATTTCCGTTGCTAAAGTTAACAAGAGAATTTTTTATTCCGTTGCTATGTTTAGCAACGGAAACCATTTTTCATCGCTAATCCATCGCTACAAAATATTACAATTTTTTAATACCAGAAACCCATGAATGATGAATGATAGGAAAGAAAGTTTGAGATTGCATGCCTGGAAGAGACATTAACTGCCAAAAATATATGATTATAAGGCAATGTAATGTAAACCAAAAATTAACGGTAAGACAAAATCAATGACATGACATGCAAGCATATTTCAAGATAAATAATAAAAAAGAAATTAGAATAAAAAAATTAAATGAAAATATCAAGAATATTTTTTAAAATTATAATTGCAACTTTACTTTACTACATTTTTTAAAACTATAACTTTACTTTACTGCATTTTTATTTCTTTTCTTTGTAGCATTATAAGGAAGTAAATGAAGCCTAAAAGTAGATAATCAATCTAACCCAATAGTAAGAAGCCAAACCACATATCAATAATTTTTGCTATATTCATCCTTTTTTTCTTCATGAATCAAGAATGATAATCTATTTGACAAGAGCTGAATGCAAAATTATTAAAGTATCTAAATGGATGAACAAATCTGGATTTAAATGCTCTTGTCTAGATTGCAGTTAAATTCAGTTCTTGATGTCCAAGCATAGTTTATTTCATTTGACATATATTCTTTCAAAGGAGATGCTCAATCAGCAAAAGTTTTATTTGAAACCAATTCAAATGTTCTAAGAAAACTGGATTAAGGGTATAAGAAGAACTAAGGATTTCCTATTCTAAGAACTGCAAAAACTCCAACAGTTGAGCAAAATTTTCGAAAGCCCTTGGCATTTCGATAATAGATAATACATATTCTAACACTTTATAGGGTGTGCTTTTACATTAAACAACATTATAATCACTCCAGTTGCCAATTAATAAAATACTTTATAGGACTGGTAATAGGAGCAAAATAATTAAACTAGCAATGATAGTTCGGAGGAATACCTTCAAATAGACATCCCCAAGTGTTATTATGAAATAATACTAATGAGGTAAACAAAGCAGAGGCAGTAACACTATACAATGGCATCAAGGACATGACACCACCAACTCCAATAGAAGCCTAGATTAGCTAAGTAGTAAAATCCTCTTAGGATTACAATAAAATGGAAATTTTTAACTAAATTAAAACAAAGTCAATGTCCACAAAATTGGGAATTATAGAAAAGTAACATACAGTAACATAAAATAACAATTATGATTCATTATATTCAAAATTAATATCAATAACAACGAAGGAACAAGTACGTGATGGAATATGACATGGCATTTATATGATGATCATGCAGCGAAAAAATAATAAAATTTGATCATACACGCCAAACAATTTCATACCAAGAATCGAAACATGCAATTTTAGGGTTTTAAAACTTACAACTTTAGATGCATTTCAAGATTTGATTTGATGATGACCAGCAACCAAGAAGGATATGTCAACCTTAGATCTTCACCACCAATGCCAAAGGAACATCCTTTACGCCACTCCTCTCCGTGTTCACACACACAATTGCAAGCAAAGCTTAAAATCGAGATTGCTAGCTCTCTAATTAAGTATTGTGTAATGGCAATGGATTGAAGCTACAAGATATGATCTTGCACTTCTTTTAGGTGCTATTACTGCCCAAGAAAACAAGAGAATGAGGAAGAATCCTTTCTCCTTGTGAATTCGGCCAAGAGAAAAATGTGAGAGAGAGTGTGTGTTTTCACGCCACACACACACTTGCTAGGGTTTTCTTTTGTTTTCCAATATTTATAATTTAATTTTGTAAGTGATAATTCTGAAATCCACTACCTTAAGATAGTTAATTTAGCCTTAATCACTTCCTTAAAATAAGTAATATATATTGATTCAAACTCTTTTGAATTTAAAATTCAAATTAATTCGAAATAAAACATAAGACATTTTAATCTAATAAATCACTTAATTAAAATTTATACATGTGCCGAAATTCCTTGATATTTATCTAGGAATTTCGGTCACTTCAATTTCCATTTAAGTGATTTAATTTGATTAAAAATCTTTTAGGCTTTAATACTCAATTAATTAAATTAATACAAGATATTTAATTAATTAAAATTAAACCTTGTGGGTTGAATTTCTCTCTCTCATGGACCAAGGTCCAAAGCAATTTTAATACCCATTACACACATCAATTTGACTTTAATTAAAAACTCAAATTAATGTCCAACACTTTATTTAAATATTTTAAGCCTAATGCTTTGTGTGCGATCCTATAGGTCCATTTAATGTTGGCAATGAATTAATTCAAAGGTTATATATATTCTCTAGCAAGATATTATAACATTTCAAATTAAATGAAAATGCATATGGCATTTAGTGACCTAATGCAATTTTGCATAGTCCCTTACCCATAAATATCAAAATTAATATAAGGCATGGAACTAGTCATCCTTATATATATTAATTCTTTTCTTGATATTTCAGTGATACTGAACTCTCAGATAGATAATGATTACTCATTATTTCATCTCAGTATGGCCATACACTTCTCAGTTCACTGATCAAGTGGCCGATGATATTTTCTCTTATTGAGAGGGGTAATCCCTTCACTTCTCTCATGCTCTTTAACATGAATCAATGCATACCCAAGCATACCCATACTTGTCACTCTGTTACGAGCACGTTAGGTGTATGTCAAAGTACACACTAATTCATGAAGTGTTTCATAGAGATTTTAGGTCTAAGAACTCCAATACAAAACTTGCATATGAGAAACACTTATGACTTGTACCATGTAGTGTTCTCATGAACGGATCAAATCCAGATCCATGTTCTTTAACATGTATCTATGATCTCTGATTGACACTCTTGTCCATATGATCCGTAAGACAGAACTCAACTTATCAGAGAGAGCATACTAGTCTTAATTCATTGTTATTCCCATAACAATGACTTACTAGGGATATTTAGAATGAAGTCTCTATTGTTTCAAGGTCTTACAACCATCTGCCTCACACATGATAACTTAAACTGAAGCATCATTCTTGGATAGTTCTATCAATTGATATGCACAGGAATACAATAGATAAAAAAAATGCCTCATTTTATTAGCTAAAGTGTTTTATTACAATGTATTGGGGCTAGGGCTTACACTAACAATACGAGCTCCAAAATCTGGAAAGTCCTGCCAATATAATAACTAAAAAAAAACTCCCAAATAAAATATTCTAAACTCAATTTGTCTCACTTAATGCCTGTAAAATCATAAATCAATTAACTTTCCTTTGCTCCACATCTCTCTCTAAACATGGTTACCATCATAAATAATTAACTAATAAATTATGAAAAGAACACAAACAAAGCAAGCTAACCTGGAAAGATGGAGATTGTTGATAGAAAGTTGAGTAGGAGAGGAGGGTTTAGAGGAGAATCTAGTAAAGCTTGAAGCTTTTGATTTTGAAGCTTTTGATTGTTGATAGATAGAGCAATGCATGTAGCAGATTCTTTAGCTAGCTTATTATCACTTATATCATTAGTCATTAGAGTCCCACTAGGGGGCTGCCACAACTGAGGTGCAACATATGCAGTACCTTACAAGATGTGTGCTGAGAATCAAGATATCAGAAACACTAATAAGCAAAGAGCAGAGAATTGCACATAAAAAGATATCTGCCAGACCTTTCCTAGTGGATTCCTTTCACTATGCTGCCATTCCCAAAGTTTTTGAATAACATTGGAAGTAAGGGCCAATAGAGCTAGGCCAGAGTTGGTATAAATCAGTCTCACGACCTAAAATGTGGAAATATTATTATCAATTATGACTAAAAAGCAAAATAACATGTGTTTGCAATGTATGGAATGCTACAATAGCATACACATCATATGCATGTTTGGATAGCAGACAGAGATGTAATGATCAACGGTTAGGAGAAAAACCAATGCCCAAGGACTTGGGATGGACCATATAACATAAATCAATATTAACTGCCTGTATAGGCTGATGTTCCCTCCATTTAGGAGGATTTTAGACTTAGTCTTAGTTCTCACCATAAAAATATCTCCAAACCAAAGAAAGAATACCATACAGGTCATGCATATTCAATTGTTAGATGTATAACATCAAGGCCATAGTCTCTTATTCTACCATTGTTAAACAGTTCATAGTTAATTTATTGCATGTAGATATATTTTTAATGATGTAAATCAACACTGATAATAAAAACTTGAAGTAGTATGTGTCTACACACAAAACATATACGTAAACAACATTCAGGAGAATAAGATTCGAATCCACAATGTGATGCTAGGCATAAGGATATAATATCTCATATAATAGACAACACCCTAATCAATAAGAATCTAGGCATAAGGATATAACATCTCATATAATACACTATATAGATATAAATATATTTTCCTTGATGAATATAAGAGTAAGTAAAACTATAATTGAAATATATAGTGCTTATGTGACATTATATACATAATCTTGACCTTGGAAGCAAACCTAGCTCCTAAAAATTCAATAAAATAAAAATATAGTTTTTTTATTGGTTTGACTATATAATATAATGTTTAATTAACCAAATTAAAATAATAAGAATAATAAAATAAACCTGAATTTTAATCAAGAATGAATTTGATAGCTTTACCTCTATCAAATTGCCTAATATGTGAATCAGACCATGTGACTTTAAAATCTTAAAGGAAAGTTGCTGGTCTACTTGAAATCGAGATACAAAATCACATTAAAAATACATATAATTCTTTTTTTTTTACAGTAAACGTATATACAATTAAAATAATTTTCAAACATATCAATATGTACCATCAACATTTTTATTAATCTAGTGAAAAAAAGGCATTGCATTCACAGCCTTTGCATATGCTCTTGCCTAACACACATTCAAAATTTGCACATCTGCTAAGTCCCCTGTTCTTTAAGACATATTTATATGGATATATATTAACATTGAAAGTAAACACTAATAAACTCTTTTATCAGCAAGATCTACATTTAATTCCACGCATATTTCGATAATTGAATATAGCAAATTATATTATAGTCATGTTTTGCTGGAAAAGAATTAGTAAATAACATCGTTTCAATTAAATTTGTTGATTGGCTTAGAAATTCAATAGATATTACAATTCTTTCTCTAGTTTTTTTTAAACATAATAAAAGAAAAATATAAAAGATAAATGATTAACTTGAATAGACAGAGAAATGCTCTTACCTGGCTAGCAATTGCCCATTGCAGATCTATAGGAAGTTGAATGAAATCATCAAACTTTGTTCCTACTATAATTGGAAATGCATTCTACAAAATCAAATGAAATAAATAAAATTCTCCCAAGAAATGCAATAATTCAGAATTTGTATATAAATGTCTAATTAATAATAATAATAATAATAATAAAAACATAAAGATACCTGATTCCATTTCCTTGCTTTTTGGTACCATCTTATAACTCTGCAATCATAATAATCATAAATTGTTTTTAATCAAATATTGAAATATTAATCATAAATTATATATCCAATCAAGAAAAGTTAATACCCATTCAATGTGACCTGACTTGTGAGATCAAACATGATTAAAGCAAAAGCAAAAACTCGCCATCAACTTCCCAGAGACTATAAGAAATATGTGCACCTTTAATAATCAATGTACACAACTACATAATTCACACTAATCAATGTCCTAATAAATTAAGAATCAAACAGAATCAATCACCTAAAAAAGTTTGACAGGTATTTGGACCCGAACCCAAATCAAAAAGAAGCCATAGATATTTCACCTAAAAAAGTTTGACAGGTAATTAATAAAACATAACTTAGATGCATAAGAATAGATATTTATGGAGCAATATCAACTAGAAGACAAATGCTGAGAACACATTCATACCCTTAGAGAAAACTATTAAGTAGGGTGTGGTTCTAATAATCACCAATTGAGCAGACAATATGACAATTTCAACACCTAGAACCAGCCAAGAGTAAACCAAAATAAGCAAAAAAAAGCAAGAGTATTACCCACTTTTATATCTAAATCCATGAGGCTTTAACATGTGCAGTGCCAACACATTTCCTGGATAAATGGCCATCTTTATACACAAAAATATTAGACACAGACTCTCATCAAATTCTCTCTCTTTTTATCCTTTAATCCCTTAAATAATTCACATTAAGAGTTAAAGTTTGTTCACCTTTTTTATGGTAACTAGTTTGATGCTGGATCTTAGTGCCCTTGTCAATCTTTCACTTACATATAGGATGATAGGAATAGCAAAATACATCCGTGTCTACAATTACATAACAACTATAATTAAGCCTTGAATTTCAAACTAGTTGGATCAAGAAAGGGAATTAATGAAATAAATGTCTTAATCAACGGGAAGCCCCAATCCCAGCTAGAAATTAATTTTCAAGAAATCATCATACCAAACTTTTAAAAAAGAAAAATAATAACTACGCAGATAAATTCAACAGATAAAGAAACGAAAAGAAAGTACCTTTTTAGCGTTAAGCTTAGATGATCTACAAAAAGAAAGTGGTAGAGAGAGTGCAGCAGCGATAGCTACAGTGTTCATGGAGTTTGAAAAATGTAAAGAGACCGACCAAAAACCGGAGAGAGAAAGAAAAAATGGTGGAGATGGGTTGGGATCTATTGATGGAAAGAGATTTTTGAAATAAGGGAGAGGGCAATGAGAGAGGAGGGAGAAGAGAAGTGGATGGCAGCGGTGGAAGAGAAGGAGAATGGCACGCCAAGGGGAGGAGGATGAAAAATTAAGTACAAAGGGAGATGGGAGAGGCTAGAGGCGCAAAAGGAAAAAAAATGAAGAAAGAGGGACAATTTATACCTAGGGCTAGGTAAAATAGCAACAAAAATTTAATTTCATTGCAAATTTGCAACCGAATAAATTTCTGTTGCTATTTTTGAAAAATTATTCCTAGGGCTAAGCAAAATAGCAATGAAAAATTATTCCGTTGGTATTTTAGCAACGAAATTTTATTTTCATTGCTATTTTTGGATCCAATTTTTTTCACTTCTTTAGGACCAAATTACCAACATAATTTAATTTCCATTGCTATTTTGGACCTAAAATTTTTTTACCTCTTTGGGACCAATATACCAACGAAAATTTTTATCCGTTGCTATTTAATTTTCATTGCTAAATAGCAACAGAATATTGATTCCGTTGCTATTTTAGCAACAAAATATTGTTTTCGTTGCTATTTTAGCAACAAAATTTATTTTCCATTGCTAAATTTCGTTCCAAAATTTTTATGCCATCTAATGCCGCCATATTTAACAACGGTCATATATTTCCATTACTATTTTTCGTGGCTATATTTTAGCGCTAAAATATCCCTATTTTTTAAGCAATGGAATACCACCATTTTTAATTTCATTACCAAATAAAAAAAATTCTACCAAATTTAGCAACAAAATTCAATTTTCATTGCTAATTAGCAATAGAAAACTAATTCCATTGATAAATTAGCAATGAAATCAATTTCGTTGCTATTTCCAGATTTTCTTGTAGTGTACATTGGCATACTAATTTACTCCTATCTCATGCATTTATTACATACCAACACTTATGAATTTATAATCCATTTATTTTAACATGTATGAAGTTATACGTATCATTACAAGGTTAAGTAAGAATTAAGTAGCTGAAGGAATACACATTAACCTATACAACTATGGTAAGTCATCACATTTCTCAAGTACAACTACATATATCTTGGATTTCATTCATACATTCATAAATTACTCTTTCACTCCATATCATGCTCTTCCCATATTATACATTGATACAAATGGTATATAAGTACAATCAATTAAAACATATAGCTATAAGATCATGTATTCACTAATATAATTAGTATTAGCACATCCGTGAGGTGCTAGTTCATATGCATAACCTATAGATCTAGTAGACTCATGTGATACAAAAATTCCAATTACATAATTATAATGTAACCTCTTTACCACTACATGTTTTCCATATATAATATAAGATTTTTCATATAAAAATAATATGAAGATCAAATTTAGAAATTGTAATGTTTCCTTCATCTTTTAGTTTAAAATGATGTTTTTCTTTACTTTGAATTAGGCTTACACTTTTCTAAAGAAGTGGATAATGGGTAGTACATATGGTACCCGAAGGTACGAGTTGTAGGGATACCAGAAGGTATTAGTTTATATAGACCTAAATGAGGCCGAACTATACTATTTTTAGGACCCAAATAGGGTCGAGTTGCACTATACTTTATGATCCAAATGGTGTCAAACTATACTTTAGCTTTAAGATCCAAATAGGGTCAAACTATACTTTAGATCGGTCAAACGGACCGAAACGTGGTCGGCTACAACCCAAATAGGCCTGTTTATGATCCAAACAGGACCATTTATTATCCAAATGGGGCCAAAACTATATTGTCACAGTTATAGGTTACCCTTATAGGCATGCCTTTCTATCCAAATGGGACACAACGTAGATAATTAAATATGTTTACTTTATATTTTTATACTTTACTCTTTTCTCATCATATTCAAATATATATATATATATATATATATATATAAACACGCACACCCATGTATAACTGTGAGTATTACATTCTATACTCGAAATTGTTTCAAAACATGTAACTCATTTCACATGAGAGTAATAATGATACTTAACGTCATGCTATAATGAGTTTCTCTAATTGAATGATAGATATATACATATTGCATCTCACTTTTCTTCAAGCATACACTTTAATTTAAAACCACATATTAAATATGCTTATATTCCATGTTTGTACATTTTTGTTATCATACTTGTATGATATGTTCATAGAGAATATAATTACATTAATGCATATCTATTAAATTCACTATGAACTTATCCTTTGTAACATTTCACTTAAGCATATTTCTTCATATCCAAGCATGAAAAGCTCACTTAACAAAAATAATATACCTAAGTATAGGTAATCACTTATACATGTCATTCAAATTTCATAGTTAATCCCCATTCATGCAAGATCATACTATAGTTATGTTTATACACACACACACACACACTTATACATACTAGTAATCGTATTATATCTTTTGTACATACAAGATTAACATTTCATACTAGAGTATGTTAGTGAATTCATGAAATCAATATAATCATGAATATTCTTAAGTGTAAAATCATTTAAGCATATAATTACTATCTCATTACTACATCTTAATCATGTTACTACCTTTTAATCATGTTACTACATAAAGATGTAAGCATTCAAGCATACATATACTAGTTCATGTAAACAATCAAGGTTATTTAAACATGTTTATTATTAGTTTCATGATAAACTATAGAGTTAGCATCCTTCTCTAAATTTATAGAGCATGGCATAGCTAATTCCCTTCATTAAATCACTTAAAAATCGTTCAATTACATTTTGCACACAAAATTCCACTAACAATTTCCAGCGACCAACTTGCACATTAATTTAGATGTATTAAACAACATTTTTAGGAAACAATATATCTACAAAATTATTTCTATGTGTTTCTAGTTTCTGGAACATAAAAAACAATCTCATTATCACCTTTAAATCATAAGATAATTAAGAAACACTACAAGTTGTTCCTGCAATCAAGGCAGCAAGTATATCCAAATTTAAGCCAACATATGACCAACTTAGAGACAGATTTAAAATTAGCTTTCTTCGTATGAAATTTAAATACAGAAGTATATTTCAAAGCCAACTAGAATTATTTAGTTTTATGCTCTACAACTCAAATTATAAGAAAAACACTTTTGATAGGTCTAATAAACTCAAAGATGGATTTTGTCAATAAAGACAACCAATTTTATCACTACTTTGAAAATTTGTTAAATAAAATAGGTACAAAATTAGACTAATATTTATTCATGAGGGTTATACTTCTATAAGTCTAGTTTATCTAGTATTTTATCATATAGAATTTGGACCTTTCTACCATGAGTTATATCCAAAATACTACAACCTAATCATTGACACTAGAGAGTAGCTAACATTACCAAAATCGGCTTCTGTTACAAACTAGAAAATTTGTAGAAGAAAATGAGTATAGAATTAAACCACCAATGCTTCAAGGATTTTATACCCATATATGTCTAGTTTATGTAGAGTTTTTTCTCATAGATATTAGACTTTTCTACCATGAATTATATCTATAATATTGCAACTTGCTCTCTACAACTAGATAGCAGCTCACTTCAAACTTTAATTAAAAATTAAGACTACTTAAAGGTAAAATCAACCTCTAGTTTATGATACAAAATTATAGTTCTACAACTTAAGTTTAATTACCAACTATATTTACCCAAATTAGAGTTATATAAGTCAAGATAAGCTCAAAATATATAAACCAGTTCCTAGTGAACTAAGATAGAGTTTTACTTCTTAATTCTTCATCAAACAAACACATGCAAGGTATACATCTTGTAGATCTCATCTTTATAACTATATTACTAACTTAATAAGCATCCATTATAGATTTTAATTCACATTTCCATCAATAATAATCACATGCAAAATTAAAAGAATTCCCTAACCTTTCGTGCAATACCAAATCTTTCATAAATCCTCTTTTTACTTTACTTCTTTTTCTTCCTCTACTTAGTTTTCTTATCTCCTTAAAGATACCTTAACATAATCCTCACATACTAACTTAAAATAGCCAAAGAGTGAACCAATGAGTGAATAGGCTAAATTCTTCAAGAGAGAGAAGATAGAGATTACTATATTTCAAGGGACAGAAGTCATTAATTGAAATTCTTTGAGAGAAATATGTTTTCTTCCTATCTCCATGCCTTTGCCATCCCTCTCTCCACCAAGAACCCATAAGAGTCTTCTCTCTCCTTCATGCATATTCTTTTAATTAAATAAGATAGTAAAATTTCATTAAACTCCCTTATCTTTTTGCATGTTAAAAATCTATCTCCCTTTGTTTTTTTTCTTTCAATTTAACCCCATTCTTACTTTTTTTCCTTTAATTACACCCCAACATCCTTTCTCTTATTGTAATGAACCCGCTAAATCATACTTATATCTCAATTGACCACTTAACTATATTTTTATTCCAATTATACACTTGGCAAAATAACTATTTTACCCATTACTGCTTAAAATAATATTTATCAATGTCTTAACTTCTAATACTTTAACTAATTAAGCTTAATTAGACTTTAATGTCATATTAATTCTTATGAATCCTCCTAGGGCTAATGTTGGGTCCCTACAATCCGCACAAATTTGCTTTAAAAACTTGTCAGAAAATTCAATAAATGACTTCCAATAATTCATTGATATGTTTGTAGCCAAATTTGTGGTCGCCATTTGACAAACCAAAGTCTCTGCTGGCCTACATCAGGTCATCTAAGAGAGAGGGGAAACCTTAAAAAATTATATGGGTAGATTCAATGTGTTGGGCATCGATATTTAAAACCTAAATTTGGAAGCCGCGATCAATATGCTCGATCAAAACACAAGGTGTTAGGAGTTCAGCGACTCTTTGAGCAAGAAACCCATCATAGATTTTACCAAATTGATGAATAGGGCTTATAAATACATCCAAATAGATAAAGCTAGATGGTTGAGGTATAATGAGCACACAAAGAAAAATGGTAAGCACTCTTAAAGGAAGGGTCGGGGGAGAAGAAGTTTGAGATGGCATGACTCCTAAGCTATGAAGGGATTGAATAGAAAATATATGGTTTTGAAACCATACTTAAGTAGTCATAACAAAGAACAACTCACCAAGTTGAATGCCTTTCGCACTTAAATTTTATCCTGAATGAAGAAGAACGATCATGTACATTAGCCAAAGCCCATAAGGGAAGATTCGAGCAGGGACCAAAGCTTATATTGTGCCTTCCATAGGGATAAGTGATATAAGACTAATGATTGTAGGTAACTCAAGAAAAAAATAGAATACAAGATTAAGAAAGGCGAGCTGAAGTAATTTGTCAAAAGATGCAAAAGAAAAGATAAGCAATCTCTATCTGGGTAGTTAAATAGAAGAGAAAGAAGCAATAATAAGAAAGCTTCAGCAGGGGTAATCCATATAATTATAGAGGGAAAGCATTATGATGTTTTTAGAGATACCAAAAAGTGAAAGGTGAAAGAGATTTTCTCATTTGGATCTAGCTTTCCCACACCAACAGACATCATTCAATTCTCATTTAAAGATAGGAAATATGTCCGGCAACCCCATAATGATGTGGTTGTAGTAGAGGCAGTAATCAAAGATTTTTTGGTACAATGGATGCTAATAGATAAAGTTAGTGGGGTTAAACTCACTACTATGCAAGCTTTAAAGGCTTTGCGGATGTCAAGCCCAATAAAAGAAGTTTCAGTACCACTGATCAATATTTCTAGATAGCCCATCAAAGTGAAAGGCTCGATCAACCTAAACTTGCAGCTGAGTGATGACTCAATAGTCAGGTCATGTATAACATGCTTTATGGTTGTAAACATGCCACTGTCTTATAATGAAATATTTGGTTGACCTCTGCTGGCCACAGTAGACACTTACATTTCCATGCAAAAGTTGATCATGAAAATCCTTGCACTAAAAGGAATAGTCGTACTTTGAGAAAACCAAATGGTAGCTCAGGAAATGTACATTACCATGCTGAAGGAAGCAAATCAAGCACTCTCAATGGACATATTATATATTCCAACTAACATAGCTTGGAAGGCAAAGTCGTTGGACTCATTACAGGTGATAGAGCTATTGCCAAGAAAGGTGGTGAAAATAGCCTCGAGAAAAATCAACTCGAAAATAAAAGCACTTCTGGTACTCCTAAAATCCTATTCAGATATATTTGCCTAGCAACTATCAGATATAATCAGCATCTCATTGGATATCAAGTCCCATTCATTGAGCATATATCTGGGCTACAAACCAGTCAAGCAAAAGAAGCATAACCATGTGCTCGAATGGTAGATGGCAATAAATGAAAAAATTGACACCTTGCTAAAAAATGGGTTTATTAAGGAAGTGCTCTACTTGAACTAGTCATCCAATATGGTGCTCTAAAAAAAGTCCAACGAAAAATGGAAAATGTGCATGGATTTCACATACTTAAATAAAGCATACCCGAAGGATAGTTACCCCCTATCGAACATAGACATCTTAGTTGACTCAATGATTAGATTTGAAGAATACGTTTTCTTAGATTCCTCAACGAGTTACCACTAAATCCCCATGAATCTAGAGGACAAAGAAAACATAATATTTATCACTAAGGTGAACTATTCTTATAGGGTGATGCCCTTCGGCCTTAAGAATGTAGCTACAACTTATCAGAGGATAATGAATAAGTTATTTATAGGATAGATAGGCTAGAATATGGAGCTATATGTCGATGATATGATCATCAAAATTAAAACCTTGAAAGATCTATCAAAATAGCTAGAAAAAACATTTGCAACTTTAAGGAAGTTTAGCCTCAAATTAAATCCAGAAAAGTGTGTATTTGGAGTTCTATCAGGCAAGTTCTTATGCTTCATCATCTCAAAAAAGGGAATCAAAGCTAATCCAATAAAAATTGATGCCATACTATAGATGGAACCATCGAAGTCCATTAGGGAAGTGCAAATACTAAATGGGAAAAGTACAGTTTAGGAAGGTTCATCTCCTATTCAACAAAGCAATGTCTCCCATTCTATAAAGCCCTAAAAAACTTAAAAAGCTTATAGTGGAGTTCAAAATGCTAGTCCACTTTTGAAACTCTTAAGAAATTCTTAAGTTCTCCTCCACTACGCAGCCGACCACAGCCTGATGAAAATATATTCATATACTTGGCAGTCTCCAAAAGAGTTGTGGGCTAGATTTTATTTAGGGAAGAAGGAACCTAATGATTTTACATCTATTACATAGGCAAAGTCCTTCAATGTGCCAAACTAAGATACCTAATTCTTAAACATTTGGCTCTGGCCTTAGTCACTTTGACCATAAAATAAAATCCTTATTTTTAAGCTCTTACGATAATTATTTGAACTAACACTTCTCTTGATGCAAAAGCTAAAAGCATTAGGGAGGATAACAAAATGGGTTGCTCACCTATGAGAGTTTGATGTCCGATGTAAACTTCATTTAGCTATGAAAGCACAAGTGTTAGCTAATTTTATAGCCGAGCTGCATACCCTTCCCAGTGAATCAAGCAAGATGACCTAAAAGATGAATGTCAATAGGGCAACATCATTAGAAGGAGTTAGAGTGGGAGTTATGCTATCTAGCCCGGGAATAATCTTCATATGAGGAATGGTCAAAATAGCCTTTCCAGCATCCAATAATATTGCAGAGTATGAAGCACTTTGTTGTAGGCTATAGCTCACCCTCAAGATAAAATCAGACTCACTGCTTATTCGATTTGACTCTCAATTAGTTATCAGTCAATTACTAAGGAAGTTTGAGGCCAAAGAGCAAGTAATGATGAAATATCAAGACCTGGTAATGACCTTACTAGTTTAATTAGAAAAGGTAGAAGCTTATGGATAATCAAATAAATATCTAGGGAAGAAAACAAAGGAGCTAACTCATTGGCCAAGCAACCATCCCTAAAGCACACCATACAATCAAAAGATATAGTTGGATGATCATCACCTAGCTGTCATATGAAACTTACTCCATCTAGCAAAAAGAGTGGATGGATGGATGGTGACTCCCGATTTATCAATTTCTTGATATAGGTGCTCTTCTAGAAGATAAAATCGAAGCTAGAAGAATAGTTTGATAGTCCAGTATATATTCTATTATGGATCAAAATTTATACAGAAGGTCCTATTTGCATCCTTGGTCGCTATGCCTGAGCACAGATGAAGGCAACTATATCCTTAGAGAAATCTACGAGGGTATTTATTGGGCATATGAAGGGGCTCAGGAAATAGCTTGAAAGGCATTATTACAAGGGTATTATTAGCTAGGTATCGAAATTGATGCTAATGAATTGGTGAAAAACTGTGACAAATGGCAACGCTTCGATAAGATATCTCACCAGGAGTCAATTCGATAAATCCAGATACACAGTCTGTGGCCCTTTGCACAGTGGGGGATAGACATACTGGGGCATTTTCCATTGGCAACAAGGCAAAGAAAATTTCTAGTGGTAACACTAGACCACTTCACCAAATGGTTTGAAGCTGAACTTTTAGCAACCATCACCCCAGTAAATATAATCAAGTTTATTTAGAAGTCAATTATCACCAGGTTCGGTATACTACATACTTTCATTATTGATAACAGTAAATAGTTTGATTACAAATATTTTAGGAACTTTTGAGAAGAACTACAAATTCAACTCATCTTTACATCAATTTATCACCCCTAATCAATTGGCCTAACAAAGGTCACCAATAGAACAATTCTAAAGGCTTGATGAACCAAAAGGCCTTTGTGTGGATGAGCTAAACAATGTATTAAGGGTGTATTATACATCACCTCAGCTGACAACATAAGCCACTCCTTTTTTCATGACTTATGGTGCAAAAGCTACAAGATAGGAATGCCAAGCCTAAGAACTAAGCTATATCACGAGAAAACAAATAAGGAGTCATTGCTTTACCACTTGGATACATTTGAAGAGAGAAGAAAGCACACTCAAATTCGAGCAGTGGTATTCAAACATCATATGGCAGCGTATCATGATCATAAGTTAAAGCCTCAAACACTATGCATAGGCAAATTAGTTCTTAAAAAGGCCATTGAAGCCTAAATAACAGCAGGTATTAGTAAATTAAGCCCTAATTAAGTAGGTATATTCAAAATTTATGAAGTAGTGAACTTTTGAGCTTATCATCTCAAAGATATGTTTAAAAAGATATTGCACTCTTGGAATATCTCCAACCTAACAAAATATCACAGGTAGAATGACTCCTTAACAGTCTCACCACAATTCTACCTTTAGCTCAAATCGGCTTATCACTATGAGTTCTATCATTACAAGCTCAAATCAATAGTTTGCCATAAGCTCTTTTTTATCTTAGCCTAACTCGATAGCTTCACCATAAGCAAGCACACTATAATTCTAAGCTTAACTCAGCAAACTTCACCATGAGCACATCAATTTTAGTTTAATCTAGCATTTTTGCCATGAGCACCATTTTATGTAAAAGCTTAGCTCAGTAGCTTAAGCCATGAGCATATCAGTTTTAGTTCAGTTCGACAGATTGGCCATATTATTTTATGTAAAAGCTCAGCTAGGCAATTTAAGCCACAAGCACATTCAATAATAATACAAAAGCTTAGCCAAACAGCTTAAGCCGTGAGCATTTTTTCGCTTAGCATAATTGTTAATTCATCAAACTTTATAATCCTTAGTGATCTTCAATTAACTATAGTTGAACTAGCTTAAGTTACTATCATAGCCAATCCTATTTGAATGAGCTCGGATCAATAGCAGATTCAAAAAGTCATCTTATAAGCATAAATTGTCATCCATTTAAGCATAAATTCAAAATAACATTATAAATTAAAAGTAAAAGGTTGCTAAAAAGGATTTTATTGAATGAGGATAAAGTATAAGAGATTGAGGTACTCAAGGGTTATAAAAGCTGACCTTATGAACAAAACAAAGGAAAAAAATCCTAACTACCCTTTATCAGGATTGACCTTATCCATCCAAGAAAATTCTTCTTAGGAAACTTGTCTTTCATAACTTGGAAAATCTTGTCACCATAAGCAATAACTTTCTCTTCGGCAAGGTCATCCATCTTTTCCTTTAGCTCGAACATCTTCTTCTCAATCTCTGCATAGTTACCCTCTAATTTAACTTTTTTGGCTCTTCTCTTGCTTTCACTATAAAGATCTTTACCTTAGCCAGCTTTTGACCATCTTCCTTGGCTGCCTTGCGGCTAGCTTCTTTTACCTCCTTGGCTTTGACCTCAACGATATCAATATGATCTTTCTAGCCATTAGCCATTTGTTCATCCTCCTTTAACCTTCCATCTAGCTCAGTAAAAATCTTCTTTTCCTTCTTTAGTAGGCCAAAAAGCCTATTCATCTTGCCAATCACTGCATTTAAGAGTACCTTATTCTGTATGGAAAATATGTTAAAGAAAATAGAGGAAAGAAAGGATGAATTTTTAAATGCTCGACAGCAATACCTCAACTTGATGCCTCCTTATAGTAGTTAACAAACAATCCACCTTTAGATTGATAAAAGAGGATACCTAATCTAGTATATAGGTCAATAGCGGATAAATGCTATTAAACTCCAGATTGGAGGAGTTGTAAGCAAAAGGGTTTTACAGCCAAATGCTTCAAACCTCCTTTATAACTTTGCTCACTCTCTCACTCCATTTAGGATAAGAGAATGATCTTTATTATTAGATAAAAAAAACTAGGTAGTAAGATGAAGGGGTAGCCTACATTAGGTGCTCAATCAGGAAAGGTGGGAGAGGCATTCGATATGGTAATTGCTTGGAAGGGTTATTTTATGGTGAGTCAGGGATAGGCATCTCTCGTACCGAACTCTTGGAAGCAACTACAAGATTTATTGCCACACTAATTACCAGAGCTTATACAGTATTTGAGGAAGGATCGAGTGCTTATGGTTTGAGCTAGTGCTGCACTTGTTGGCCATGAGCTTTCTTCAATTTTAGCCCTTTTGGCCTTAACCTTCTCGATAAAAGATTGCTTGTCCATCCTTTTCATAACTATGAAATGATAACACAATGAGAAAAATTATACTTTTTAATTAACAAGAATTAGCAGATGTACCTCTTATCTCACTAGAGGGCTTAAGGGAAGACTTTAGGTCCAGAAAGTCATAGATATTGATTTTCTCATAGGTAAGCTCTCTCAACCAAGCTAATGTTTTTTCCTCATCTTGGGTTAACACCAAACATTGGTCATTTTGTGGTGCACGCCAAAGCCATCACTCATTTTTTATTGGGTTCTTGGGGACCTATATTTAGGGTTCAAGACTGAATTAGGCTCCCTTAACTCATAAATTGACTACTTCATAATAAAAAGGAATAATTCCAAATTATTATTGGTAGTCAATCCATGTAGGTCTTTAATAATGGGCCCAAAAAAGGTAGGTATTATGGATTCACCACCTAACAAAATGTTGAAAAATGAATCTCGATCTTTTTGATGCCCGAACAGAGATTGGTGTTCAGGATATCACTCTTATTAGGCATCTTGGTCATATGTTTATTTTATAATTGAATTTTAAAATTTAAGCGTCTTTCCTCTCTCACACGGTACAAAGTGATCAAATTAAATAAACATCCAAATCAATTAATAAGGTGGTAAATAAATACATAAATTAAATTACATAAATTTATTATAGAAGCAAATAGTCCAACAAACAAGAACAAAGTAATATACACACACAAATCAGGGTATTTATTTGAGTTGGAAAAATCGGTTCCCTCATACATATTTTACAAAAATATTTTTATTGCATTGCATAAATTTGGGCTAAGAATTGGATATTGGCCCAAGCTTTTCAAGAAAAATCCAATTAATTTAATAGAAAATATTTTAAATACTTTTTATTTTTAACATACATAAAAATCCTTTTTTACTAACTATTACATCCCTACAATAATAATAATCCAAAAATACCAAATAAAAAATAAATAAATTTAAAATAAATAAGGCTAGAATGATAAAACAAATAAATGATGTAGGAATGGTTGACCAAGGTAATCAGGTAGGCAAAGAACGGTGACCAACTTAGAAGCACGATTTTCCATGCAAAAAATCACACAAAATCCTCTAAAGCTAAAAAAATCAAATACTCGAAAGAAACTATAAAAATAATACAAAGGAATTAGTATTTAAAAATAATATAATAAAAATAATTACAAATTTAACTATAAAAACAAAATAGAATCAGGAGTAGAACCGCATCATATAGAGTTAAAATCATATAAAACAATGTACAAATGTTATGAAAATTAAATAAATGGTAAGAAATTAAATAAATTTCATTAAACACATAAAAAAATACCTTAAAAATACAACCAGGGATGCCCAAAAGTAGGCAAGGGATGGTTATCACAAAGAGAAGGACAGGACAAAGAGATGAACTCGCGATGTCCCATTTGTTGTATGACAGACAGGCAACAGTCGAGTCATCTTCTCATCCATCACCTCTAGACAAAATAGTTTGCAGTATTTTCATAGTGAAAACATTGAAAAAATACAAAATATATTTTAACCCTAGGCATGCAATTTCTAAGCTCTAAATCATGCTAAGACAAAACTATTACACCAAATCATGCATAAAACGTAAAATCCCTTAGAAATCCTTATCAAATCCTCTTAAATTTGTAACTACCTTTTTGAATTCTAGAAAATGTAGGAGTTCTGGATTTTGAGCCATAGATTGGGCATCCCTTATTAGGGGGTGATTGTCCCTTAAACTGAAATCCTAAAATTCCTTAATTTGACCTTTGTAAGAGAGAGGAAGCCATAAACGGGTACCCCTCATATGACAAACAGCCGTCTATCACCTCTGGAGGTCCAAATCAAAATTTTTCATGTACTTTTGTTAAAATACTAGAAAATCATTTTGAAAATCAAAGAAATTTTAAAACAAATGCAAGAGATTCACAATTGAAGATTCGAGATTAGAACCTACTGTCAGTAATATACTATTTTCTCATTATTGGGTAATTCTAATTTAGGTTGCCTCAGGTTACGATATCTACAGCTACCCTAAATTTCAAGGAGCTGGTGCACTGATGTTGAAGTGAGCCAAAATTTAGAGTAAAGGAAAAAAGATATGTACCAGAGGCAGTAAATCTCTTGGTCTATTAAAACATGTACCTTCTTCTGAGGCCGTGAGTCTCTATATTGATTGGGTATTTATCATTAGCTTATCGATGCGTTAACCCTGGTTTGGATTGTTAACATCAGTTTGTCGATGTGCTAACCCTAGTTCAAATAGTTAACATCAATTTGTTGATGTGTTAAACCTAGATTGACTATCCCATTAGCGCTTGGGGCATGCAAATTAGGATCAATTGACTAACTTTAATTAACACTTAGGGCATACATGATCGAGTTGTTTGAATGCATTTGATTAGCACCTAGGGCATGGAAAATCGAGATGAATTGAAGGGGACTGATTATCACCTAGGACATGCAGAATTAGCGTTGTTTGAATACATCTAATTAGCATTTGGGGCATGCAGAATCGAGATGACTTGGTTGAATCTAATTAGCATCAGGTTATTTGACCTGCAAAATTAAATAAGTTTTTAGTAGTGTTTCATTATTATCCATTGTGAACTGACCTTCATGTTGGTTGGTATTTCTAGAGGGTGCACTATCCCTTCTTGTAAAGATACTCCATTAAGGAGGTTTTAGGAAAATATGTATCTATGAAGTATTACTAGGATGTTTGGAGCCTTCCTAGCAAATATGCATTTGTGAAGCACCACCACTCTGAAAATTGGCACCCTATAAAGAAAACCATCATTATCAGAGTTTTTGTCTAAGAAATTCTTTTTGATAAGGGTGGGTGTCTTCACTCCTCATCAATGAAGGAGTAAGTATATGCCCCTTGGTAGGGCTTTTAAGCACCTGTTATGAGAAGAATTCAGTATTAGTGCTCTGTTTATATGATTTTAATTTGTTAAATCTTTTTATTAATACTATTAGCTTAATATGTAGTTAGCCACTCTAACTTGCAACATTTTTCCATCTCGACCTTTAAAGTTAAAAATTTACCATTTTAACACCCATAGTTGTTAATTTAAAAAAAAATAGTGCCTTTTTACGTCTATTATAATCGTGTGTAATACATGCGCTTGACGTGGAAGACACATCATTTTGAACGAATAAGAAATTGACAAGCGGCAATTAAATTACTGATTGTTTGGACACTTCTACAAATTCCCATCCTTTGAGCTTCAGTTTTACAACCCATAACTTTATAACCACCTCTATCTCCGACCTTCTTGCTACAGTGCCGAAGAACACCACCTCTTTTTTAGATCTCTTTATCTGACCTTCTTTCTTCAACTTTCTCCTTCTTTGCCTATCTCTCCTCCACCAGTTTCCCCTTTTTCTTATTTTGCTATTCCTCTTTCTTTGTCCATCTCTCGTCCACCTATTTTTTTATATGTTGCTTTATTTTTTATATTATGCTCTATTTTGTTATAGATTATTTGGTCTTTTTTAAGGAAACAACAAAAATTAAAAATGGAAAATTGGCTTCACCTGTTTAAAGATAGATATATTTAGTTAACTAGATTGAAGTTTTGAACCTATAGGTATGTTTGTTTGTTTGTTGCTTATTTGTATAGATTTTTTATGGCTTTGAACATGAAGCTTGTTGGGTAGAAGGATGACTTAAGAGCTTAAGTTCCTTTTATCATAAATTTCTAAAGAGAAATCCCTAAGCATCTAAGTGGTTCTCTAATAAATGGAAACAAAAATCCCACTTGAATTCTTTCTATTAATCCTTCACCCTCTCACACGGCATAGAAAGTTTTGGCTACTTTTGGTTCTTCAATGGATGACAACAAAAATCCCCCTAATTTTCCTTTAAATTATTTCACTCTTTTTCAACTTCTAGAACATTGGATAAAGGAGTAGCAGCATCAAAAGCAAAAGGAGAAGCAAGATGCACACCAGCAATAGAGGAAAAACCACCAAAATGAACACTTTGACCCAAGTATCCAATCCCATGGAAAATCAATGAAACAAGAACCCAACATCCTCGACATTTCTCCTAAGGAAAATTCTATTGTTGAGGCAATTTCCAATTATGATCACAGCAAGTCCAAGAATCTAAAGATGAAATATGATGAAAGTAGGGCAATTAGCATCTGCAACTATGGCCAGAGAAAGAGATTTTGGTGGAGAAAACGATGAGAGGCATAGTGAAGAAGGAAATGGAGAGGAGAGATTCTTCGATTTATCAAAAAAAATTTGGATCACCGATGGCGGTGGTGATTAGTTTCTTGAAGCTCTCTTGCTTTCCCATTTTCTTTCTTCATTTTTTATATGGATTTCAATCAAAAATTAAATTAGCTTCACCTTTCTAGATATCATGACATTCATGCTCTTTGTATGGATTAACAAAAGTCATGCCATATAGGATGTACAATTAGCAATGAGCATTTACTTCATTGAAAATAGTCAACTATAGGTGTTAAAATGGTAAACTTTTAATTTTAGGGGCAAGATAAGAAAATGTTCCAAGTTGAAGTGACCAACTATATATTAAGCCTAATTGTTCATTATTTTCATTCTATTGGGGTGTGGTACTTACATGTCTTCTTATTAATGTCATGGCATTTTTTTATTTTTCCTTTTCATATTAAGCATAATAAACATAATAAAAACAAGGCATGAAACAAGATAATTACATGAATTATATACAAATTCTATTTTATGTACATCAAAATGTTTAGATAAAATTTTCAAAACTCCCTAAATACAAAACAATAAGTCACTATGAGGATCCATACCTTAGTGCTCTATGATAGGCTGGTCCTGATAGAGGTCTAGGAGTTGGTGACCTAGGAGGCCTAGCTAGTACCCCTGCTTGTGGTGGTGGAGGAAGATGATCATCATCTAGCCCAAATCTAAAGTGGAACTTGGGCAACAATTTTATCAAATGTTGCAGGACCTATGCTATCACCTCTGCTAATCGCTCTGACCCCCGTCTAACCTTAATGATAGCCCTAGAATGCTGCTTGAGAGGTACCTCATTGGTCGCCTCTGAGATATCCAATATACCTCCTCAAATACTCATTAGTCTCCACTATAGCCTATTTGCCTTGAGGAACCTCCCCTTCAATACTGTCTCCTTGGTCTGATCTAGGTGAGGTAGTCATCCACTACCTATAAAGAATCAGAAAATCTTTGACCCACAACCATCATATTGGCTCTGAGACCCTGTACCTCTATCTATAAAGTTTATAAAGACTACATTACTATAAGTATGGCCTATATTATATGCTTCCCACATATGTTGGCATCCTTCAATATTTACAATCTCCTTAAAATGCCATCTAATGGAGGAGCTGACGGTGGATATGCTGGTGGTGCATGCGAAGATGTCCTTGGGCATGCCAGAGATAATAAAGCAAATGGTAAAGGAGCTGAAGATATGAAAACCTCCCTATCCTCTTGATCGATGATCACTGATGTCTGATAGGCAACCTAGTATAAGCTGGTAGCTAGGGTAACCCATTTAAAAGGTCCTGCAGATCTATATACATGTCAAACTCATAGTTTAAATCCATCCTTACCCCCTGAGGTCCCTATGGCTTATCTATCTGATCCATTACCTCTACTAACTCATCTGCCTGATTGATCTGGCCCTTCTATAGCTTATCCTGCCCATCCCCATCCACTGGTGCCTTTTATACTATAGGGTTAAGATCGTACCTCTGTTTAGTCTTTAGTATAGTTAGGAGTTTGTACTCCCCTTCTCATCAATTGATTGGTTCCAGCATTTTCATGGTGACTATTGCGTACAGGTTGATATGGATGCTCTCAGGAATGGGGCCTCCAAACTCACTCCCATCTACCTTTAGTGACCGTAGCAGTCGGGAAATGACACCTCCTATGTATATCTGAGTAGTGGATTGATTGGATACTCTGAGTAGTAATGCAATGATCTTATAAGTGATGTTCACGTGCTTGCTCTCCTATATCCCCTAATAGCTGGTGATGTCGATCAAATTAATCAACCCTAGGCTGCTTGTACATCCAAAGTAGGAACTTGACAGCACCCTGTGCTTATACTGGTAGATCTAAGTGGTTAACATGGTACTCTTTGCAGTATTCGATTGGTATATGGCACTTGGTAGCATCACTATTCTCCATTTATCTCTATCCATCATCCTAGGGGCTGTGACAACATCAGGGCCAATCGGTAGACCCATGGCTTGCACGAACTTGTGGTATGTGATGCTATAATTTATGCTTAATGCCTAGAATGTGACTACTTCTTTCCATGTATCCGAGCTATGAAAACCCCATACTGTAGTATGGCCAAGATCTCTCAAGTTAAATCAAGGTAAATCTTAAAGGCCAAGGAAAAGAAATCTATCTAACCTGCTGATATGAGCTTGAAAAGCTCATAAATAGTATCTATGTGTGCTTAGTTTTACCAAGTATAGTGTTTAATATTAATATATTTTATGTTTATTTTGGTGCTTCTATGTGTTTGTGTGTTCTTGGTTGTTTTATTTGTTTTATAGGAGTTAAGGAATCAATTTGGAGCTTAAATGGGCAAATTTGGAAGCACTAATGAAGGAGTGAAGAAGAAGCCTTGCCGCAAGCACGACAAGTGATGCATGTCTAGGGCAAGAATTGAGGAAGAGAAAGGTGCAAAGAAGAAGCGTGATCTATCACGGGTGTGACAGATGCCACGATCGCGATAGAGGGCGGTTATAGGTAGTTGAACTTGAAAAGTCACCTAAAAGGAGACCAAGGTTCACCAAGGGTTGCATACCTATGGAGGGGCACTTGAAGGAACTTAATGCTTGAAAATCTATAAATACCCTGGAACTTATAATCAAAAAGAGAGATCTATCATTTTTATTTTTCTTATTTGAAAGTGTAATTAAAGAACAATAGTTGTAGGTTTTAGTTTTAGTTTTATGGCTTAAAGAGAAGGAAAATACAAGGGACAAGACTACACTTTGTGAAAGGAAGAAGGGTTGAGAGATCCCCTTCTTTTATTTCTAATCTTTACTTCTTTGTTATTATTATGAATTCTTTTTAGGAACTTGAATGTTATTATTCATATTTAATCATTTCTCTTTCATTTATCTTTATATGTAGAATTTGTTATTAAAACTTTATTAGTATCATTATAAGTTAAGGAAAACGACTTTAGATGGCAATTCCTTCTCTGAAAATCATCATAGTGGTTATAAATAAGAGAGTTAGTGAGAGCAACATCTTTCTGATAATTAATAAAAAATTCATTATCAAAGCATAGTTTGAGAGACTGCATGTGGAGATAGTTGTCATAGGTTGGTTTTTATTCTTTAATTGTGTGTTTATGTAATTTCAGTTTAAATGCGAGAGCTGCGACTAGAATCATAAATGCATGTTTAAGGCATAATCTAGTCAAGATGCGAGAACTGTGACATAGAACATTATTCCAACTTGGCTTGCATCATAAAGATTAAATTCTAAACAAAAGAGAAATAACAAGTTCCATATTTATGTATATGTTACATTCATCACATTCATAAGTCTTCTCTGATCATCATTAAGGTAGAATAGAATTTAATTTAGTTTAGTATAGTGTTAATAATAGTTTTAACTTGCAAATTAATGAGAATTGTAAACAAAATTAAAATCGAGTAGTAATAGTGTACAATTTTAATCATCATTCCTCGTGGGATCGACATCTTTTGTACTATAATCGGTACACCATATGTTTGCGGTATTAATGCTTAAAGAAAAAGCACATCAAGTTTTTGGCGCCGTTGTCGGGGAATGCTTGATTAAATTTATTATCATTATGAATTTTGATTTATGATTTTGGATTACAATATTTAATTAGTTTTGTTTTGTGTTGTTTTTACTTGATTTGGTATACTAACATAGTTTATTTTTGGTTTTATAGGTTATATTACTTAGTATTTCATTATAAATTTTAGGAAAAAAACTAACATAAAAAACTAATGATTTTTCTTCATTGTTGTGAACATGAGGTCTATCGCGAGCGCAACATGTATCATGAGGGCGATGCCAAGGAAGTGACACCTAATGGACCGATTGTGCAACGTTTCCATTAACTCCTACTTTTTAGTTTTATTTTGTATTTGTATTTTTACATGTATCTTTTTGTTTATTATTCTATTATTGTGTATTTTGTGGTGTCTTCCTTACACAATGAGGACATTGTGTTCTTTAAGTGTAGGGAAGCTAGTTGCTAGTTTGTATATAGGTGTAGTTTTAAATTTTTATGTTATGTTATATTGTGTTATGGAGTTTTTCTTTGTGAGGTTATCGCCTAGTAGCATATGTAGGCAATCCGTGCATAGTTAATTATAAGTCAATTGGATATATTTACTAAATTGGAATTAAGGATCTTTTTGTTTTAATATGATTATGCTTCTATGGATAGGCATGTTTGGGTAAAATACTTTGTTATACATTTCTTTTAAGCCAAGTTTCTTTAAGCATGTTCTTTAAATTAGTGAGTTTTACATGATATAGAGTTTTGTCATAGCCATGGTGAGTTTTTGAGCCTTACAATTATCAATCATTTTTGTTGAGAGAATTCCTCTTGTATTAATTACTCTAAAACTTGTGTTAGATAATTTTTGAGATCACATTTAGTATATAATATGCATGAGAAATGATAAGGGCATTAGAAGTAACCTATTTTAACATGCTTAAACAACTAACCTTTTTGACTTTAGGTAGCCATTTTGAGCTTATAACCATTTTATTCATGAGCTTATTTTTAGCCGTACGCCAATTTCTAATGAATTAAACCTTTCTTTTTGAACCATTATGTGGAAGATGTAGTAATGCTTTGATGAGTAAGACAAAGTATTGATATTTTGTAAGAATGAATTTTTTTTATGAATAATTTTTTATCCCTTGAGTTTAAAGTCCATGGTATGTGGTTGGAGATTATTATTTAATACAAGCCTATGGTATGTGGTTGTACAAGAAAAATTATGAGTTAAACATAATCCATTAAACACTTGAGTGATGTGAGGCAGAAATTATGAGAGAACAACTCTACATTTTGTACTACTTGCTAGGTTAGAGTACTTGTTATAAGAAATAAAGGTTTTTAATAGCTTTATATATTTGTACTTTACATTCTCTTATTTATCTTATTGGGGGCATATGAGTATTAAACCTTATAAATCTAAGATTTTGTTTTGGTATTTGTTGACATTGACTCAATAATTAATATGTTAAAGAAACCTTGCATGTGTTAACTTGTGAGAATCTCATGAAGGACGAACTCCATATTCCATGTTTTATGTTTTATTTATATGTTTGAGCTATGATATTTTCTCTTGCATCTTAAAGCTTTGCTTGAGGACAAGCAAAGGTTTAAGTGTGGGGAATTGATATGAGCTTGAAAAGCTCATAAATAGTATCTCTGTGTGCTTAGTTTTACCAAGTATAATGTTTAATATTAATATATTTTATGTGTATTTTGTTGCTTTTATGTGTTTTGTGTGCTCTTAGTTGTTTTATTTGTTTTATAGGAGTTAAGGAATCAATTTAGAGCTTAAATGGCCAAATTTGGAAACACTAATGAAGGAATGAAGAAGAAGCCCTATCACAAGCGCGACAAGGGACACATGTCTAGGGTAAGAATTGAGGAAGAGAAAGGTACAAAGAAGAAGCATGATTTGTCACAAGCATGACAGGTGCCGCAATCGTGACAGAGGGCGGTTATAGGTAGTTGAACTTGAAAAGTCACCTAAAAGGACACCAAGGTTCACTGATGGTTGTATACCTATGAAGGGGCACTTGAAGGAACTTAATGCTTGAAAATCTATAAATACCCTGGAAGTTATAATTAAAAAGAGAGATCTATCATTTTTATTTTTCTTATTTGAAAGTTTAATTAGAGAACAATAGTTGTAGGTTTTAGTTTTTATTTTATGGCTTGAAGAGAATGCAAATACAAGAAAGAAGACTACACTTTGTGAAAGGAAGAAGGGTTGAGAGATCCCCTTCTTTTATTTCTAATCTTTACTTCTTCTTTGTTATTATTATGAATTCTTTTTAGGAACTTGAATGTTATTATTCATATTTAATCATTTCTCTTTCATTTATCTTTATATGTAGAATTTGCTATTAAAACTATATTAGTATCATTATAAGTTAAGGAAAACGACCTTATATGGCAATTCCTTCTCTTAAAATCATCACAGTGGTTATAAGTAAAAGAGTTAGCAAGAACAACATCTTTCTGATAGTTAATAGAAAATTCATTATCAAAGCATAGTTTGAGAGATTGCATATGGAGATAGTTGTTATAGGTTGGTTTTTATTCTTTGAATGTGTTTTTATGTAATTCTAGTCTAAATGCGAGAGCTGCGATTTAGAATCATAAATGCATGTTTAAGGCATAATCTAGTCTAGATGCGAAAACTGTGACATAGAACATTATTCCAACTTGGCTTGCATCATAAAGATTAAATTATAAATAAAAGAGAAATAACAAGTTCCATATTTATGTATATTTTACATTAATCACATTCATAAGTCTTTTCTGATCATCATTAAGGTATAATAGATTTTAATTTAGTTTAGTATAGTGTTAATAATAGTTTTAACTTGCAAATTAATGAGAATTGTAAACAAAATTAAAATCGAGTAGTAATAATGTACAATTTTAATCAACATTCCTCATGGGATCGACATCTTTTATACTATAATCAGTACACCATATGCTTGCTGTATTAATGCTTAAAGAAAAAGCACATCACCTGCTCGAGCTAAGAGCTTATCAACCCCCTCTAACAATCTAAAATCCTATAAAAATTGCCTAAACATGAATCTACTGGATCTATACTGCACTCATAATAGGGCATTATATATGGTAGCCTACTGAGGCATCATGTAAGTTGGCACCAATCGAGGTGGTTGTGTACGTGCGGTACTATGAGGCATCCTACAAGAACAAGGTTACATGTTAGTTTTTGTGCTTGCCTTAGTTCACAAGTAAGTTAAAGTATTAACATTTATAAGAATTTTGATAGGATTTCAGCTAGAAGACAAGTAGCTAGCCTGTATGGAAACACATGCTAGGTGCCACAACATAACAAATAGTGTCCTAAGCCTATTATTAGGTGTTCTAGCAAATATGCATGACAATAGTATATAGTGCTTATTTTATACTTTATGAGAATTTTAACAAAATTTTGATAGCATTTCAGCTAGGAATATGACTGCCTCCTGCACAAAAAGATAATTTGTAGCAACATAAGCCATCATGGCCACTAAACAATATAGTCTACGTAATGTAAAAAATAAATTTAAATTTGCATGACATCATTTGGTGCAATTATAATTTCCCACACATTGAAAGGTAAAATAAAAAGGCAATCATATTATTTGCTAAAAGTGAGCAATTATAGGTTTACATGTTCATATACAAGGTTTTTCTTTTATCTATAGTGTTATGTAAAATAGTTTTAAGTTGCACCAATTCCCTACATGGAATTATATTTTTCTAAACTATAAAGCATTATGTAAAAACTATACTACTCTTAAGGTCTAAGAATATTCATAAATGCTAAATATTGGACTGAATAAATAAAAATAAAGAAAATAAAATGAACAAGGACACTTACTTGTGAGAGATGAAAGAAGAAAATAATGGAAAATAAGAAAAAATAAATTGCCCCCTGAGGTGCGCCTCGCTCCCAGGAGTCTTAAGTCACAAATCGCTCAAAGAAAGGATAAAAAATAAAGGAAAATAGCCCAAAAAAACCAAAAAATAAAGCTTAAAATTGGAAAAAATTATGGTTTGCTGGAAAAATGAAGAAAAAAGCCCATTTATACATTTTTTCGAGGGATGAGAAGCCCATCCTTCGCTAGCAAGGTACAGGATTAAAGGACATCCCATCCCTCGACGACAAAAGGCCATTGTGCCTTTAAGTCCAATTTTAATTTTAATTTTATTATTTTAATCCATTTTTAAACCCTTTTCTTCATTTTTTGACCTTTTTTTCATCTAAAGAATATTTGTTTACATCTTCATCACATATTTTTACATTATTCACATTATTTGCATATCTATCTTTTTTATTATATATATCTAAAATTCTGAAATACTCCCTAAAACTCATTGTGTTCCTGGAATTCATGATTTTTTAACTCAAGAATCTTTAAAGTCATTTATTTAGGCCATCACACTTTTGGATTCTCTACAAAAATGGAAACAAGAGAAGATGCAATATATGTATGTGCGATGCATGAGATATATAAAAAAATGACTTTTGGCCTTTTAGAGGTGACAAACGAGCTGCCCATGGCTCATTTTTTTCAAAGGATGGGTGTGGCTCACCACTTTCTATAAATAGTACTTCAAATTCCTTAGTCTTTATGCCATTAACCTCTTATTTTTCAAAGAAGTTTCTATCAGGTACTTTTTCTCTCTGCTCTTTTCTTTTCTTTTCTGGTTATTTTTCTTTTAGTTATTTATTTTTGCTCATCATTTCCATACTTTGATTGTTTGAAATTCTTATCACCATAACTTCTGGACTTGAGAAATTGCACCGACTATTGGATAATTCTAGAACTTAGGAAGACCCCCTTTTATCTCCCTATTCCAGTCTAAGGCTTCTGAAAAGAGTAACCTTAGGTAGGAACCTATTGCTTGTTGTTGCTCACTATTAAAACCCAAGGTTCCACATGTTTAGATTTACTCACTAGGAGTTATGTCCTCTACCAAAGGAATTTGCTGCTATAGTGGATGCTAGGTTTGAGTCGAGTACTCAAACATGTCTACCTTTTTTATCTCTAGGTATAATAAAGAGGTGGCCTATGCTCTTGGCCTTTTCCTTTTAAGGCTATAGGCTTGGTCCCCTATGGGAGAATGTTATTACTAGAGCCCCTAATTAATGTGTTGACCAACTTTGATGATATTTTCACTTTTCATTTCAATGTGGTATTACTCTGTTGTTTTGCTTGATGTCTATTGATACGCATCAAGGATCCCATGACTAGGGATTATGAGTTATTTAGTATAGTAAATATGTATTCCAAAGGTTTAATCAATTTCATATGGTTTTGTCAAAGACCATCATCGGCTTGGCTTTAAAGGTAGTACACACCTTATGGGCATTCATATTAGCTTTTCTTATTGGAATATGTGTCCTTTCAAATTTTCACATGATTCATTACCTTAGTTTTGCCTGAGATAAACCCAACTCACCCTAGTGGCTTCTTTTTTTTTTAGATGGCAATATGAGAAGCTAAAGCTAATATCAGAGCCTCTTCCATAGGCTAAAGCCACAAGCATCTATCCTATGAATTATGTGATACTCTTGTATTTACAACGTGAGTTTTCAATAGTCCAGAAGGGAGTTGATTAGTTGGAAAATTTGATAGATGATGATATCATATTCTGGTGCACTTGGTTGCCTATCACTTTTGTGGTTAGGGATGGAGGATTTACATATGTTCCTTTATATGGATTGCATCTTGCCACCTTTTATGTCATTGCCTGTTGTGCTCGCTATTTTGGGGATATACAAGACATTGTTAAGAGTCCATTAGGCTTTTACGGTAGTACATTTCCTTTCTCTTTCATGTTAGAGTATTATCAGAGGATTTGGATCTAACTCCCAGTGAAGACTATCATTCTTGATAGCGGTATCTGCTATTTCACAACAACTGCCTCCTATAAGCAGTGGGCCACTGTTCGGCTGTTGACAATAAGCTCTGGGCTATCAGAGTTCCTGATAAGAGGTAGGTGATTCAGATAGATTAGATCATATATCATGAAAAATCACATTTATGCTTTTATTGAACTTTTCATTTTTCAACATGTAAAAGAATATGTTACTTTTGTTATATGGATGATTTTATGATTAAATGCTTTACATTTATTTCTAATTTTAATTCATATGATTAGTACTAGATATTACCACAATAACAAATATTATTTAATCTTGAATAGAAATATTACAAGCATCATAACTCCTATCATCAATCAACCCTCTCAAGTTTTCTTGATTGATTATTTTTTTCTCAGCTTTTAATTTTTACCCAGGATGCCTTTATTTGATTTTCATCCTGATCAGGCACTTAATTTTAGTAAGGCTACCATTTTTTTATTTTTGACCTGTAAGGCATTTATTCTTTTTTTTTCTCCTTTGTCTTAGCCATGGAGCCTTTTTAGTCTGTTTATATTCACAGGTTCTCTGAATTCATTATCATTATTATCTTATAAAATAGTGGCCTTCTTGGATAGTAGCTTTTTAAGCATAAAAGATCATTCCCATGTGGGCTTAAATTTACCTCGGATATCTGGGATTCCCGGCCTCACCTGTTTGAACACCAGATCCTCTTTTTTTAGTGGACGTTTCCTAATTTTCTTCCCAAATAAGCTAGCAAGCCTTTTCTAATAGACTTGATTATGATAATACACCCTCATCCTGTTCCCATCTAATAGATTGAGGTGTGTTAGTCTCTATCTGGCCTATTTTTTTGATATCTCAGCTTCCAAAACCACTATTAAAGATTGATGCTCAATCTCTACTAGTAGTACCGCTTCTATCCTATAGACTATAGAAAATGGAGTAGCCTCCGTTAAAGTTCTAGCTATAGTCTTGTAACCTCACAATGCGAAGGGTAATTTATCAGCCCGATCCTTATAAGTTTGAACTATCTTAGCCAGAATTCTCTTGACATTCTTATTAGCTGCTTTAACTACTTTGTTCACTTGAGGTCTATAAAGAGAGGATTTATGATGTTGAAGCCCATATTTGATAAACATCTATCTCATTTCATTAGAGAATTATAACCCATTTTCCGACACTACGTGATAAGGTGAACTGTGCTTGCATATTAGGTTATTCTTGATGTACTTAGCCATATCCCTTGCAACTACCTTTTCAAAAGAGTCTATTTCTACCTATTTATTGAAGTCATCGATGGCTACCATGATAAACCTATGTTTGTTTGAAGCGGGTGGATGGATCATTCCCATGATATCTATACCCCATGCAATGAATTGCAATGGTGATGTAAGATTGCATGACTCTAAAATGGGTAAATATCTCAAGTCTGTATATTGTTGGCATAGTTGACATTCTTTAACATATTTGGAATAATCGTTGTCTATTATGAGCCAAAAGATCCCTTGATGCATAATCTTCTTAGCCAAGGCTAAACAGTTCATACAATCTTCACACACTCCTTCATGCACTTCCTCCATGACTTTCCTTGCATCTCTTTCATCCAAACTTCTCAGCTAGATTTCGTCAAGCTATCTTTTATACTGCACCCCTCCTATGGTGATGAACTGAGTTGACAACTTATGAATCATTCTCTAATCCTTTTCAGTAGCTTTCTCAAGGAACACTAACTTTTCTAAATAATTTTGAATGTCATAATATCAAGGTTTCCCATCATCCACCTTGATATGTGTAATCTACTCATATTCAAAGTATAATTTATCGGCAATCAAAATCAGTACGGGTTTTAAGCTTACCCCTTTCAAATTATCCCACGTGGATACCAAAGTGGCTAAAGCATCTGCTAGCTGGTTCTCTTCCCTAGGCACATACCTAGAAATGTAAAACTCGAATTGGCTACTCAAAGCTTTCAAATCTTTGAGATAAAGCAACAACCGTTCTTTTTTAACTCATTACTTACCCATCACTTGATAAATTACAAGAGATGAAGCCCTAAATATCTCCATGGATTTTTCCCCTACAGCTATTGAGACTTTCAATTTGAAAATACAGGCTTCATACTCATCTTTTTTGTTAGTGGCTTTGTACCTCAGCTTCCTACCTAGTGGCATTCTCTCTCTTCTAGGGTCACCAGGATCACTATTACTCCTACTCCTTTATTGTTCACAATGTCATCAAAATGCATCTACCAACCTTGCATTGTTATAGCTATGATGTGCTCATCGAGAAACTCATAAGTTACCTCCTCTCCTTCTAAAGGTTGATCAACTAGAAACTCTACTACTGCTCTCCCTTTAATGGTTTTCTTAGTGATGTATTCTATATTGAATTCTTGTAAGAGGATTAACCATCTTACCATCTTTTCTAAGACTGAAGGCATTTTTTGCAAGTACATGAGAGGATTCTCTTTAGCCACTGCTTGTATCCTTTAGGAATGGAATTAGTGTCTCAGCTTCTTCGATGCCCATATGACTATGAAAATAGATCTTCTTAACTTTTATGTACTTTGCCTCATAGGGGAGAAACTTCTTATTGAGATACTACACTGCATACTCAATCTTGAAGTTATCTTCTTGAGCCATCATTATTCTTACTAAATTATCTTTTATAGCTAGATACAAAAGTAGAGGTTTACATGCTTGAGGCAATCTCAACACTAGTGGATATAATAAATATTCCTTGATGGTATCAAATGCCTTTTGACAGTCTTTATTCCATACCACTAGCTAATCTTTTCTTAGTAGCTTGAATATCGACTAGCAAACTAAAGTTAACTTGGATATGAGCTTGCTTATGCACTAAAACCTCCCTAAAATCCCTCTAACTTCCTTTTCCTTTTGGGGCACTGGCATTTCCCTAATGGTCATTACCTTATTAGGGTATACTTATATACCTCTTTGACTTACCACATACCCTAAAAGCTTACCTGAGGTGACTTCAAAGATACACTTCTTCAGGTTAAGATGAAGGTTGTATTAATTGATCTCTAGAAAAACTTCTTTAGTGACTCAAAATGACCTTATCGGGTAACTGACTTGATCATCATGTCATCCATATATACCTCCATTTCCTTATGAATCAAGTCATCCAATATCTTATTAGTTGCCATCCTTTGCTACATTCTTAAGACCAAAAGGCATAACTCGATAGGTGTATGTACCCCATTCAGTTATAAAAAGCTATTTTAATTCGATCAACTTTCTTGTTCAAAATCTTATTATACCCTACATAATTGTCCATAAAACTATACATGGCATAGGCTGTTGCACTATCAAATAGGACATCTATATGGGGTAAAGGAAAATAATATTTGGGATGATCCTTGTTTAGATCTCTATAGTCTATATAAACTCTAACTCTTCCATCCTTCTTAGCCATAGGAACTATATTTGTTAGCCATATGGGATACTAAACTTCAACTAGGAACTTAGCCTCTATCTGTTTCCTAACCTCTTCTTTGACCTTTTAGCCCATTCTAGTCTAATTCTCTTAAGCTTCTATTTGATTGGCTTATACCCCGAATATATTCATGTTTAGTGATTTCCTAATCTATTCCTGGCACATCTTCATAGGTCAAGGCAAAGATTTTTTTATATTTTTTTCAATATTTTTAAATATTTTTCTCTCTCCTTAGGATTTATGTCTGATGCTAATAAAATTTACTTTGAATTTTCTTTGGTTTTAAAATTAAATGAACATGTGTTTATTGAGTTAATGTTAAATATGAATGGCTCATGATTATGATTATGCATATTGAAATCAGGAGAAATATCATACAAGTAAGCAAAATTGTTCATCTTATTAATGTAATCAAAAGGGTAATCATTGTTCTCATCAAAATGTTCAAAAACATAAACAATATAAAAAAAGTATCATCTTCAAGCTTTGCAGCCTCAGTTGTCTCTCCAGCCTCAGCCTTTAGTGTAAGGCCCCAATCCTAGCCCTAATCGAATTATGGTAAACTAATGAGGATTATGGTTTAAGAGGGATAAATTTGATTATTTTGCATTATTAAAGTAAGTCCTGTGAGGGGTATTTTGATAATTATGCATAGGTGTAATTGAGTATAGTTAGAGTATAAGGAAGGATTCAATTGAATTAAACTAGGAGTTTTGGGGTTAAAATTTAAAAAATAAAAGTTATAAGGGTTAAAGTGTTTAAGGGCAATTTTGAAAAGGGAATTTGGGATATTTACACAACTCACTCATTTAAGGCTTCCTGGAGAAGGAGGAGATTAGGTATAGGGTAGAGAAGGGAGATGCAATTTCTCTCTCTCTCTCTCTATTTCTCTCTAGTTTGGATTAAGGATTGAAAAAGCTTAGGGCTTGTGAGTAGCATCTTAAAGGTAATGCTTCCCCTCTTATAGATCTCCCTACTCTTTTTTCCTTAATTTGAGTTATGGATTTAGGGGATTAAGGAATCTTGTTGTTACCGCTATGTGTAAAGAGGAGGATGAAAGAGCTAGATCAGTGGGTTGAATGAGGAGTTAAAGCTTCAATATTAGGTACAAGAACTATTTTGTTATGAGATTTTTCCCTTTTTTCTTGTATGTGTCCTCTTTGATGAGGTTAAAGGTTAAATCTAGTAGTTTAGATGAGTTTAGAATGGTTTAAAGCTTTAATGATCATTACTATAAATGGTAAAGTGAGATATGGGATTTAACTGGGTTTCTAGGTTTCTTTTGAGCTATGCTTGTTAAGATCCCTTGCACAGCCGTGCGTGGTGTTTCTCCTTCCCATGCACAGCCGCATAAAGCCTCCTTCCCTTAAATGGATGTGCATCCTTTTTCCCCATCCCTTTTGATATTTTCTTTGCATGGCTGTGTATGGCTCTCTTTTACCCTAACATGGTCGTTCAGGCCTCTTTTACTTCAACTTGCATAGCCAGCCGGCCTTTTGTTTCATGAAATACATGGCCAAGCATAGCCTTTCCTATCCTAGTGCACGACCACTTGTACACTCTCTTTTCATTGGTTCTCCTTCAGCCCAGGTTATAAATCATTCATGAATTATTGAACCCAGTATAGTAATATTTAATTAGGGTAAATTAAGCTAACCATGAGTAATGTGTATGATGATTATATATATATATATATATATATATATATATATATATTAAAGTGGTGGTTGGTAGGCTATATAATTTCTAATGAATTAATTAATTTGTGAAGTCTTCCTAAGGATAAATTCTAGAAAGATATAGTTAAAAAGGTATAACTATAAAATGAGTTATTATCGAAATTTAAATGACATGAATGTTATTATAAGAGGGAGTAGATTGTATTAAGCTGTGACTCACGTAAAGCCACTAGTGTACTGTATATGACATGGTCTCTAGATTTGAGAATCCCTATGTATGTATATATGTATATAGTGAGAATGAGAAGTACTAGATTCTTAAAACCTATTGAGTTGAGGTATGGGGTTCACTTGAAAGTTGATTTAGAGAGACTTGCATATGGCAATACCAATATGAATTGTTTTGCTAGAATGTGTTATTCTATTCAATATGTCTTATATAGTTAGGTTCAAGGTATATCTCTTACCAAAAGAAATGGTGTTACCTAAATTGCTACGCATTGATGTGTCTTACAATGGCATAAAAATACTATGATATGGCTTATTGACAATAAGACGATAGTTGCAAGATTACATGTCTAAGTTAAAAGAGATGGGATATTACATGTTATACTTAGTTAAGAGACTATAGAGGTTTGGTTATGCTCCAAGTCATATTAGAAGGTAGTGACTAGCCTTGATGTAAGGAGCATGCTTATCTGTTTGCTCATGCACTATGTCTTATTATGTTAAATGCATGTCCGCTAGTATTATGCTGACGTATGGAAGGGATTAATCTTACATAACTTACCTGGGTATAAATGTTATAAGATGCAAAGCATATGTAAGGTGATTGATGTATAATGAGAACAATAGCATTTTTTATATGAAATATGACTTTAAGCAAATGAAGTAATGAATAAAGAAGAATATGTAAATCAAAGATGTTATTGAAAGTGGTAAATCCTACAGGTCTTAGTTCAATTATGGATTAGATAGGCATGCCTACAGGGATACAGTTGCAGTTGCTATAGTTGATCCCGTTTGGGTTCATTGTTAGTTCTTTTAATGGAACCATAGCTTGGCCCTTTTGGGTCCATCATTTGATATCTTCAGATATCCATCGTTTGATACCTTCAGATATCCATTTTTTGATATCTTCGGATATCCATTATTTGATACCTTCGGGTATCTATTGCTCTTGCTATCCACCTTTTGAACTAGTACTTAGGCAAGCTATTAAAGATTAAAGATTAAGAAATGTGCTCAAAATAAAGAAATACATAAATCGATTTCTTTACTTATATAATGTAAGTATGATGAATGGCCTATTATATTATTTTATCATAAGTTCCTTTGGACTATAAACTGTTTCAATGAAATGAAATTTTATGTTAAATATTATATAATGGTTAAGGTTCCCGAGTGAGTTTAATGTGCTTTGAAATTTATTGAAATGTATGCATATGATATTAAGTTTTTGTTGGGCAATCATGATATGTAATGCTTGTTCTCTACAATTACATGCATATCTGTTAGTTATATATGTAAATATTTACACATATATGTGTATACTGATAACTTTGACATATGCCTGAGGACCGTGTATGACATAATATGATGTTGCATGATATTTAGTTTGCCATGCTAGGATAGCATTAAAGAATACATGATATAAACCGGAATTGTGAATTGTAAATGTATTTTATACTTGAGATTATGTGATATATGAGAAGTAATTATGCCTAACCATATCTTTTATAGACGTTCATGACACATGCACTCCTTATGCTTTGAATGAACATTAAATGCATATGATTGAAGTTTGTACTATTAATAATCGTGATGTCTAGATTCATAAATGAAAGGATTATGAGGTGCACGAACTATGCTAATTTATCAAGTAAGAGATTTGATTATAAAAGTAAATTGAAAAGTCTTCAGAAACTAGATGAGTTCAAGTAATACTCTAGATTATTGTAAGAATAATACTTGTTGTTAAAGTTGACGACTCCTCTAGAATGTTCATTGTAAATGATTAATATTACATACTCATGTTTTTTATTTATTTAATTTTGAAGGTTGTACTGATGATGTATTGATGATATTTTTGGTAAAAATTGTCCATAGAGTTTTGTTCCCCACTAAGCTTTATAGCTTAGCACGGGTTTGTTTATCCGTGTAGGTTTCTGGGCAAGCTCTATTTTGGTTTGATAGCTATAGTGGCTTAACCCATTTTAAGGAAAAGATCTGGCAGGTTGCAATTGTCCTTGAGGTTTCCATATGTATTGTAGGCCCCTTTATGTCATGGCTCCTCATTTTGGAGTTTGATTTGGTTATGTTATGGCATGTAATTAGGCATATTATTATTATTATTATTATTATTATTATTATTATTATTATTATTATTATTATTATTATTATCATTATTATTATTATTATTATTATTATCATTATTATTATTATTATTATTATTATTATTATTATTATTATTATTATTATTATTATTATTTTCTGCCTGATCTTTACTAGCTCTATGTTAATATTGATGATTTTGCATGTCTTGTGGATTAGGGTGTTACATTTAGTATATCTTTGACCTCTACATTCTTTTTGCCTTTCAGCTGGATGGCAAGTAATTTCTTTGTCAAAATCTCTTCAGGTGCTTCCTTATCCCGAACTGAATGGTGCAGTAGAATCTTTACATCCAAAAAACCCTCAACTAGCTTGATAATCCCTTGTTCCTTGTCAAAGACATCATTGAATAGCTCAAATCGTAGCACTAGACCATCCTTTGTCAACTAAGGTTCATTCTCCCCATAGTAGAGGCAAATGTCAAAAGCTGGCATAAAGCTCTAATAGATATGGGGAATCCTCTTCTATGCTTCCTTCCTTTACCTTTTTAACTGGAACCACTAAAGCCTAACCCCTTTTTATATTTATAACCCTTAATAGGCACACCAGTTTGAAGACCTTAGGAGTTCTTACCTAAACCAATACCAGGATGGAAATTTATCTTCTTCATCATGTTAACCACTTGGGGGCACTTTGTAAAGCTACTCTCACCTTTTTCATCACTGATGGCAGATATATGGAACCCACTGAAGGGTTGTTTAGCTATCTCAAGTACAAATACCTAATTTTTCCTTCCAACTTTAATAGTGATCACCTGACCATCATGGGGGATCTTTATCATCTGATGAAGGGTGAAAGGCACTCTACCCAGCTTGTGAAACCATTGTCTTTCTAACAGCATAAAAAAGTTAGCTAGAATAGGTAGCACCATAAATTCAGCTTCTATTTCAATGGGTTATATCTTCACCACAGCTATAAAGGTTCCAGCAGCTTGTCTTTGGAGTTGTTGACCCATTGTCCACCATCACACATGTTATATGCTTGCCATTCACCTAGGCTTTGATGTACAGAGGGTGGTAATGATTTCTTCCTTCAACAGGTAAGTCTACATCATAGTATATAGCATTCTCTCATATTTCCCCCTTAACCAAATCCAGTAACTCAGAAGGCAAGATAGTAGTAGCGATAGTAAATTCACTCAGGGCTTTAACTAGCTTCTGCCTGTGTGAGGGAGATTATCTCAACAAGTCCCAGATGAAGATCTGTGCATTTGTCTTCTTCAGCTATTTGATTATCTGATTGCCCTCAACGTCCTTTTCTATGAGAACTACTAAAGAATCTATTTGCCTTTCAACCTTCGAGGCCACTATTCCACTCCTCATGACTACCTTAACCTTCTTCTCTTATCTCACTTCTTCTTCACTTTCATTAACTTCATTAGCTGAGCTCTAAATATCAATGAGCACTAAAGTCCCCTCATCCTCAGTTTCTATAGGGTTATCCTAATAATCAATCATTAAAACTGGTCGATTTTCTTCAATTGGCTCTATTACTTTGGGGTGGAATGAGTAATGACCACGTACTCATTCCCATACAAGTCATTTATGACATAAAACTCGGGCAAACTAAACCTAATCATAAACACTAGAGGTGACACAAAATTGTAACCTCCTTCTTCTTCTTATCTTTCGTTTTAGGATCTGAAATCTACTTGCTATCTATCAAATCCTAAATTTTATTCCTCAGGGAGCAAAAATAATCGGTCAGATGCCCAATATGCTGATGGTATGCATAGTATTAAAATGCCCAATAAATTTTATTCCTTGAACTGGCTTCTATAGCAGATACCTCTGCGGTCTTCTTTATTTTATTCAACCTACTATTGTTCCCTATTGCCTTATTAGTATTAAAATTCCTCTTTGCATTTTCACTGCTCGCTCTCCTAGATAAATACTCACCCTCAACTTCTACAGCTATATCCTTCAATAACTCCCAGTTATTTAGACCTTTCATCTTTAAACCATCACTTAGGTATGAGTTTGCTTTCCTAATGAATCACCTAATGTGATCGACTATGTTTAGCTTCCTTTTTATCTCCAAGACCTTATTCCTCCACTTGGTAAGGTATTCATGAAAGGATTCATCATGTTTTTGCTAAAGCAACTCAAGGTCCTTCGAGGTAACTTCCATCCTAGTGCTACAATCATACTACTTAAAAAATTCTTCCATCAAAAGATCCTAATCCTCTTTGGTATGCCTATTTAGTCCATGGTACCAATCTATTGCAGGTCTTGTCAAACTTAGGCAAAAGTACTCTACCTTCTATTTTTTAGATAAGGTTTTCCCCTTCATGATCAGTGTTACTATTTGACATGTATCGATGGTTTTGAGGTTCCATCAAACCTTGGCAAGTCAAGCATCTTAAATCTTTGGGACAATGGTTTATCCCCATCCAAATCCTTATCTTTGAGGTTCATTCTCCTACCAGCAGATAACAGCCTGGACATAGCCTTAATTTTTTCCTCCATCTTCTTGAAGGTTGGATCCTCAACATTAAGAACTCTAATTCCCATGTTCATGACTGGAGGGATATATTGTTTTTCTTCTTCTTTTATAAAGTCGTCATTAAGATCATTCCTTCTTTCTTTCCTAAGTAGGCCTCAAAGCACAGTAACATTAGCTATGACACCATTCTCAATATGTGTCAGCTCTGTTATCTCATAAGCAAGAGCTGTAGGCTGCGTACTGATGTTAGGTGCTATAGAAGCCACCATCCCACCAATCATAACCATAAGCCTTTCTTCAAAATCCTAAAACCTCATATCTAATCTTCGATCTAAATCATCTCGCAATTTTAAAGGCCCAGTAGGGGTAACATTTGGCCTTTACCTTTGGAATGGAAACCTTATTACCATATCATCCACTCTTTTGATCTCATTTCCCCTTTTGATTTCATTCAATCCTTCATTCTCCACATCTAAATAGATTTCTTGGCTACTTTCTAACAATTTACTTGAACCCCACTCAGAACTAACCTCTATCTAATATCAGCAAACTAGATATGGATCTTTAGACCAGTCATTCGTCTGACCCTTCAAACAACTTAGATGAGTCTATGATGACTGTGAGAGTTAGATGTTAGGAGTGATGCATGATGAATGATGCATGAGCATGGTATATACACGATGCATGGATGAAATGTATGATTCTGTTAGGGTCAATCACAAACACACACAAGTATAACAATAGCCTTCTAATCTTATTATCTTTTATAGGATGTCATATGATCTCTTTCCTAGGTGGGCTTAGCCTATGGGTTAACAAGGTACCTAATGGGCGTGCATAGTGCACAACCAAAAACCAATAGCATAACCTCTCTAAATGAAAGCACAAGCATATGGGTTTTAACCATTATGTATTTTGACCAACTCAACTAAATTGGCTCGGGCTCTTCAAGCATGGCAGCCTTTGACTGGTACCCTCCTAATTTGCTTGAGTTTGGTTAATATATAAGGGTCCACATAGCATGCAAACATTATTATGGTTATACAACCTAGGGGAAATTACTATTGTCATTACATAGGCTTTGGTCAAGGGTGATGAAACTTTAGGGCTATCCAAGCATGGTTATTGCCAATAGGTATAGCTCAACATGAGCATAATGACCGATGGATCATCATTTTATATAACATTAGGCATTGAACTTAGGCTAGTTGGTCTCTTTGACACCTCCCTATATTAAGTGAACAGAAGGCATGCTTTAGGATAACACTAGGGCTAAAAAGGGATGCCTAACTTAATTCTAAAGCTCTAAAATGTATGTAAGGAATGTAGTTTAGAAAAGATAAAGGATCAAATAATAAAACCAAATTATAAAAAAATTAATCGAGATGCTTTTTGAATGAAGGTCTCATAAGGAGTCCCTGTTGCAGTGTATTTTCTTAATACCCTAGTCTCTAAGACTTAGATAGAGTGAGAGGTGTGTTGAACATTGGAATCAAATTTTGGATATAAGTGCTATCTTCTATTATCTAGTTGGATACTAAGATGGATAGGCAATGATAACAAAATTGATTTGGTTAATTTAATTCCTTACTAACTAAACTAATTATCTAATCTAAATTACAAAGTATAACTTACAATTAATAAATAAACATATTAGAATTACAAAGCATCAATTGATCTTACAAAAATGCAAATAAACACATAAGCATGCATTGAATGAAGAATAAAGCCTACTATCCCTAGATGTAATTCTTATTGTCAAATAAAGACATTCCCGTCTACAGTCTATGAGCACTCTCATGTCATTATAGAGATAGATGAAAATCATGAAGTTCTATGCCTATTTTTTAGCTCCTTAAATTGAAACTCTTCTTTCCCAAGTGATTTCTAACTTCAAGTAAGATTAATTACTTTTCCACCAAGATGTCCCAATTCTTATTGTGAACAAATTGATTAACATATTATATATGGTGATCAAGCATACAAAATAAATTAAGAATCTAATTAAACTTAATTCATTCATACTTAAACAAAATATTGTGTATAGATAAAGATCAATTCATACTTCCAATTCTAAGAACATGAAGTTAAACTAAATATGTATTGAGAAAATAAACACATAAGATAAGAGAAATTAAACTAAGAAGGATCTAAAGAAGAAAAGAAAGTAGAAAACTCATTAATACTCCTTGAGTAACCTCTTTTGCTCTCTCCTCTTCCTTGGTGTATTTTTCTTTCTCATAATCGCTCTAATTTGATATGTAAGTTACAAAAGTAGTTTTTTTCTAACTTGTTCTCTATGTAACCATATGTAACTCTTAGTTGTTTTCATGATTTTATAGGCCTAAAGATGTCCCAAATGGTGCCTTTTTGGAGAGTGGTTGAAATTTTAAAGAGGTGCTTGAAAGGTTGCAAATGTTGGTCTCTATCATGAGTCAGCACACCCCTTATCGAGTTAGACTAGTCGGCACACTAAGGCTCTGTAGCAAGTCATTATGTATTAAATGAGTTGTCACCACCTCAACTACTTCATGAGTTGTATCAACACAGCATAAGTTGGCATACTAAGTCCCTGTGATGATTCAACACAGGCTCTTGAATTCTCTAAAGACCTTTTTCCTCTATTCTTCAATGAAAATGCTTTCAATTATGCTTCATTCCACTCAATTAAGTACATTTAACTACAAAACACAAAAGACATAAAAAAAAGTAACCTAAAACATAACAAAATACATAAATATACCTAAGAAATAAACATAATATCACACTATATAGCTATGTTAATTTGCTTGGCATCAAATTCCCCAACACTTAAACTTTGCTTGCCCTCAAGAAAGAATGTAAAAATCCAAGTGAGGAAACTAATCAAAAATCATTTGCCTTCAAAGTTAAGAAGAGAGTTTCTTTAAAAATCATCTTTTGTCATGAGAAATGTGCTTAAAATAAAGTATTCAAATAACTAATTCCTAATGCTCAACAATGATAGAGTAGACAAGTTGCATAACATAGATAATAAATTTAACATACTATCTCAAATTATTAAAATCAAAATCAAGAACATAAAGGTAATAATCTAACCAAATTATCCAACTATGATGCACAATCATCAAACTTAGAGGTTCAAGAGCAACCATAGCCATTGGGACAAATGAAAGCTCACATATTAACTCACAATTCTCATGGCATTTATGCCCCATCCCACTTTATTTATTTTTTAAGCAATCTTAATAGGTGTATTTTATGCTCCATCCCACTTTATTTAATTTTTAAGCAATCTTAATAGGTGCATTTTATGCTCCATCCCATAAGATGATTTTGATTTTTCGTGCTCTCTTTGTTTTATTTTTTCTTTTTTTTCTAGTTCCTCATCCATTATAATGAGTATTATGGCTAGTTTCTTTAAGACCATAAAAGCTCTTAAAACACAAGATTTGAATCATGCCATCATAGACATCAAGCATAACTAGAAAATTGTCTAAACATTCTAAACTTTGAAAGATCGTAAGAAAAAGTTAAGACCTATACCATAAGAAACTTAAGATTCTATCAATTGAAGATTAAAAACAAGCTATTGACATGGAATCAAATTGCACTTCATCATGCCAAGAGAACTTAAAGAAACTACTTAAAATAAAGATAGGAGACAAATGTAAAAGCATAAAACTTAGCATAGCAAACTAAACATATCACACATGCAAAAATAAAAGTAAACTATCGAAAATAAAATAAATAAAAACATATAAAAACACATCCCTTCCCCCACACTTGAGCTTTACATTGTCTCTAATGTGAACCTAAAACAATAAAAATGAGAAGGAAAAGAAAAACTTCCCTTAGTCTTCCGAAGGAGAAAGTGGTGGAGAGCCCATAACATACCCCACTTGAGCTATAAAAGTATCTAGCTTGTACTCCATCCACCATTTTCCTTCTTGCAAGGTTCCTTTACATTTTCTCCATAGAAGTCAATTTGCCTTTGCATGGCTTATTAGCCTTCCAAAACTTACTCCCACATTCTAGAAGAACCGCTATAGGCATAATGAGTTTCTCAATGGGAATTTCTATAACTAGGCCTACTAGCTCCCTCATAATAATGGGCTTAAATAATTGCTAATACATCATAAGTCTCTTCATGGGAAGGAACACCAAAATCATGTCCTTCCTCTTTTTCATTCTCCTCTTGCACTTTTTCTTGAGGTAAAGGTGGTGGTTTTTGTTCCAATCCTTCTAACCATAATGATAACATATAGGAATGAACCTCATTTAGCCATCAAACACTTCTCCTTGAATTAAAGTATGTTTAGTGAAATAAACGCACTCAAGCAACTGGGTTTCTTTAATTAAATTATAATCCAAAGCCTTGGCAATGATAGTCACTACATGATCATAAGTGATAGGACTATCTTTCCTAGAGATGTATGCTAGCATTTGATTAAAAAGCTAATAAATCCAACAAACTTGCTTATATTATGAATGCACCACGTTAGAAATAACTCTTGGTAAGTGACTCTATTAAACTCATATTTATGAAAAGTCACACAAGCAAGGACTTTATGCAAAAGCCAAAATTTCAAGTCTTTAATAAACATAGTGTTGCCCTTCTTAGGTTGAAATGGAGTTTGTAAATCAGTCAAGAAAGTCCAAAAAGCATGCACATCAAAATCTTTAGGAGGATCACACAAATCATCTCTTCTAAATCCAAACACACTATGCATAAATAAGCAAGTAAACTTATGCTCATTACCAAATAGATAAAATCCCAACACTCTAAAGTCATTTTCATTCACCTCTAAAGTAGTATAAAACTCCAACACCAATTTAACAAAAGTAGACTCATGCATAGAAAGAAACCTAGCAAGACCACAAAAACTCAAAATATTATTTGAAGTTTCAAGCATACCTAAGTCTTTCAAGAGGTTAGTAGAAAGATACTTAGAAGCCATAAGTCCGCTAGTTCTAAGACAAATAAAATTAACACCTTCCTCATGAGAAGAAATAGAAAATGGTGCAATGTATATGGAAGTGAGGTCTTTATCTTAAGAAGCTTCCTCTTAAGGCCTTGAAGATGTAGATCCTCTAGTCCTTGGCATCTTAAACAATATATAAGAAAGACTTAAAAGAAAAATGAAAATAAACTTGATGAAGAACACTTGAAATATAAAGAAAAACAAAGAGAACTAAAAACTTAAAAAAAAAGGGTTTGAAAGAAATAAAGTAAAAGAAAACTAAGATGGAGTAGGGTAAAAAAAATAAGTCATATTTATAGTCAAATAACTCCTTTAGGAACAACAAAAGTTTGCCACAATAAAGAAGATTGAAGACTAGTATATATATAGGGAAAGAAATTGTTGAAAAGGGATTAGAAAAAGTAGGAGATGTTATGACCGTTTATAGGAAAAGACACAACCCTTTAGGGTTTCTCACTTCTTTTTAAATCAATATGAAAAGAAAAACTTAAAAATAATGATAGAAATTAAAGATAAAACAAAACTGAAATAAGGCATTTAAAGAACATAAAGTAGATAAATTTTTGGCTAAAATATTTTTTTGGTGTGTCACGAGTCGGCATGAAGGGAATGACTCGGCACGAACACTATCTGTAATGAGTCAGCATAAGTGTCATGATTTGGCATAGACATAACTCTTCATGAAATGGCACAACTATTGGTGATGCGAGACATAACGATTAGAAATGACTCAACATATAACTCGACATAACCTGCAAGTCATCAGAAAAACCCTTTAAAATGAGGCATCATGAGTGTTACGACTCATCACACTTCTCCCTAAAACTCAAAAACAAAAACTTGAAAAAACTCAAAGAAAACCATTAAACTATTAAAAATAATGTGTAAATAAGAAATAAAACACAAAAACAAACAACAAACATACTTATAAACAGATTAAAACAGTAACATTAAAAAAGTGGTTAAAGGAAAACTTAATAAGACTCAACTAGCTATCCTAAACTACTAGATGTATTGAACTTCTTCATCCATGATCATTATCCTCAAATTGATGCACATAAGCACTCTCTCTATTATAAGTCTTAATAAGCTCTAACCTCAAACAATCATATATCTCACCATCAATACACTCATCAATAATATCAAAAGAATCAATTATATGAACACTTTCTACTAGTGAAGACCTCATCATCTGAAAGACATCAAATTTTATACTTTCATTATTCACCTCTAAGCTAATTTTGCCTCTTTCCATATCAATGAAAGCACCAACTAGGAAAGGCCTTCAAAAAAATATAGGAATTTCTAAGTCCTCTTCCATTTCTAGTATAACAAAATCGGTACGTATAACAAACTTACCTACCTTAGTAGGAACATTTTCAATAATACCTAGGGGATGAGTAATGGTTTTATTAGCCATAGACAAACACATACTAGTAGGATTAAGGTCACCTAAGTCCAATCTTTTATAGATAGAATAAGGCATAAGACTAACACTAGCACCAACATCACAAAGAGCCTTCTTAAAAGGAACACCACCTATAACACAAGGAACCTTAAAACAACCAGGATCCTTTTACTATGGTAGAGACTTGAAGTAAATAGCCCTTGACTTTTACACTAATGACACTAAATAATATTCTTCTATATTGCTCTTATATATAGTTATGTCTTTTAAAAAATTTTCCCATGAGAGCATATCTCTTATAGCATCCATGAACAAAATAGTGATAGTTATATCCTTAAGATAATTTAAATACTTGTCAAATTGCTTATCTAAATTCCTTATTAAAAACCTTCGGGGAAAAGGCAAAGTGTTCACATCTATTTTAGGCTTATCTTTCCTATTAAGTTGGTCATCTTTTTTTACCTTCTTTATGCTTAACAACCTTATCAGTATTATCAACTACATTATGCACATTAGACTCAATATACTTACCATTAGATTCATCATCTTAAGCTAACACTTTCTTACCATTTACCTCATGATTATCAACCTCCTTACCACTTCTTAGAGTAATTTCTTGACAAGTCTCTTTTTGAGAAAACTCGTGTTGGCTTGGTAGCTTTCCCAAGGGTTGAGAACTTAAAGAAGCCTATTAGGCAATTTGAGTCTCTAAAATCCTAGTATGGGCAGTAAGTTGTTCAAGCTTTGCATTAACTTGCTTTAATTGCTCATTATTATTTTTATTTGTAGCAATTTGCTGACCAATGAATTGTTCAATAAGGGATTCAAGATGGGATTTTGGTTGTAAGGAACTAAAAGGTGGCTTCACAGGAAAACTAGGTGGATTTTGTAGTTTAGGCATGGGATTGCTTGGAAGGTTGAGTTATAATGAAGTGTTAGACCAAGAAAATCTAGGGTGGTTACTCCATAGGGGATTATAAGAATTATAATTCAATCTTCCCCTTTGGTTAAAACCACTTTGAACAAAATTGGCTTCTTCATTGTTATTCACAATGCATTATGTGTAAGAGTGAGATCCTCCATACATCTCGCAAGCAACACTTGAATTATCAATAGAATTAACTTGAGATTTACTTACCAATTCGGTGAGTACATCTACCTTTGCTATCAATAAATTGATGGTATCAAGCTACAAGACTCCTTTTACTTTTAACATAGTTGGCTTATCTCCTATGTACCCTTATGATGTAAGTCCCTCAAACAAAGTGACTGCTTCTCTTGCTGTCTTCTCCATCCATATACCACTTGAGGCCATATTGACTATATTTCTATTTTCATCCATCAAACCATTATAAAAAATTTGAGAAATCATCCAATAGGGCAAGCCATGATGAGGACATTGCCTTTAGAGTTCCTTAAATCTCTCCTATGCTACATAAATTGTCTCATTGGAATGTTGCCTAAAAGTTATAATCTTATTTCTGAATTTAGTCATCTTGTGAGGTGGAAAATATTTATGTAGGAAAGCTTAATTCAATGGATCCCATATAATAATAAACTTACTAGGAAAACTAGCCAGCCATAACTGTGCCTTGTCCTTAACCAAAAAAGGGAATAACCTAAGTCTAATTGCATCATTCATAACTTCACTGATCTTAAATGTTGCACACACATTAAGAAAGGCCAATATGTGGGCATAAGGATCTTCTCCTTAGAGACCACCAAATTGATTATTTTGGACCATTTAAATTACGGTAAGCTTGATTTTGAAGTTATTGTTGGGTATAGTAGGTGCCACAATACCTCCAAAACTCCTCAAAATGTCAAGCATTGCAAAATCTCCCAAAGTACACCTCTTTTGTTCAACCATAACATTGGAACTTTGGTCTTCCTTTTCTTATTGCTTTTGTTCTTATTCCCTACGCAAAGCATGAAAAGTTCTATCAATTTCAGGATTAAATTAAAGAAGATTATCACTACTACTACTACTACAAAGAAAATAACAAAACAAACAAAATAAAGTTACTACAAATTAAAATAAACAAAAGGCCTAAATCAATCCTTTTCTTTCCTTAATTAATAAAAATAAACCCTTATAATTTTTGAGCCCCCATCAATGGTGCCAAAAACGTACTATGGTGTATTTTCTTAATATCCTAGTCTCAAAGACTTAGATAGGGTGAGAGGGGTGTCAAACACTAGGAATCAAATTCTGGATATAAGTGTTATCTTATATTATTTAGTTGGATACTAAGATGGATAAGTAATGATAATGAAATGGATTTGGTTAATTTAGTTTCTTACTAACTAAACTAATTATCTAATCTAAATTACAAAGTATAACTTAAAATTAATAAATAAAAATGTTAGAATTAGAAAGCATCAATTGATCTTGTAATAATGCAAATGAACATATAAGCATGCAATGAATGGAGAATAAAGCCTAATATCCCTAGATGTAATTTCCATTTTCAAATAAGGGCATTCCCATTTAGAGTCCATAAGCACTCTCATGTTAACATGAAAATAAATGAAAACCATGAAATTTTATACATATTCTTTAGCCCTTTAAAGTGAAACTCTTGTCTCCTAAGTGATTTCTAACTTCAAGTAAGATTAATTACTTTTCTACCAAGATGTCCCAATTCTTATTGTGAATAAGTTGATTAACATATTATATATGGTGATCAAGCATACATAATAAATTAAGAACCTAATTAAACTTAATTTATTCATACTTAAATAAAAATATTGTGTATAAATAAATATCAATTCATACTTGCAATTCTAAGAACATAAAGTTAACCTAAATACATATTGAGAAAATAAACATACAAGATAAGAGAAATTAAACTAAGAAGGATGTAAGAAGAAAAGAAAGTAGAAAACTCTTTAGTACTCTTTCAGTAACCTCTTTTGCTATCTCCTCTTCCTTGGTGTATTTTTTTTCTCATAATCACTTTAATTTGATATGTAAGTGACAAAAGTAATTTTTTTTCTATCTTGTTCTCTATGTAACTCTTGGTTATCTTCATCATTTTATAGGCCCAAATGTCCCAAATGGTCCTTTTCGGAGGGTGGTTGAAATTTTAAAGAAAGGTTACAAATGTTAGTCTCTGTCATGAGTCGGCACACCCTGTGCCGAGTTAAACCAGTCGGCACACCAAGGCTCTATAACAAGTCATCATGCATAAAACGAGTTGTCACCACCTCAACTACTTCACGTGTCGTATCAACACAGCATGAGTCAGCATACTGAGTCATTGTGATGAGTTGGCACACCCTGTCACAAATTGGCACAAGCTTTTGAAATATCTAAAGACCTTTTTCCTATATTCTTTAAGGAAAATCCTTTCAATTATGCTTTATTCTACTCAATTAAGCACATTTAACATACAAAACATAAAAGACATAAAAGTAATCTAAAACATAACAAAATAAATAAAAAATACATAAGAAATAAACATAATATCACACTATATAGCTATGCTAGTTTGCTTGGCATTAGTCCCTAGTGGAGTTGCCACTATGATGCATGCTAGGTCATCGCTCATTTTTGGTTGGGTTCTTGAGGACTTGTTTTTAGGGTCCGAGATTGAATTAGACTTATTTAACTCATAAATTGGCTACTTCACAATAAAAATGGATCAAGCCCAAATTATTATTGGTAGTTAACCCATGAAGGCATTTACAAATGGGCCCAAAAAAGGAAGATGTCATGGAGTTGCCACCAAATAAAACGTTGAAAAATAAATCTTGACCTTTACTATGCTCGAATAAAGATTGATTGTTTGAGATATTACTTTCATTAGGTATCTCAGTTAGATGTTTATTTTATAATAGAGTTTTAAAATTTAATCCCCTCTCCTCTCTCATACGATGCAAAGTAATTAAATTAAATAAACTTCCTAATAAATTAATAAATTGGTAAATAAATAAATTAAACAACTTCAACTTATTATAGAAGCAAATCATCTAACATACAAGAACAAAGTAATATACATGCATAAATTGGGTTATTTATTTGAGTTGAGAATATTGATTCTCTCATGCATATTTTATAAAAAATAATTTTATTGCATTGCATTGATTTAGGCTAAAAATTAAACATTGGTCCAAGCTTTTAAAGAAAATATAATTAATTTAATAGAAAACATTTTAAATGCTTTTTCCTTTCAACATGCATAAAAATCATATTTTACTAACTATTACATCTCCACAATAATAATACATCCAAAAATACCAAATAAATAAATTTAAAATAAATAAGGCTAGAACAATAAAGGCCAACAAATGATAAAGGAAAGTGGTTGACCGAGGTAATAAGGTAGGTGGACAGTGACTAACTTGGGAGCACGATTTCTCATGCAAAAAACCACATGAAATCCTCCAAAGCTAAAAAAATCAAATACTCGAAAAAAACCACAAAAAAGAATACAAAGTGTAGACAGTGGGTTTTGAGCCAGCTTTTGATAAGGGTTACCCAATGAAGATTGTGTTGTTTCGAAATAGCCAGAGAATAGAATCACGATGCTCTCTTTTTGAATTTTGTATTTTTTTAATGGAAAATTGATTTCAAATAAAATGATTTTTTACTATCTGCTCTCCTTTGGAATTTTTAATGCTTTCAAAAGAGGTATTTTATCAAGGCTTTTGTTTTTTATAAATTAAATTAAAAAAATTAAAATTAAAAAAAGATAAAAGATAAAATAAAATAAAAAGTATAAAAGTAAAAAAAAAATAATTATTATAATAAAAAGAAAAAGAAGATAAAAATGTGAAACAAAAAAAGAGATTAGTTAATTAGGAAGATTAGATAATAAATTGAAGTAAAAATAAACAAATCAAAAATCAAAAAGAGGAAATAAAGGAGAAAATCAAGTAAAAATAAATAGGGAAAATAAACAAAAGGGGAGGACGTGAAGTTAGAGGTATAAAAGAAAAGAATTTAACCTAAAAAATGAGGAGGTAGCCAATTGACAAAAAAAAAAAAAAAAAACTAAAAAGAGAGGGGGCTGCACATTGAGCCAAGGGAGAGAAAACTGAAATCAGAGAGGAAAGGGATAGCAAAGAAAAAAAAGAAGGAAAGGAGGAAAAGAAAGAGAAGGAGAGCAAACACCACCAAGAACACACACGCGTAGACCCGGAGAAGGAACGCAGCAAAACGTTTTCTTGTTGATAATTTTCCATAAACAAAACCGAGAGCAAGGAGGAAGAGACTGGATATTAGATCCGATTCTCTTGGTTATGGGCAACACAAATCCAAGGGTAATATTCACAAGCCTCTCAAACCTCTATTTAAATTGATTCCATTTTATTGACAGTAGCTTTGTGTAGTTTTCCTTTGTGTTATTTTTTAGATTTTCTTTGATTTCTTGTTTGAGTTTGTATATTAATTATCTTTGTGTTCGTTGTTATTCATGATTATTTTCACTCATTAATCCATTTAAACCAATTAAAATCATATGTAGATTATGTAAATTAAATCTATTATTTTTTCTTCTTTTCTTCCACTGTTCATCTTCTTTGTTTTCCTATGTTTTAAATTTTATTTTCTTGATTTTATGTTTCATATATTTGATCTTGTTCTCTTCAATGTAATGGTGAACCATAAATGTTTTTGTGCATGAAACTTTTTTTCCTTATGCTTTATGACTTAAAATTCATTTTTTTCATTCTTGTTACACATATTTGCATCCTGCCGTGACTGATTAGAAGACCACCGGTGAAGCCCGTCTATCCGATGACCGATGCCCATCTCTCCAGCGATCAACGGCCTCCCTACTGCGGCCATCCGTTAGTCCCTTCATGCCACTGCTGCCCTTTCTTTCTTTCTTTTCTTCCTCACGTGTTACTTTCTGCACGTACTTTTCTTTTTTTTTCTATTTCGTATGGCACTATTCATTTTGGATCACAATTGCATGTTAATTCATTTTATTAATTCAATAACACTAATTTGATGTTTTTATGCTTAATTTCATTTTTGTTGTTATCAAAATTATTTATTATATATTTAGGCTTTTTATTAAGTTTTATTGCTATTATTATTTTTATAATTATTATCATTTTTGTAAATATTTTATTAGTTATTTTGTTTTTATACTTACCTAAAACTCTTTTTTTAGCTTATTTGCATGCATTGTTGTCTTTTCTTTTTGCTTTTTTTATGGTTACTGTTCATTTTAGGTCACTTTGCATATTATTGTATTTAACTTGTGTATTTACACTAATTTGATGTTATTAGCCTTAATTTCATTTTTGTTGTTATTAAAATTATTTAATGCATATTTAAACTTTATATTAAGTTTTATTGCTATTATTATTGTTTTATAATTTTTGTCATTTTTGTAAATATTTTATTAATTATTTGGTTCTATGCCTATTTAATATGTTATTTTGTCTCATTTGCATGTAATTTATACCTCCAAGTGAATGAATGGTTGTCTTGCATGGTACTATTCATTTTTGGTCACTTTGGCTGTTAATTAATTTGAACAATTCATTTCACTAATTTGATGGTTTTAGGTTCAATTTTAATTTTGTTATTATTTATTATATATTTAGACTTTATATTAAGTTTTATTGCTATTTTTATAATTTTTGTCATTTTTGCAAATATTTTATTAATTATTTTGTTTTATGTTTACTTAATATCTTTTTATTTGTTTATTTGTGTTAATGTGCCATCTTATTATTATTATTATTATTATTATTATTATTATTATTATTATTATTATTATTATTATTGTTGTTGTTGTTGTTGTATTTGCTTTATTATCATTTTTTAATTATTTATACTATCTTATTTGTCTATTTTATTTGTGTACTAATTCTTTTTCTTTTCTATATTTTGTGAGTACTTAATTTATTTTGCATTGGGGAGTTCATGTTACGAAGTTAATGTGCCTCGGAGAGACAACCTTTGGACGGTTTCATTCCTACCCCTATTATTTATTTGTTCATTTCTTTATATTTTATTATTTATTTTTGACATATAATTATTTTTGGGGATATAATAGATAGTAATAAATGATTTTTGCACGTGATAAAATTTCACTTAAATCATTTTTGAATTATCTAGATTTTCTTTGATAAACATGGACCAATATCCAATTTTTTAGCCTAAATTCACACAACATAATAAAAGCTTTTTTGTAAATGTCCATGATGGAACCAATGTTCCTAACTCTAATAAATACTCCAATATATGTATGTATATTATTCTATTATTTTCTTTGGGATAATTTGCCTCTGTAATAATTAAGTAGGATTTATTTTTAAATATTTATTCCTCTATTTATTTGAATGGAATATTTATTTAATTTTATCACAAATGCATCGTGTGAGGGAGGAGAAGAGATTAATTTCAAAACTCAATTATAAAACCAATACCTAACCAAGATGCCTAATAAAAGTTATGTCTCGAACATCAATCTCTGTTTGGGCATCAAAATATTGAGATTTATTTTCCAACGTTTTGTCAAGTGGCGACTTCATGACACCTACCTGTTTAGGCCTACTAGTAGATACCTTCATAAGTTAGCTACTAATCATAAATTAGGCTTGATCCCTCTTTATGGCAAAGTAGCCAATTCATGAGTTAAACGAACCTTATCCGATCTCGAACCCTAAAAGTGAGCCTCTAAGAATCAAACTCGAAATTGAGCGAAGGCTTCAGCATGAATAACAATGGCAACTCCATTGGGGACTAAAAAGAGCTTGCTCCAAAAAAATCTTGGTTAAGTTTTTTATAATTGATTTTTATTAATTAAACCTATCTTTTTTCTATACTGTATTTTTTGTATTGATCTTAAAGTCTTAGAATTAAGTTAGGCATCTCTTTTTAGCCCTGGTGTTATCTTGAAACATGCCCTATGTTCACTCAATATAGGAAGGTATCAAAGGTACCAGCCTATGTCTAGTAGCAAATGGTATATAATATGGTGATCTACTAATCGTTATACTCATGGTGAGCTAGATCTATTGGCAGGAACCATACTTGGATAGCCCTAATATTTTATCACCCTTAACTCAAGCCCATGTAATGACAATAGCAACTTTTCCTAGGTTGTATAACTATAATGATGTTTGAATGCTATGTGGACATTTATGTATTGACCAAACTCAAACAAATTAAGAGGATACCAGTCAAAGGTTGCCATGCCCGATAGGACCAACTCGATCTATGTGAGTTAGTCAGAATATATAATGGCCAAAACCCATACGTTTGCACTTTCAATTAGAGAGATTATGCTACCAATTTTTTGCCTTATACCATACGTGTTTGTTGGCTACCTTATTGAACCATGGGCTGAGCCCACTTAGAAAAGAGATCACATGACCTCTTATGTGGGAGAAATAAGGTTGGAAAGCTTTTGTCTACGTTTGTGTGTGATTATGGTTGACATCTAACAAAAACATTCATTGTATTCATGCATCATATATATACCATATTCATGCATTATTCATAATACATCACTCCTAATGTTTGATTCTTACAGTCATTATAGATTCACTTAGGTGATTCAAAGGGTCGATCAATCATTTTATCTGGAGATTTGTGTCTAAGCTACTAGTGTTGAGATTAGAGTTAAATTCAGAGTTAGGGTCTGAGATTAGTTTAGAGTTTGGTTCAATCGAGCTTTTAGAAAGTAGACAAAAAACTATAGAATGATAAAATATCTTAAGATAAGAATATCTGCTTCAAGGGTAGACTAGCCTTTATTTTGATGCCTTCGGTTCCACAAGATACATTAGATAGAAAGTTAGATAGAAGATATCAAGAGCTTGAAAAGAGTCTATGGGCTACAATTATAAACTTGCTGGACTTGAAATTGGTAAAATTTGAGAAAAGTTTGTTAGCTGGAATTGAGGATTTGCTTACACCATCAGCTAAATCTCAGCATAAGACCCTGTAATTCCCAGCCATTGAGACTGAAGAGGCCTTTGCAATGGTTAATGGCAAAGCTACAAAAGAGTACCGACCAAGAAAATGAACATCCAAGGTAATGACCAGGCCATAAGGATTTTAGTTTCAACAGTGGTTTAAGATCATTATAGTATCATGGATAAACCATTGTCTTAGCACCTTACTCATCTCAATGAGCAAGGAAAATTACAATCGCTCACACCTAAACCTGCCAGGGAGTAAGGTAAATCACATCATCAAGTAAACCAGTATTGTGCCTATCATCAACACATAGGACATCTAACAGATAAATGTCAGACTCTAAGAGATCATATCCAAAACATAGTTGATTCTAAATAGGAAACTGATGAGGCACTACTAGAAAAATGCAAAATAGCAACGATATAAGTCATCGCTAAATGATATTTTTTCATCACTAAATCAGTTTAACGACAACATAGCGATGACATACATTTTGAAACAAAAGTCGTTATAGCAAAATTTAGCAATAATAACAAGTTATCACCAAATTTTAGCGAGAACTAAGAGTTGTTGCTAATTATTTATCGCCATTTCGCTACAACAATATTCCAGATAAATTTTATGATGAGAATATTTTCATCGCAATATTGCTGTGATATTGTTCATGCCAAATGTTACGATGACAGTATTGTCATGACATTATTCATGCTAAATTTTGCAACAATATTTTTATTGCAATATTGCTACGACATTATTCACATTAAATTTTACGACAACAGTATTTTTGTCGTAATATTGCTACAACATTATTCATACTAAATAGCTACTATTCAGATATGTTAATCTCACACTAAATTGAAATTATTTTTTAATTTATTAAATTAATATGTAAATTTAATCATTTAAATAATAAACCATGGATGATAAAGTTATATTTATAAACTACTTAATATTTTATATAATAATATATATATTACTGAAAAAAAAATTTTTACAAATGAATATCATTGTTGATTCTATATCTAAAATAATACATGCATATATAGCAATAATAAATGTCGCCCAAAATGTTCTACTATATACTTATAATTATAATGTAAATACATGCATTTACTTCTAAATCTGTTACTGAAACAGTTGTTGCTGTATCTTCATCTACTAGTAGATTTGTCTGACCCAGTAATCAACTTAAAAAGAAGGTTATTCATAGCAAGGATAACAACACCTTGTAGACAAAGTGCACCAACATCAAGGATGACAACCTTCTATTAACATACCTAAAAAAATGCTTTTATCTATGATACTTCAGAATTAAAGCAATCTAAAATTAGAAGATAAAGAAGCATATTATCACATCATCTTAAACAGATTAATAAGAAGTAAGACAACATGAAAAAGAAGTTACACATCTAGTATAAATGCAACCTTTAGATTCTCCAATATCTTATCAAGATTAGCTCAATGAAATAATATTTTATGCTAATCATAAATTTGACAAAGAATTCCATATTATTAAAAATAGAGCACTCAGATAATTGAAGACTAGCAAAACATAATTTTCTATAAGACTAAAGATTATATGATGAACCTCACCAATTCCCATAAAAGCACACATCATTACCATAATAATATTTACATTTTCAAATATTACACTTACACTCATAATATAATGCTTATTTATAACTTAATTTCTTATTTACATATTTGTAAAAAAAATAATACTTTTCTTACATATTATGAATCATCAAGTACTACTACTAATTTCATTAATTTCATGCAGAATTTAAATGCCAGTCAAATGAATAACCTGATAGACTTGTTGGAACCGACTCCTACACTAGTATACCTCCTAAATTAAAATGTCCACATTTTTGGTAACTCAGTTGTTGAGGGCATCACACCAATTTTTACTAAATTGATAGTGAATAGCATATTATTAAAATAAAAAAGCAATTTGCATTTTAATATTTAACCTTAAAAAATTAAGTCCAAAAGAGAAAGATAATCATAACTACATAATATCAAACTCTAAAGTAGTAAATTGTGTACAGATACAACTTAAAAAAGCTAAGTTCCAACAGATCAATCCTCATTACTCATCATAAGCAAATAACAAATGACTTCAATGTAAAAAAAAAACTAATAATGTTCTCGAAGTAGTAAAAACCAAAATAGAAAGCACATTAACACATTTGAAATATGCACCAGCGAACATTTTGGAATACTAGATATGATTTGGAGAATTCAATGCATATTCAAAACCAACCTAAACATAAAAAAGTTCTCTTTCTTAAGAAAAGAAAAAGTAAAAGAAATAAAGTCCAATATTTAATCATACATATAACCAAAAATGAAAAATATATTTAGTGAGATACTTAATATACTACCACTAGCACGCATAAAAAATGATATTTACTAAAGAATTTGAAACATTTGACATGGACCCATCTTGATTGCTAAACTTTTCATAAACCCAACTTTCTTTTTAGCTATATCTTGATACATGTTCCTTAAGAATGAAAAGATGTTGTCTCCAAGAAATGTCAGATGACTTAGTACAAAAAAAAATATATATATGAATAACTAGAAATTGCTTGCCAAAGGTGAATAAATTTTTACCCTTACTTTTCAATACCAAGAACATGCAAAATGTATAATTGCAAATCCTAATAGGCAATACCAGTCGCTTCAAAATCTCTTAGGACTATTAGTACTATTTCATTAGAAACAACAGAGAGTTTACCAAAAAGTTTTTCCAATATAAACTAATTTAACCTATTTGGAATAAAATCAAATACCAAACTCAACTTACAATTGGTGACCAGCATAGTTAATTATGTGATCTCAACAGTCAATGTTACACTACTAAAAAAATGCAAATTAGTGATGACTTTTATTTTTTTCGTCACTAAATTAGTTTAGCGATAACTTAGTGACGACTTTTATTTTGAAACAAAAGTCGTTGTAGCAGAATTTAGCTACAATAAGAAGTCATCGCTAAATTTTAACAACGACAGAAGGTTGTTACTAAATAATTATCACAATTTTGCTACAACAATGTTCACGCAAAATTTTGTAACAACAGTATTTTCGTCACAATATTACTACAACATTGTTCACATAAAATTTTACAACAACAATATTTTTGTCGTAATATTGCTACGACATTATTCACGTAAAATTTTGTGATGATAATATTTTTGTCGCAATATTGCTACGATATTGTTCACACAAAAATTTTGCGACGACAGTATTTTCTTCGCAATATTGCTACGACATTGTTCACGCTAAATATATGACATTGTTCATGTAAAATTTTAGGATAATGATATTTTCATCGCAATATTGCTATGACATTGTTGACGCTAAATAGCTACTATTTAAGCATGCTAATCCCTCGCTAAATTAAAATTATTTTATATTTTTAAATTAATATGAAATTTTCATCATTTAAATGATAAGTCAGATATGACAAATTTATATTTATAGACTACTTAATATTTAATACAAAAATATATATATTCATGAAAAGATTGTTATTTATAAATGGATATCATCGTTAATTGTATATCTAAAATAATACACGCATATATAACAATAACAAATGTCATCCAAAATGTCATACTATATACTTATAACTATAATGCAAATAGGTACATTTGCTTTTAAATCTACTGCTGAAAAAAGTTGTTGCATCTCCATCTATTGTTGGATTTGTTTGACCCACTAATCCATCTCTTGTTCATGCTCAGCACAATTCTTAACTTAAAACTCAATCTGCATAGTGGACAAATATTGCAAGTGCAAGCTATGAGAAACAAATAGAAAATTAACACAAGGGTGAGAGGAATTAACATGCAATTTTCTTGATTTTCTCAATGAAACTAAAACTTTGCAGAAGACAATAATGCCATGTAAAATGTTGATTTTCCCTACTACTAAAACCAAACCCCTTTCTTCATTTCCCAACCAATAAGTTTTATATAAAAATTACAACCACAAAGTCGCATAATAAAAGTCAAACCAACCAAACACTAGTGACTCATTTGGAATCAAAAACCAAATGCACTCAAACTGTTTCACAAGTTAAAACCCGAAATTTCCCATCTGCCCACAATTTAGCACCTTCCACACTTATACACCATTTGCAAAGCAAAAAGAAGAATTTTCACATTCAGTTAAAAAAAATCAATCATGCATGTGCACTACACAAATAATTCTTGTAACTAATTAACAGCAATGCAAACTTGTTATCTAGTTTCTATTTCCTAGATCAATCATCATATCATAACCAAGAAAAGAAAGCTTGCCTGAATTGTGGTCTCTATTGTCTATGATACAGTCCACTGGCTCTCGATTGCCCTGAAAATAACATTTATAGTCTAATCATATAAATTCCTCTTTTCTCCTAATAATTAATTACATTAAATTTACTTCAAGAGGGAAAAAATTCGTATAAAGCACTGATTTGGCAACTCCACATAATTCAGTTTTGTAGTGCACATAATATATTTCATGAATTGAATTTACATAAAAGAAAAGAGATGTTAGATCTTAAAGTTTTATCTAAATAAAAAGCTTAATTTTTACAATAATTTCCCTAATGTTATGGCTTATAACACTAAATTAATAAATTCTAATTTGTAATATTAAAATAACCCAACTTCAATTATTACAATAAAAAAAATCAATTCTCATTAACTAGGAATAAAAATAGTTTTCTTTAATTTCTTTAACATAATTAGAGCTCACTCAGCATTTTATGACTCTCATGTCCTATAATGACAATAATGTCAGACCACTTAATCAATATTTTTCTATCATTTAAATGGAAGATGACAACAGTCTGACTTCAATTATGATAAAAATTAATATATATATATATATATATATATATATATATATATATATATATATATATATATATATATATATGTTGTCAATTAATAGGAAAGAACCAATAAAATTCAATTATTTAAAAAGTTCAATTACAATAACTAAATTTAAGTGATTTGAGTGTTACAAATTCAAGTTCAAATTCAGTGAATTTAGTGTTACAAGTCAGAAAATCGAGAGACTTATTCTATAAATTACCAAATAAAAAAGCTATCATTATTTATGCTAGCATAAAATATTCAAATAGATGTTAAATTGCCAGTATAAGTAATTCCATGAACATAAAGGTATAAGTAATTCCATGAACATAAAGACGAGTGCAAGGAATCGTGTGCATCAAAAATTAAGCCTACCCTAAACTGAGAAGACTTGGTTTATTTTAATACATAAACCAAAAGAGGCAGCAGAGTCTTTAACAAACAAAGCACTCAGCAAAAGAAACAGACATTAACTTGTATTAAATGCCAACTTACAAGTCCTTGGAATATTCTATTTCATAAAACAGCTAAGCTTTAAATTATAGTTGTTAAGGAAAGTGAAGATTTATATTTTCTCACCTCAGGGTAACAATCTTCACGTATGATTGTCTGATTGGCTGTATTCACATACACCTCACATGATACTCTTCCCTAGAACATTTTTAAGGACATATATTAGAATCAGTAAGGCAGATGATACATAATCAACCAAGCAGAGTAAGGAAAATCCAAGAGAGTAATTGATACTAACAAAGGTGTAATTTCAATGCTCACAACTGTATGATAATGCTACCAAAAGATCAGCTACTTAACAAAGTCACTTAAATTGAAGCTGCTGATTCAATCAGCTAATTTTTCTAGGATTTTTTTTTAAATCAAAGCTGCTCTTAAAAAATTAATATGAATTAAACTAGAATTACTAATCCCATTTAGATACTTATAAAATTTAAGCAAGCATATATTCTTCAATTAATATACCATAATTATATTTAAGCAAACACTGACGTAAACCACATATTTTACTCAAGAATTCACAGAAATAGTTATGTGTTCTGCAAATTGTTTCTTTCTTTGTTAAATTTGTACATATAGGCAATGTTTATTTATTTTTGCTTTTGACTTAAAGAGTAAACAATATGCTATTTTTATGTGTAAATATTACTCTTTACCTCTGTCCACTGCTTATTCAAAAATTGAATTTGAAGTGATAAAATCCAACTTTGACTACTATACATTATCAGTGCACTTGTAAAATTACAAGATCCAGGTACTGCCAACTGAGAAGTATGTGAAATTTTATCTATTTCATTTGAAGTATTATTTTTCTATTAAAATTCTACTATAAAACAACCAATATTGCTCATAATAGCAATATTTTTAAGATAAACTTGAATTCCATATAACGCCAATCATGCATCATACAATATTTCATTTATATCACCTATATTCATTAGTTCAAGTAGTTTGATAGTCGTTCCGTTTCTTTTCTTAGTTTCTTTATTAAAAAAAAAAATTGCATAAGGTACACTCGATGTACCAAAGTACTCCCCAAAATTGCATATCGGGAAAAACACAGAAGGAATATTGTCTTCCAGTAATAGACAACATAAATTTATTAAGAAACAAAAAATGGAAAAAATAATCATCTCAGTTACAAAATCAGGGCATTAGTGTCTCTATATCAGTAACTCAAATTCTCATCCTATTTCTGCTTATAACCATAAATAAAATACTATTTTATCCTCGATCCCAATAAAAAGAAAAAGATCCAAACACCGTAATGTAAAAATTTATAGTGGGAATGTGTTTACTTGTGTACAAAGATTTGAGACCGACCCGGAGATCATCAGTATTGGATCTCTTCTTTCGAAAGGAGCAACTTACAGTTGAGATAATTTCATACAGATAACTGCAAATAAAATAAAGGCAATAATATATTAAAAGCTAAAATATGACCAACACTTGGAATTTTGATGGGGAAAAGTGAAATATTGAAGCATTGTAACTAGATGTCCCCATTTCTTCAGTAGACTTGAAAGTCGTTAGGTTCCATGGTAATAGCTTATGCAATTATTAAACCAATAAGAAATTAACAAACAATTTCCATATCTATGGTCCCATCAGAAGTCAATGTTCACATTATAAAAAGTTAGAAGCTTCCTAGATGCTAAAAGTTTCTCATCACTGCTACAAAAAGCTACTCTATTAATAATGCATGGCTATGATTGAAAAGTAACTGCACAATCTAATAATGCTGACTCACTTTTGGGTACTGATGCTTACCTGCAAGACTATTACTTAGATTTCTTACTCATTCACACGCATCCACTTGGTAGCTGACCATTTATTCCCTTTAATCACAGCACATCCACTGGAGGAGAGAGAAAAAATCAAAACTCAATTGCCAAATTAAAATTTGGATGAATAAATTCAGCTAGAAAATGAACTCTTGGCCACGACTAGCATATCTTCTCTTTTAACAATGCTCATAGACACTAGTTGGTTTTATTACATAAATAAATAGTTCATAACTATAGGTGTAGTTGATAACTATTGATGCTAACTAACCATGTAAACTTATCAATTACCATTAAAATTAAGTAATCTAAGCATAAATAATGATATCCACACACATTCATAAGAAGAATTATAAAATAAAAATCCCAAACCTGGCTTCTAAAATCTTTGAATTTCTTCCTACTAGTTTCTTCTTCTTCTACACGTAACTTCATCCTTTAAACATTAATTTCCAGCATTTCTTCCAAAAAAAAACATCAACAAAATAAGAAGAAGATGATGATGAAGATGAGAATTAAATTTTACAGCCATTATCTTAATGTCTTACACCAAAAATATCCTTGAACAATCAACATGCAAGTGGTTTTCCTCAAGAATTCTTATGGAGATTGTAGAATTTAGTAAAGAATTATAGAAATACTGAAATTCTCTTGTTATTGTTGTCCCTCTCACTCTCTATCCACTCTCAATTCTCTTTCTTTCAACTAAATTCAATTTTTATAGAAGTAGGGAAATTTTCCTTTTTGGTCCTTCACAAAATTTGCATGTTACACTTAATTCCCTCAAGATTTTGCATGTTACATAATGTTCCACTCATTTTTTCTTTTCTTTAATCAACCTCTCCTTTCATCCCCCTTTTCATAATGTACCCTTAAATTTCCATATTAACAAATTGACCCCTAAATTTTCAACCTTTTTTAATTTAGCGTTCAAACTATATTATTATTACTTGACTATTGTATCCTTTATCATAGGCAGTTTTTTAAGTTCAATTTGTAAGCAATTTTTGACCTTCCAAAAAACGGTTTTAGCAAAAATAGTCTTCTACCAATGTTATTAAAACCGAACCGGATAAAAAACTGGTAAGGCTGGGGTTCGTGGTTCGACCGATTCAACCAGGTTCAACCTAGTTTTTTTCTATTTTTAAAATATTATAATTATTATAATTTTTTTAATACTATTGTATAAAAATTTTAAAAATATTTGTAACACCCATATCCTATACTTAGCTATTACCACAATATCATATACCATAAGACATATATTACAACGTTCCCAAGCTGAAAACATTTCTAATTAGATAACTTATAGATGAAATTATAACCATGTCATGTGAATTTAAGAGTAATACCTTAATCATATAAAAGTCCTTAATACATTACAATGTTTTCTTAAACTTAATATTAGTACTTATACAAAATTTGCAACATAATTAAAGTTTCCATAACTACAAAATATAAGGACAAAAAGAAGACGCTATTATCAATCTTCTAAGACTTGTATTAGCCAACCTGCAGCAGATATCAGTCCTGGAAGAAAGTCTTGTTCTCACAACCTACACGGATAAACAAAAATCCGTGCTAAGCTATAAAGCTTAGTGGGGAACACTAAATATGACAAACGACTACTCACAGTGGTCGTCAACAAACATACATTATGAACTATAAGTATAACTTATGCCAAATTTTAATAAAAATAAAATATAGACATAAGTCCACACAAGATAACCAAATGACTTAATGATAGTAAATTTGACGGTAATGCTTTATATACACAATATTTAATCATATAAGCATGTTTATCCTTTAGACTTGCAATTCATTCATTGAATGATATACCACTGTTTATACTTAGTCATTCCTTCCACTTACTACATACTTTCGTATACCAGGAATATATACAAATACATATTCACATATGAGCTATGATCAACAAAGACATATGCATATTCGAAAGTAAGATAGAGCATTAGTACTATGAAAGTTTATCATTTATCAATTCTCAATAAAGAGCAAGAACGAGTAGATATAGGGAAAACAAATAACCCAATGTATTAATTTGAAAGCAATCACCAACATGAATACCTATACATAGCTCTTATATTCCATTGCTATAGAGAACATTTATTACAGCAAAACTTTTTTTTTCATAGCTTTCATACATGATGAATCTTGCAAATCATTTATCTACCTAAAGCAAGTAACATATTACTATAGAAAACATACTATCTCTATTATAGTCCACAACTTGATATTAATGATGCACTAGTTCATTTATATAACTCTGTACATACTATTTCTATATACGATAATCATGCAAAAGTGTATATCACAACATCTTTTAATATCATAATATCCATATGTGCTGAAAAGGAATTTCACATATAAATTAGATTATGAAATCAATTTATGTTGTCATACTTCATAAAACTTTAAGTTGAACATCAAACTTTTCTTAACTTTGGTATAAAGCCTGCACTACTCTAAAGAGGTGGATAACGGGTTATACGATGGTACTCGAAGCTACAAGTCTATTTAGTCACCCAAACGGGGTTGACTACAACCAAAACGGGGTTAACAATGATCCAAACGGGACCATGTCTGCCTGTTTAGTCACCTAAATGGGGTTAATTACAACCCAAATAGGGTTGAAAATGATCCAAATGGGACCATGTATGTCTGTTTAGTCACCCAAACAGGGTTAACTACAACCCAAACAGGTTGAAAATATCGCAGCTGCAAGGTACCCTTATAGGCATGCCTATCTATCCACTTCCTAGACTCAACGCAGGCAATAAAATCTACTTTATCTTTTCTTTATACAATCATATTCTTATATGCACATGTATACTCTAGTATAACCATAAATAATGTACTCATAAATGCGCTCATGTATAGCTTCCTGTAAACATTTCGCTGTTGGGCATTACTATTCTGTTCTTGTAATGCTATTCGATCATGTAATTATTCCGTATGTCAAAACTATACTGTATGATGTCATTTGTACCCGTACATAATCATGTAAAATCTATATATCTTCTTTATTACATATACATCTATGCACAATTCATATAATTTTCTCATATAAAACTCACATGACAAGATACTCCTTCTCTAATGCATACACTTATATACATAGTCTCATATAACATTACCATTATATGCTTTAATGAAATTTCTATAATGGAGTTTATAGCATTGTAGATCTGTATTTCAACATGTTAACATGTGACAACAGATAGGCTTAATCATGTCATTTCAATTAAGTAAAGGCATATTCATACGTTTCACTTTACTCATCATTACCAATAACCCTTACTTAGGTATAAATATAAATATGTGTAAATCTTTATCAACAATAATATTACATGCCATACTTAATTCAATGTGCTTCCATATAACTATGAATTTATCATAACAACATGTAGTTAAGCTATACATATGTAATCATAACTTGATTTACATTCCTAGTTACATGTATTTCTATTTTAGACATTGCTTAATGATAACTAAGCATATATCATCATAAGAGTATATACAAACATCAGCCTTGCATATAACAATTATGTACAAATTTAATCACAAATATATGTTAGATATATTCCTCACTAGTCATTACCTATGTACACGTGTGAAAGTATATGTATACATATAATTTTGTATTTAATAGTCATATTACATGTCCTATCCAATTCATTTGGTAATCACATAAATACATATTTAGCTTAACTAATTGAAAACCATAAAATAAAGTACGTTAAAGAAAATCTGCACAAGGCAGCATTCTGAACTCGACTTGTGAGCCACATTTGAAATTTAAGATGTAATTTTTAGGCAAAATTATCTTCTACAATCTTATCTCCCTATGTGTCTAGTTTCCATAGCATTAAAATTCATCTTAATATCTGACCTATAGCTCTAGTTATTGAGAAAATACTATACGCTGTTTTTAAAACTAAAATAGTGTGGTTTGTCACTTAGAAAATTCATAACGTAAAATTTAAAAGGATATAGACCAACATTTCTTCATCAAAGTTATACTTTAATGTCTCTATTTTCATAAGAATTTTATTTTGTAGCATTTCAACATCTCTACTAAAAGTTATGCCCATTATTGTAAAGTCTATTTCTGTTAGCAGTCCAGGGAAACTAGTCTGGATTCAACCCTAAATTCCATATACTTAGAGATAGATTTAAGTTTAGGTTTCTCATATGAAATATAGTTATGGAAGTCTAGTTTCCAACGAAAAAAGAATCACTCAATTTTATGTTCTATAGCTCAACTTATGAGCAAAACAATCCAGATAGGTCAATCAGTCGTGAAGAAATGTTCTACTCGTGAAGAGGCTCACGAGTGAAGTAAAAAGGCAACATTTCACGACTCGTGAAGGGGCTCACGAGTGGAGAAAAAGGGCAGCATTTCATGAATCGTGAAGGGGCTCACGAGTGGAGAAAAAGGGCAACATTTCACGACTCGTGAAGGGGCTCACCAGTGGAGAAAAAGGGCAACATTTCACGAGTGACCTAGAGGAAAGGGGTGCACGACTCGTGAAGGGCTTCACTAGTCGGACAATATTTCACGACTCATGAAGAGCTTCACGACTCAGCAAAGACACTCACAACCAATTCTGTTCTTCATCTCGTTTCGATAAAACCCAGAAAACAATAACACTAAATTTCTGTCACTAAGTCAAAGGAATCACAACATGTTCCAGCAAATTTGCATGCAATTATGAACAGCCTAAGTTCCCATACCTGGACATGCAACTCATATCTTCTTGTAATTTCTCCTTTGTCACTCACTATCTTCTTCTTTCACGATCTAAATTTTCTCCTTCTTGTCCTTTCTCAATAATTTTATCCATTAACACAAACTTTCAGCATCTAATTCCATCTACTATTAACCAATACAAGAAGATGGAGAAGGAGGAGAAGAATCATTTAATTAAGTTAATTACCTTGTAGATATACACTAACTTGTTCTTTAAAAATCCACATGCAAGAATTCCTTCTTTGGTTTCTTTAAGAGATTAACCATGAACACAAGAGAGAGAGAGCAAAGAAGAATTTCTGTTATCTCACTCTCAAAATGTCGTCCCTCTCTCCCATATCTTCTCTTTCATATGAAATATAGTATATATATAGTGGCAAGGAAATTTTTTTTTTTGGTCCCTCAAGATTTTGCATGTTCCACTAATTTCTCTCAATTTCTTGCATGTTACACCTTTGCCTCTCACTTTCTTGCATGTCTAACATTGACCCACAACTTATCTTCTTTCTTTTAATTTTACCCCATCATATGCTATCTCTTATAAAATTGACCCCCACTCATTTATTATTTTTAACATTAACCTTTAAGTTTATATCCTATTTTAATTAAGCCCTCAAACTATATTTCCCTTTTTAATTATACCATTATAAAAGTCATAACATATAATTCACATATTCATCACATAATTAATGTTAACTTAATAACACTTACATCCCAATTGATTCTTGAAATAAAATATTATTTCAATTACACACAGAAATAAATAACTAGTTTATCCTTCAATAAATATAAACTCATAATAATTCATCTAATTAAGCTTGTTTTATAATTGGAATTATGTCCTTGAATTCTACTAGGGCCTAATTTGGGTCCTCACAATATTCATCAAATATTAAATATATGTCACAAATATTTTTAATAATAAGTTACAAAATATAATTTTAATTTTATTATTACAAGTGATTTATTATGGATTATTGAATATCATATGTTAGAAACATAAAAATACAATCATATAATGAAAATAATTTCATGTTGAGATGGAGTACTAATAAAGTAAACACAAATTACAATAAATTCAAATAGATAATAAGTATATTAAATTATTAAGTGACATTTTTAGAATTTAAAATACTAATTTTTTAAATAAATAAATAATAAAAATTTAATATATATATATATATATTTTAAATTTCCATTATTTATTTATTTGAAAAAAATTAGTATTTTAAATTCTAAAGATATTACTTAATAATTTAATATACTATTACAATGATCCAAATAGATAATAAATATATTAAATTATTAAGTGATATATATTTAGAATTTAAAATACTCATTTTTTTCAAATAATATATATATATATATATATATATATACACACACACACATGATTACAATGAATCAAAAATATAATAAGTATATTAAATTATCAAGTGATATACTTAAAATTTAAAATACTAATTTTTTTTAAATAAATAAACAAATATATATATATATATGTGTGTGTGTGTGGGTGGGTGAAAAAATTCAAAAAATTTTGGTTTTTTACATTTTTTAGCAAAAAATCCAGTTCTGTCTGATTCTCCAGTTTTTCGGTTTAATTCGATTTTTTTCCAATCCGGTTTTTAGTAGTTGAACCAACCGATTAGCCTGTCGGTTCGACCAATAGTCCGATCCGATTTTAATAACTATGTCTTCTACGAACTTATTACACTATATTTCTAGTTTCTAAAATATCAAGAATCATCTCAATATCCTTTTTATATTTTATGATATTTACATAAAACTGAGGTCTACTCTTAGTGATGAGGCAGCAGACTATTTTGGAATTTATGCTTAAATATAGCCCAATCAAAGACATATTTGTAACTTATTTTCTTCATATGAAATATAGGCATGGATGTCTATTTTCAAACTTGGTGCTCTATAACTCAAGATATAAGCAAAAGCGTCTCAAAAGGTTAAGCACAACGTAATAATTTATCCAATAATGTTTAATTAGACTTTACTAACGTGAAATTGCCCTTAAATTCTACTAAGACCTATTTTGGGTCCTTACAAATTAATCTCTCCTCCTTAAAGAATTTTGTTCTCGAAATTCATACCTGAACATTATTCATATGTTAGTGTAAGCCCTAGCCCCAATCCATTGTAATAAAACACTTTAATTAATAAAATGAGGCATTTGTTTTATCCATTGTATTCCTGTGTATATCAATTGATAGAACTATCCAAGAATGTTGTTTCGGTTTAAGTTATCATGTGTGAGGCACATGGTTGTAAGACCTTGAAACAAATGAGACATCATTCTAAATATCCCTAGTCAGTCATTGTTTTGGGAATAACAATGAATTAAGACTAGTATGCTCTCTCTGATATTATGAGTTCTATCTTACGGATCATTAGGACAAGAGTGTCAATCAGAGATCATAGATACATGTTAAAGAACATGGTACCTGGATTCGATCCGCTCATGAGAACACTATATGGTACAAGTCATAAGTGTTTCTCATATGCAAGTTTTGTATCGGAGTTCTTAGACCTAAAATCTCTATGAAACTCTTTATGAATTAATATGTGCTTTGACATACACCTAACGTGCTCGTAACAGAGTGACAAGTACGGGTATGATTGGGTATGCATTGATTCATGTTAGAGAGCATGAGAGAAGTGAAGGGATTACCCCTCTCGATAAGAGAGAAAATAACACCGGCCACTTGATCAGTGAACTGAGAAGTATATGGCCATACCGAGATAAAATAATGAGTAATCATTATTTATCTGAGAGTTCAATGTCACTGGAATATCAAGAAAGGAATTAAAATATATAAGGATGACTAGTTCCATGCCTTATATTAATTCTGATATTTATGGATAAGGGACTATGCAAAATTTCATTAGGTCACTAAATGCCATATGCATTTTCATTTAATTTGGAATGCTATAATATCTTGCTAGAGAATATATATAGCCTTTGAATTAATTCATTAGTTCATTGCCAACATTAAATGAACCTATAGGATCGCACACAAAGCATTGGGCTTAAAATATTTAAATAAAGTATTGGGCATTAATTTGGGCTTTTAATTAAAGTCAAATTAATGTATGTAATGGGCATCATAAATGCTATTGGACCTTGGCCCATGAGAGAGAAAAATTCATCCCATAAGGTTTAATTTCAATTAATTAATTATCTTGTATTAATTAAGTTAATTGAGTATTAAAGCCTAAAAGAATTTAAATTAAATTAAATCATTTAAATAATATAAGGAGTGACCGAAATTCCAAGATGAAAATCAAGGAATTTCGGCACATGCTCATTATCTTTATTAAGTGATTTTATTTAATTAAATGTCTTGTATTTTATTTCAAATTTGAATTTTAAATTCAAATGAGTTTAAATCAATATATATTACTTATTTTAGGAAGTGATTGAGATTGAATTAATTATCTTGAGATAGTAAAGTTCAAATCAAACACTTGGCAAAATATAAGGATATATATAAAAGAAAAAAACCCTAAGGAGACCTAAGAGAAAAAAAATGTGAAACCCTTTTTCTAGGTCTTGGCGTGAATTCTTCTCTCTCTATCATAATATTCTTTTGGCCAATTTTCACAAGGAGAAAGGATTGTTCCTCATTCTCTTGTGATCTTGGGTAGTAATAGCAACCTAAAAGAAGTACAAAATCAAATTTTGTAGCTTCAAACCATAGCCATTACACAATACTTTAAAAGAGAGTTAGCAACCTCTATTTTAAGCCGTCGGTGCAATTGTGTGTGTGAGAATAGAGGAAGTGGCATAAAAGGTTGTTCCTTGGCATTAGTGATCAAGATCTAAGGTGGATAAAGTCATCTCGGTTGCTGGTCATCACCAAACTCAAGTTTTAAAAGGCATCCAAAGTTATAAGTTTTAAAACCCTAAAATTGCATGTTTCGATTCTTGTCATGGAATTGTTTGGCATGTATGATCATTTTCTGTTGTTTTTCCGCTGCGTGATTGCCATGTTCATACCATGTCATATTCCATCATCATATACATCACAACTATTTCTATATCTTTGATTTTGTTTAAATATCTTTCTTAATCAACTTTCAACCAAGATTGTCTCTACTAACTTCAATTGTTCTGTGCATTACCATATTTACTATTCTATACTTTATCACACTAAAATTCTATCTAACTCTATCTTCATATAAGAGCAATCTTATCATACCGTTAGATTATTATTATGCTCACATATATCCTGTCAGTTTCCTTTTCAGATAGGGCCTGTACATGTAATATGATTTTTGATGCTATGCTATCCGTGAATGATGTTTTCATGTATACAATAAGATGAAAATGCATATTCTCAGGTGTTGTATATGTTTTGTCCCATCCCATGTGTAATGTTTAGTCAATTGCCCGATTTTAATGAGGAAACACTGACAAGTATATAGAGAATTATAATGAATCCTTAACTTATTATCTCAAAAGCCTTAACTATAAATATTTTCATCAATTAAGCATAACTCCATCCCATGTATCATTATAAAATAATCATATGTATTCTACTAACACACCTATACCATAATCGCGTATACTAATCATATTCACATATTATTGACAAACTTCCATTAATTCAAATATTCCAAAAGCATATAATTTTATTTTTAAGTTTATGATCTATCAATCCAAATAAATACATTCTAAGGTGGAAGGGATATTTACCATAAACTTTTTCAGCAGCTTCATACTTCTTTAAAACCTTAAGCTTCTTTTTCACTCACGAATGTTGTCCTCTTAATGTTTTGTGGTCTTGTGCAATTTGATATAAAATGACCTTTATGCCCACATCCAAAACAAGCCTAATTTATAACTCTACATACACCCTAATGGTTCTTAGAGTGATAAACGCACTTAGGAGCTCAAGAACCTCTACTTTCCTTGATTAAAACTTACTTAAGTTGTACTATTTTGCTAGAAAAACCTTATTAATTCCATCATCTTTTTTTATTTTATTTGATTTCTCTTGTTTTGGGTTCTTATTATAGTTACCTTCAATCTCATAGCTCTTTTCAACATCTGTCATCATTCTTAATTTAGATAATTCTTGTAGAATTTGAGTCAAATCATGGATCACCTCTTTTAACCTTTCAAGCAAAGAAATTGGTATCTCAACATAATTCACTTTTGAAGATTCAAAAGCAGAAGAGTTCAAAGCTCTAGTATTCTAATCTTTAACTATCTCAACTCCAGTTTTTTTTACTTATCCATCTTTCATTCTATACAAAATTAAAACAAAATGATATATGTATTAGCCAATACACAAAAACTTCTTATGACAGCAACTCTAGACACTTATACCCCAGAAATGACTAAACCAGGCTCTAATACTACTAATTGTGACACCCTAATTCTCTTATCCAAGAGATATCAGCAATTCAACTATTTAATCATGCATCATTGTTCTGTCAAATAGAAAACTTTACTATAAGGATTATCTTATACAAAAGCTTAACACAATACATATATAAAAACTTTAAGGTATAATACTTAATTATATAAGAGTCCTTTAACAACATTACAATTCTATATATACAAAACAATTGTACTTATACAAAATTTCCAACACCAAATAAAAAAAACCTTGAAATATAAAAAGTAACCAAAAAGAAAACTATATACTTTTCAATCTTCACTAACTTGTGTTGGCCAACGCACTACATATATCAACCCTGAGATGAAATTTTATCTCCGCAACCTACACGGATGAAACATATGTGCTAAACTATAAAGCTTAGTGGAGAACTTAAATCATAATAAATGACCACTCACAATACTCGTCAACAATGCACACATTATGCCTCAATTATAACAACAATTTATTTCATTAAATGAATAAAATTTAACATTCATATCAACTTATGAAAATCATAAAATTCAATGGTAACATTTACATTGATGTTTCATTCACCATGTATAATAATGTAAGCTGCAACATCCTTTGCCCTTATATTTAATTATTTATCATATGATTAGTTTATTTATTAATATTTAATCATAAAAACAATCATATCAATCAAGTATATCAATTATACATTATCACAAGACTATACTTATATACCAAGGTCATGGATTTTAGATTTGCATACATCGAATCACAATGATAAATACACATTACTAGGTGTGCACATACAAAGATTGTGAACACACATATATAATCATAAGAAAAATATTTCAAAAACAATGGGTATTATAGTATAACTCTTATAACCTTTAGTATGGAATATACTATGCAATTATGACAATTATTGCATTCACTCAATAAGATAATACCCTATATCCTAATATAAGTTTCTTCATAAATCATACATTGTCATACATATAGAAATAAGGTTTATAATTACAAAGGACATATATATATCATCAATTTAATCAAAGTATTAATACCATGCAAATTTATCATTTAACAATTAGCATGTATTTTTTATACTAGCAGTATTGCTTACATATATTTACTATTACGCATTCTTATAAATGCAGGTTCTATATGCAATAAAAGGAATTTTATATGTAGAATAGTATGAAGTAAATTAAGAACTTTCATGCTTTATTAAACTTTTCTTAACCTTTGATAATAAAGCCTGCACTATTCTAAAGAAGTGGATAAATGGGATCAATATAAAGGTCCTGAAGGACAATCAATGAACCCAAAAGAGTTAATATAGTAGTCCCGAAGGACAATCAATGAACCCAAAAGGGTCAACATAGTGGTCCCGAAGGACAATCAATGAACCCAAAAGGGTCAATATAAAGGTCCCATAGGACAAACAATGGACCCAAACAGGGTCAAACAAATAACTTGGACCCAAACAGGGTCAAATAAATAACTTGGACCTATCAAGCAGACCCAAACGGGATCGGCTACAACCCAAACGGGGTTGTTCAAATCAACTTTAAACTTTTAAACCCAAATAGGGTCATGTTAAAATTTTAATTTCAAGTGGACCTAAACAGGTCAAAACTGTTCAAAAGCAGCTGCAAGGTACCCTTTTAGGCATGCCTATCTATCCACAACCTAGACACAGATGCAAAAAACATAATCTCTTTACTTTATCTTTACTCTATTCAATCATATACATGTATACACATGTATACTCTTATATAACTATGTATAAGGTAATCATATACATGCTCATGTGTAACTTTCTGGAAACATGTGATCATATGCACTATTAGGTATTGCTATTCTATACTTTGATCTTTTGTCATCATATACATATTGATGTTCATACATATATATTCATGTATATATATGAGCATGGTGTCATAGATATGTACACATATAAATTTTCTATAAACATGTTATCTTGAGCACAATTAAGTATTATTATTTTGTACTTGTAATCCCTATAAATCATGTAACTATTTCACATATATATTATGATAATCATATGCATACATGCATGCTTTACTATCTCTTTTTGTGTGATATTTTCACCGCTATAATTATTTGGAAACAACATGTATATACATTATTATTATTTCATAAACATACATATGCACCATCCATTGTGTAACAATACTATACATCTTATATTTATAACACATCATCATTTATCAAGCTTAGATTGGTGTGTTGAACATATATGATCAAATTATTATATTCAATAATGATAATTCAATCATACACATACCTTTTTTTTCCAAGGTTATCACTTAATCCTTATGTGTTCATATTTTGTTCATATCTATACACACATATAGATACATGTATATATACATACATATATAGACATATAGATATACAATCTTAAATACACACATAAATATGCAAATACATGTAAGCACATAGCACTATAACTATAAGTTATCTTATAATAACATAAGAGTATAAGCATACAATCATAACTATACTATTTCTAAAAAGTAATATTTTTTATTATTGTACATGTACTAAATATATATCTACAAGTTCCTTTAAATTCATAATTATTTTTACGCTAAAGTATTTACATTTCTCTATATACTTGTAACGCATTGTAAACCAATTCTTTAATGTTAAATTAATCTATATATCTTTAGTTTCTCTTTTAAAGTCTATTAGAATCATAAATATATCTAATTATATGCCTTTTTAAACAACATGGTAATTGAGTTCTTAAATAATTTATCAAAGTTATTTAAGTACTCTTTCCATTAATTATATAAGATGGCATTTCAAAATTCCATGGACAGATTCTAGTGACTAGTTTGCACACAAAATTAGATGTAATAAACGACAATTTTAGAAGAAATGATCTTCTATAAACTTATTTCTCTATATTTCTAGTTTTTGAAACATTAAAAATAATCTCATTATCATATTTACAACTCAAGATATTTTGAAATTTCAGAAGGCTGTTCCGGTAATAGTGCAGCAATTAATTTTGGTTTTCAAACTAAATTCAAACAAATTTAGAGACAGATTTAGATTTTGTTTTCTTCATATAAAATGTAGATATGGAAGTTTGGATTTAATTCAAATTAGAATTACCATAATTTTAAGCTCTAAAACTCAAGTTATAAGCAAAATACTCCTATTAGCTCAAACTAACCCAAAGATATATTTTTAGTGTCAATTAGAAAATTCATAGAATAAAATGAGTGTGGAATCAGACATACATTCCTTCACAATAATTGTGCTTATATATGTCTAGTTTATCCATAATTTATATCATATCATTTTGACTTCTCTACCATGACTTATGCCCAAAATACTATAATCTATTTTTGAACCAAAATCAACAACTCTCTTAAATTTTCATGTAAATATTTGGATGAGTTATATGCATATTTAGCTCTAGGTTCCTTCTACGAAATTGTTTATCTTTATATATAGTTTACATATAATCAAATATCACTCAATTATGACTTAAATACAAGGAGTTATGGTCCAAATATTGGGAACTGGTCAATACTGCCTACACACTCAAAATAGTTAATGTGTATGAATTTTTTGGATTCCTTAACAATAAAATCAAGCCATAACTCCTTCTAATTAATTGTAGATAATTGAATTTATTTTACTTAGCTTTTTAAATCACCTCAATCCGAGGTCTACAACTCAAGATATAGGAAAAACAAACAATCTAGTTCACAAGAACCCCACCCAGTTTTTCCTCAAAATTCAAAAACAAGATTTTCCCATTTAAATCTCTCATTATCCCTAAACAAACTTATAAATTACCATTAAAATTAAGTAATCTAAGCATAAAAAATGATATCCACACACATTCATAAGAATAATTATAAAATAAAAATCCCAAACTTGGCTTCTAAAATCTTTGAATTTCTTCCTACTACCTTCTCCTTCTTCTTCTACACATAAGTTCATCCTTTAAACATTAATTTACAGCATTTCTTCCAAACAAACATCAACAAAATAAGAAGAATATGGGAATTAAATTTTATAGCCATTATCTTAATGTCTTACACCAAAAATATCGTTGAACAATCAACATATAAGAGGTTTTCCTCGAGAATTCTTATGAAGATTGTAGAATTTAGTAAACAATGATAGAAATACTGAAATTCTCTTGCTATTCCCATCCCTCTCACTCTCTATCCACTCTCAATTCTCTTTCTTTCAACTAAATTAGCTTTTATAGAAGTAGGGAAATTTTCCTTTTTGGTCCTTTACAAAATTTTCATGTTACACTTAATTCCCTCAAGATTTTGCATGTTACATAATGTTCCATTCATTTTTTTTCTTTTCTTAAATCAACCTCTCCTTTCATCCCTTTTTAATAATTTACCCTTAATTTTCCATATTAACAAATTGACCCCTAAATTTTCATCCTTTTTTAATTTATCATTCAAACTATATTATTATTACTTGACTATTGTATCCTCTATCATAGGAAGTTTTTTAAGTTCAACTTATAAGCAAATTTTGACCTTCTAAAAAGCATTTTTAGCAAAAATAGTCTTCTAAAAAATTATTACACTATGTTTCTAGTTTTTAAAACATCAAGAATCATCTGAATATCCTTTTTATATTTTATGATATTTACAGAATACTGAGGTCTGCTCTTTGTGATGAGGCAGCAGACTGTTCCGGATTTTATGCTTAAATATAACCCAATTAAAGACATATTTGTAACTTATTTTCTTCATATGAAATATAGGCATGGATATCTATTTTTAAACCCAATTGTAATTATCCAATTTGGTGCTCTATAACTCAAGATATAGGCAAAAGAGTGCCAAAAGGTCAAGCACAATATAATAATTCATCCAATAATATTTAATTAGACTTTACTAACGTGAAATTGTCCTTGAATTCTACTAGGACCTATCTTGGGTCCTTACATGAATCCTAACTCTATCTCTCTTAATTTGGAGGTAATCATCCCATAAAATCTAGATTCAAACCCTTTAAAACTCTATCTTCCCCTTTTTAAATTTCCAAAAATGTGAAAAAATCTAGGTATTTAGCCACATATAGGTCTCCGATCATCCCTTGGGTAAAAATCCAAAATTCACAAAAATTCCCCTGATATAACCTAGATAGGATAGAGATGGCCACAAATGACCATCCCTCACATAACAGATGATCGTGTTTCACCATTGAAGACCAAGATCATGGTTTTTCATGCTCTTTTTTGAAAACCTTTTGAAAACACTTGACAAATCATAAAATCTTTAGGAAAACAGTGAGAAATTCACAATCAAAGCCTTTAGATTAATACCTATTATCAGGAATATACTATTTTCTCATCATTGGATAACTTTAATCTAGGCTACCTCGAGTCGCAGTGTCTAGAGATACCTCTAATTTTGGGAAACTGGTGCACTAGTGCTGAAATGAGCCAAAATTTAGAATGAAAGGAAAAAAGATGTATACCTGAGGTAATGACTCTCTTGGTTGATTAAAACACATATCATCTGAGGTAGTAAGTCTCTCAGTTGGTTAAAACATATAACTTTTAAGGTAGTGAGTCTCTTGATTGTTTGAAACACGTACCTTCTGAGGTAGTAAGTCTCTTAGTTGTATAAAACTCATACCTTCTGAGGCAGTGAATCTTTTGGTTGGGTAGTTATCGTCAACTTGTCAATGTGTTAATCCTAGTTCAGATAGTTAACATTAGTTTATTGATATGTTAACCCTTGGTTGACTATCTAATTAGTGCCTATTTTTTGGCATGCAAAATTGAGATGAGCTAATTAAATTCAATTAGTGCTAGCTTGCCAGCATACAGAATTAGATTACTTAAGTGTGTTTAATTAGCACCTATTTCTCAGCATACAGAATTAGATTACTTGAGTGTGTCTAATTAACACATATTTGTCGATATGCAAAATCAAATTTGTTATCTTTAATTACTGCTAGCTTGTCAATATGCAGAATCAAAAGAGATTGAGTAATATTTGATAGGTGTAATATATAGACACGTCCTAACTTCCTAATCATATGGGCTGAGGCCTTTTTATTGGTGTAGCTACCCCTTGAAAGAATATTCCTGAGGAAAAACTCTAGCAAATATGCATTTGTAAGGAGTCACTGATAGTATACACCTAAAACTTACCTTTTAGATGCATAGATCTACCATGAAGACAATACAGCATAATTTTTTCCCTTATCATTGAAAGTCAAAACAACCTTTTGGACCATAGGCCTATCTTATAGGTACTACAACATAATTTTTTCCCTCATCATTGGAGTATAAAACAACCTTCTGAACCATAGGTCTATCAGTGTGCTTCAATTGGATAAATTTTGTACATTTTCCAATGACTATATCACCACTCTGCAAATTAGCACCAATGTAAGGAAAACCATCATCATCATAGGTGTCAACACATCTAATTTCACTCTAAGTCTTTACAAAATTTACATTGTCATTAGGCTCTCGCCTCTTGTCCAATAGTTTCTTATTATCAACATCAGCATTTTAAATTCTTATATGTTCAAGTTGAAACATTCCATGCTCTAAAAAGAATGGTTCATTGCCCAAGAGTTCTCTTGGTTATAGCTTAAATGAGAATTAACTACTACAATGGCATTTTGAGCATTATATAGCTCTGTCTTTTGCAGTATTCCATTCTAAACTCGTGATAATCCAAGTGTAAGGTTCTAAAGGGATGGCCTTTCCACAACCTAGACTTAACAACAAAGACATGTCTAGTTCATAGTGATTGTCTTCATATATTACTTCCCATCAACCCCAACACAAAGGCATTTGACACCCCAGTCACAGGTGCAATCCTCTTTCTGTTCAATAATTCCCTTATTTAAAAAAGATTGGAAGGAATGTGATTCCCATCTTAATTGACTCTAGTTTTTGAGAATTATCGATAAGCAAAAGGGGATGTAAGATCTTTCTAAGATTAAAAAAATATATGCACTTCTTTTCACTGTGCATCTCTTTTAATTTTAACCTATTCAAGTAACTTCTTGTGATAAGGATGGGTGCTTTAGCCCACCCTTTAGTTGTGGTAGTAGGTATATGCCCCCTGATAGGGGTTTTAGGTACATGTGAGAAGGATTTAAAATTAGTACTTTGCTTATTGAGTTTATATGTTTCTCTTTTTATTTTCTCTTTTTTGGGTCATTCATTTTTTATTCATATGAATTACATGTTTTTTCATTAATCTCATGATATCTCCCTTTTCTTTTTTTCTCTTTGTTCTTTTTTTCATTTTTTTAGGTATATTAAGCATTAACACAATAATTGAAACATAAATTAAGTACATAAATTAAATACAAGTTCCATCTTTATATATATCAAAAGTATTTAAACAAAGTTTTAAACTCCTTGAATACAAAAATAACAAATCTACTAAGATGGCCTCGATTCTCGGTGGTAGGCTGGCCTAGATAGGGGTCTAAAAGCTGAAGTCCTGGGAGGTCTAGCAGGTGCCATGGCCTTCGGTGCTGCTTACGGCTACTCATCATCCTGCCCAAATCTAAAGTAAAACCCTAGCAATGTGACTATCAAAGGCTATAGAACCTATGCTATCACCTTTGTCAACTGTTATGATCCCTTGCTAAACTCAACGACTACCCTGGACTGCTTCTTGAGATATTTCATTAGATCATTCCTCAAGTAATTGATGAACCTTTTCAGCTGCTCTTCTATCTCAGCTATAGCTTGCCTGCCTCTAGGGACCTTGCCTTTAATGTGATCTCCCTACTCCCCGATCTGGGTGAGCGACTCATTAACTACCTATAGGGATACATCAAATCTCTACCCCATAATTGCCAAATTAGCTCTAATACCCTGACCTCTTTTTACAGAGACTGCATTATTGCTAGTAATTCCTGTAGAGACTGCACTGCTACTAACACCTACTATAGAGTCTGATACTATCGCTGGATAGCCTCCTCTATAGCCATCAACCTCTTATAAATATCATCAAATGAAGGGGCTGATGACGGATGCACTGGTGGCACAGCCAATAAGGGCACCTCCGGATAGGTGACCTCTAGCATCTAATCAACAATCCAGGATGTGTCGATGGCTAAGGTGACCCTCTCGAAAGATCCTGCAAGTTTATCTACATATCAATCTTATAGTCAGAGTTAATGTCTGCTCCATGATGCTTTTGAGGCTCATCCTTCTGATCATCTTAATGTCTTGGCTATATTGGAGGTGCCTATAGGGCTACTGATGGTTAATCTTAAACATCCCCCTCTTCAGACGGGTCTAGTACTATAGGGTCTAGACCACATCCTCCCTGATCTTCGAAATGGTTAATAACCGATACTAACCCTCTTATCCCTGAATCAGCTCTACCATCTTAATGGTGAGTGCAACCTATAAATCCATATAAATATGCTTTTGAATAAATTTCCTAAACCTACTCTCATATGCCCCCAATGATAGCAACAAATAGGTTACAATACCCCCTACGCAACTTTGTGTAGTGGACCGAGTGGCCACTCTAACAAATAAGGCAATAATCTCATGGGTGAGATCCACAAGCCTATGCTCTCAGATCCCCCATAGGTTGGCGATATCTAGCAACCAACTTAAGTGTCATATATGTAGGTGTAGGCTAATCCAGATAAGTGTGTTCGGTCCTTTGAGGCATCCTGTAAAAAAATTTTATGTTAATTTATGTGACTGACTTAGGTCACAAGTAAATTAGTGTATTAGAATTATTTAGAATTTCGGCAGCATGCCAGCTCAAATGGAGATAACCAACCTCTATGGAAATATGTGTTACTCAGCATAATGTAATGTTTAAAATCTTAAGCCCATCATCAGGCGATCTAGTAATCATGCACAACAAACAAGATATCGTAAATATTTTAAAATTTACAAAAATTATAACAAAAATTTGGCAACATTTCGATTAGAAATGTACCTACCCCCTACACAAAAAAAAAACATTTTAAACCAATCCACAAGACATCATTGGCTGCCAAGCAATATAACCTAATTTATTTACCAAAAGAAAATAAATTTTTATAAGCGTATTTTGGTGCAATTACAGTCCTACGTACAACATGCCTTTTAAAACCAAATCTAAATAAGAGCTACCTATATCAGTTGCTAAAATAAATTACAACTTAAGTGCTTATATACAAAGTTTATTCCTAGCTACAGTGTTTAAGTTACATTTCTAAAGGCACTATTCAAATCCAAGCTACAAGGCAATGTGCTTGTATATGCCATGCCTAACACTAAAAGTTTTAAAATATAATTAAACTAAAAAAAAAGCAAAATGTAAATGAAATTTAAATAATACATACTTGTGATGTGAACAAGGATGAAAGAAAATAGAAATGGATTGCTTTGAAGTGCGCATCACTACAGGAGAATTTAGGCACAAATAGCTTGAAAAATGGACCAAAACAAAGGGAGGAAACTTAGAAAAATTGAGAAAGCCTTTAAGGTTTCAAAAATGATGGTTTTGGGAGAATAAGGAAGAAGAAAAAGGGGAGGAGACTTTTATTTTTAAATTTTTGAGTGACAGATTAGCAGCCACGTACGTCACTAGCAACGGACAGTTGTCACCATTTTTTGCCCTTTTCATTCTTTTTAGCTTTATTTCTTCATTTTTTTAACTCATATTTACATTGTTTACCTAAAAACATAATATTTTTTCCTTGCTACATATTTGTCACAATATTTTATTTTATTTACATAGTTATATGCATGCATTATTTATTTTAGTCATGCATTGATGCATGCATGGGTCATCATGGAAAGATCAATGAACATTGTAAACTTAATATGGGCTAAATTATGAAAGTTATGGAGATCCAAGAGGGAGTTGGTCTAAATGGTATCAAAATCAACTCAATGGGATAGAATTATAAAGATCAAATATGCATCATAAATTTGACATGTGCAAGTCATATGACACATGACATGTGCTTGTCATGTGACACTTGACATATGCCGAATATATGACCATGACATGTGCCAAGTATGTGCCATATCATGTGCCATGCATATGCCATGTCATGTGCCATGCATATGCCATGTCATGTGCCATGCATATGCCATTTCATATGCCATCATGTGAGCTAAGCCATATGTAATGCATGTGTTAATTATTGGATTAAAGGGTTGAATTATTTAGGCTTTAGTTAAAACTTAATTTATTATGTTTGGCTTATTTTGTTTTAATTTGCTTAGTTGGACCCTAACATAGCTTAATAGGCTTATTTAAATGAGTTAGGCTTATTTAAGCTTGGGCTCATTTAATTTAATTCTTTTAGGCATGTGGGCTAAATTTTAGTCTTATTTAGTTTAGGTTTTAGTTATTTGGTGGGAGGTTTATGTTTAGAAGGCCTTTTCACTTATTTAGGGTTACCTGCCTTTTTGGGGCTATAAGTACCTCATTATAACTTGTAATAGATAGATTTTTGAGACTCTTGAATACATTCTTTTGGCTTGGCCAAATTTTTATCTTGGAGAGGATTGTTTATCTTCTTCTTTTGCATCAAAAACTTTAATTCATATCAAGGTATTTACTTTATGGAAAATTTTGTTCTTGTGTTTAAAATCAACCTAATTACTTATGTTTCCTTTCATATATTGATTGGGGGTTCAACAAGGTTGGAAATTTATTCTTGGTCATGTTTATGCCATGTTATGTATTTTAGGGGTTTTCGAGTTCTTTAGCCTTGGAGTTCCGCATCATTTGGTATCAGAGCTTGTATTAGGATTAATTCTTATTTAGCCTTATTTATTTTCTATATTTTTTCTTTTATTCTTCAATTTAATTGATTCCTAAATTTTAGGAGCCTTTGATTCATCATAGGGGCTGAAATTATAGGGAACTTGTTTAAGCAAATTTTCTTGTTGTTTGATCTTGAAGTTTAGTTAGTTTGCTATTCAAGTTGTTATTTAGGCATTCATTGAAAAAAAATCATCGGTACTGTTCACGATACTATTCATTCAAATTAAAAAAAATAGTTAGTATTATTCACAATACTGTTCATCTAAATTAAAATAAAAATTTGCAAAGAAGTGTTTCAATTTGGAATTACCTCTAATTGGTGTGAACAAATAGGATTACAACTCTTTGGGTAGAATTTATCCTTTCTCATCTTGTTTTGATTTAAACATATTGTTATTCTTGATTTAAAACAAGTGTGTCTTTATTTTTTATTTTATCTTAACTTAGACAATTGGGTTTCCTAATCTTGATCTAATTAGGATATAGTGGATAAGTCATTTTGTCTTAGTTTAGACATTTGGGTTTCATATTTTAATTTCATTAAGCCATAATTAGTTATTTTTTTTATCTTAACCTAAACATTTATTCTAGTTTGCTTATCTTGGGTTAGTTTGGACATTCTTATGGTCTCTTTAAATTTTGTCTTAGTGTCATAACATATCTTTATATCAAGTTGAATTTTCCATTAGGGAAATTTCAATTCTAAGTTGCTTTCTTTGGTGTCTTTACATCTTTTCCTTCCATTTACACTATAGTTGACAAATAAATTCTTGTTAGTTAAAATTACATAATTTGGATAGCATACATATATCTTTATCTTGTATGCTTATTTCAACTTTCTTAGGTATTTTGCTTATAGTATTGAGCCTATCTTCTTTGTTAAGTATTTTTCATTGCATTCCTCATTTTTATTTGCTGCTTGTGAATCATTTTGACTTGAGTTTGAGTTCTAAAGTGCAATTGAGGATAGCAAACTTGAGTAGAAAAAGGCTTGAGAGTATGAGCTTAAATGAGAGTAAAAGCCAATTGTGAGTGAAACACGAGTGATTGTGATAATGTCCTATTGCAATTCAAAGCGACATTCAAATCAAAAAGAATTGAATGGGTTAAAGGAAGATATGAAATTGTTGAGGCAAAACCTTAATGATATGGAATTGCAGTTTAAACAACTTTTTAAACAACTAAGTAGAATACATATGAGAAAAGAAAAAGGAAATGAAGCGAAAGTTATCATAAAAGAAATTATTTGTGAAGCTGAAAGGGACACGATAGATTTATTTGATGGTGATATTGAGAGTGATGGAGAAATAATTGAAAGTAAAGATGTTATTGATTGTTTGAGTGAAAATGAAGAAGATGGCTTGATTGTGATGGAAGATCAACATGTTCCAATTGCATCTCTATTGCTTAAGGATGTTAAATTGCACATGGAAATTAAAGGAAATCATACTAATAGTCACAAGGATGTATTATGGACTAACCATGTTTTGCCTAGGTTCTTTGTTAATTTAAAGGAACGTGATGATTTCTTTTATAAAGAAGCATTCATATTATTTCCACCGATTTAAAAGTTCATTTGTAAAGATGAATTTATTTCTTAAGCTTCAATTCTTAACTTAAACAAGATGAAGATTCGAGGATGAATCTTTTCTAAAGAGAGAGGAAATGCTACATGCATGGGTCATCATGGAAAGATCAATAAATATTACAGATTTAATATGAGCCAAGTTATGGAAGTTATAAAGATCCAAGAGAGGTAAAATTGTGAAGATCAAATGTGCATGATAAATTTGACATGTGCAAGTCATGTGACACTTGACATGTGACCACGACAGATACCAAACATTTTCCTTGACATGTAATCAACATATGTCATGCATGTGCACATCATATGAGCAAAGGCATGTGTAATGCATGTGCTAATTATTGGATTAAAAGGCTAAATTGTTTAGGCTTTAGTTAGGATTTAATTTATTATGTTGGGCTTGTTTTGTTTTAATTTGTTTAGTTGGACCTTAACATAGCCTAATTGTCTTATTAAAGTGAGTTAGGATTATTTAAGCTTGGGCTCATTTAATTTAATTCTTTTAGGCTTGTGGGATGAATTTTATCTTATTTAGTTTGGGCTTTAGTTATTTGGTGGGAGGCCCATGTTTAGAAGGCCTTTTCACTTATTTAGGGTTACCTACCTTTTTAAGGCTATAAGTTCCTCATTATAACTTGTAAAAGATAGATTTTTAAGACTTTTGAATCCACTCTTTTGGCTTGGCCGCATTTTATCTTGGAGAGGATTACTTGTCTTCTTCATTTGCATTAAGAACTTTAATTCTTATCTAGGTATTTACTTTGTGGCAAATTTTGTTCTAGTGTTTAAAATCAACCTAATTATTTGTATTTCCTTTCATATATTGATTAGGGTTTCAATAGCGTTGCTAATTTATTCTTATTCATGTTCATCCTATATTGTGTATTTTAGGGGTTTCGGGTTATTTAGCCTTAGGGTTTCATATCATGTATATTTACTGAAAACCTAAAATACTCCCTGAAATTCCTTGTGCCTGGTGAATTTCCAGGCTTTTACATTTGAAGTCTTTCAAATTCATTTGTCTTAAACATAGGACATTTGAACTCCCTGCAAAAAAAAAAGCAAAAGAAAATGCAACAACATGTACATGCAATACATGAGATATAGAGAAATATGCATTTGGTTATCTAGAGGTGATAGATGGGCCAGTCGTGGCTTAATTCTCAAGGAAATGCCATCTATCATCCCTTTTTCTATAAATAGTGCCAACTTTCCTTGGTCTTTATGTCTTTAACTTCTTATTTTTTCAAGGAAGCTTCTGCTAGGTATTTTCTCTTTTTTCCCTTTCTCCTTTTCTTTCCTTTTTGATCATTTTTCTTTCTATTATTTATTTTTCCTATTATTTCTACACTTAGACTATTTGAAAACCCCTATTACCATAACTTCTACACTTGAAAAATTACACCGATTGTTGGATGACCTAAGAACCTAGAAAAACCCTTTTTTGGCTTTGTATTCCAACCTGAGGTTTATGAAAAGTGTATCTTTTGATAGAAACTTGATTTTTACTGTTACCTAGTATTGGAACCTAAGTTTTCATGTGTTTAGTTCCACACACATGGAGTTATACCCTCTATCAAAAAAATTTACTGAGATCGTTGGTGCTCAATTTGCCTTTGGTACTTGACCATGTCTGCTTTCCATTATTCTCAGCTATCCTAGGGAGGTGGCTCGCGCTCTCGATATCCTTCCTTCTGAGGCAAGGGGTTTGGCACCTCATGGGATGACCTTTTCTTTATAGCCCTTAATAGATGTTTTAGAGGACTTTGATGACATGCCTACTTTCCAGTCTAGTGTCATTTTACTTTGTTATTTTACTCAATGCCTGCTAGTGCACACCAATGATTTGATGACTGGAGATTATGCATTGTTCAACATTATGGATGGCAAGCAGTGAGGGCACAATCCCTTTCCTCGAATTTTGGCAAAGACCATCATTGATTTGGATGTTATCCATCATGATCCTCATTCTTTTCTAACTAGTAGTCCCATGTTACTTCAGGTATGTCATTATTTTAAAGGTAGTAGACCCTTTATGGGTTTTCGTACAAGCTTTCCTCATTAAAAAAATGCATCTTTTTAGATTTTTGCGTATTTCCTTGCCTTATTTTTGCCTAAGATGAATTCAACTCACTCCAGCGGCTCTTTTTTACTTTTTTCAAATATGGCTTCATGAGAAGCTGAAGCTATTATCAGAGCCTCCTCCTAGAGTTAGAGCTATAAGCACTTATCATATGAGATATTTCATACTTAGACACCTGCAGCATGGATTTGAGTCGATCCAAGAGGGAGTTGATTGGATGGCTCGGTTGATAGATGATGATATCATGTATAAGTGCACTTGGCTACCTATTACTTTCATAATCCAGGATGGAGCATCTGGGTATGTCCCTCTGTGTGGCTTGCATCAGGCTACCTTTTATGTCATTGTCTGCTGTGCTCGCTAGTTTAAAGATTGATAGGACATTGTTAGGTGTCCATTGGGTTTTTGAGTTGGCATTCTAGTTATCTTTTTCTTATCGAAGTATCATTAGAGAATTTAGACTTGGTTCCTTGTGAGGACTACTACTCTTAAGATCGGCACCTATGACTTCACCACTTCTACTTCATAAAAGTAATGGGTCATTAGCCCAGCAATTTACAATAGTTTATCTCATCTTAGGAACCTGGATAGAGATAAATGTGATACAGATAGACTAGATCAAGTACTATCAGGGATTATATTTTTGCTTTTACTTGAACTTTTTAAAACTGAACATATGAAAAAGGATATGTTATTTTAGATACATTGATGATGTTAAGAATAAATTTAAGATATTTCTTTCCAATTTCAATACACATGATCGACATTTGATACTATCCTAATGACACATTATTTAATCTTAAAATGAAACTTTAAAAGAATCATGATTTCTGTCATCAATCAGCCCTTTTGGATTTTCTCGATTGATTATTATCTCTCAGCCTCTAATTTTTTCCCAGAATAACTTTTTTCGATTTTGACATAAACATATAGTATTAATAAGGAAGAAAAACTCCCAAATCTCAAAATTTGGCCATTTTCACATTCTAAAGCACTTCTTTCTCCTTACCTTTACTCTTACCACTCTTTCCAACAGCTATAACAAACTTCACTCAATTATTAGTCAAAATAAAACATATATATACTAAAGAAAATAATAAGAAGATTTCTCTTTACATAATCCATATTTACTCACCTTGCAATTCTCTGAAACCAACCAATATTCAAACACTTTATCAATAGAAACTTGAAGGAATAGATGACATAAAAGAAAGGGGGAAAATGGCTAAGCTTTTTGGCCAAAGAGTTGCTGGCCATCTCAAAGAAAAGGGCAAAGATTTTTTTCTTCTTTCTTAATTCTTCTCCCTCTATCTAGAATAAGCACTTGCCCCCTTCTCATTAGACCACTAGTTTGACTAAAATAAATTATACTTTGCTCCTCTTTCTTTTATGAATTCTTATAATTTGTATGAAACTTATAATATAAACTTTCAATCAAGTCCTTCTTTCTTCACTAGCCATACACTTTTACCCCTGAATTAGCAAATTTACAAAATTACCCTTCACATTTACATTAATTTCGATTGCATCCCAATCACATTTATAAATATTTACCAGTGTATACTTTAGAACATTACAATTCTCCCCCCTTAAGGAATTTTATCCTCAAAATTCTTCACATGTCACTTGCAAATTCTCATCACTTACATTCTTATAACTCTATCTTGATCAAACTCTATTCAATACTATCTCTCCCTATTTCTCTTATTCCTTTCTTTATCTATGTTGTCATATCATCACTGCACTCAATGTATATACTGTCAATTTCCCTTCTAACGAGGGTCTTTATATGAAATTTAATGTTTTTCATGTCTTGTCAAATGATATTGATGCAATGTTGTGAAAGAATGATAGGATGCGAATGTTTGTTTTCATGCATCATAAATGTTTGCCTCATCCCATACTATAACATGTGTAATCGATTGCCCAAACTGTTAAGGAGTTACTAATAGGTACATAAAATATCATACCCAATCTGAATCCACTTTTATAAACTTCATATAAGAGCTTCCACACTCTACTATCTATCAAAAATAGGAACATCTACATTAACCCTTACACTAACACTGGATTTCACTTTCAACTATCTATACTTTCACTAAGATTTGATTATATATTTACTCTAGATAAAACAACATCTGCTTTAAGGCCACAACACTACATAGACACATATTTTTTTATCTATTCTCTAACATCTTATTGCCTAAAATAGCCTAAACCTTTTCTCTAATACCACAATGTAATGCTCGCTCTTGTTACTATTTTACTCACTTATTATTCTGTTAAATTCTTATACAAAAATACATTTATACATATAGATTTAACATGATTAAAGTATATTTATAGAATAATTCAATACATATATTCTAAATCCTTTACATTGAACATTTACAGGAAATCACTTTACGTTAAAATTAGTCTTCACTTGCTATCCTCCCTAGTGGCCTGTAGATGTTGACTTGAACTCAGCATTCATACTTTACATATGTGCACTTACACGGGAAGAACACCCATTCTAAGCAATGGCTCAATGGCGAGTAAAACAAAGCAATTGACTTCTCTTTAAAGTCACAAATACAAGTAACTTAACATGCCAATACACATAACATAATATCATGTCTTCTCATTATAAAATATTTGTACACTTATAATAATAATCCAAGCATCAAACAACACTTTATTAAAATTTTCAATTATGCACTCAATAACAATTCAATACAATCCTTCAATTACACTTCATCATTCAATAAAAAACACCAACACTATCATGAGGCACTATAACACTCAAACTATTAGTCATTTATCATTATTCATTAATCAAACCACTTTCATTGATTGAATTTCCATAAATGGTGGATACAGGTACAAACACTAGATACTGACAAGCAGTATCAAACACTAGAGACATAAAAATCTTAGGTCACTTGATACCAATAGGTATCGAAACACTAGTCACCCTCAGGTGACAACAATGGCAGTTACGATCACTATCCCCTTCATAGATATGCCTATCTATCCACTACTTTGTGAAATTCAGGCTCAACAAGTCACTAATCACTCAAGAATATCACTTTTGATACATGTAAAATCATGGCATCAAAACATTCAATATAGCATGTAATCATTTCACTATATTATATCATTCTTATTCAAGTACCCAAAGGATACAACATAACATGCTCATCATTCATTTAGTTGCATATAACATTGCTAATATAACAATTTATATTCATTTATGTTATTTAACTATACAAGTTCTCATGCATTAAGACTTAGTATTTAGCTTTACTTCATTAATTCATTATGCTTTACACTCATTTATGTAACTTATTACTCTTATTTTTACACTTAAAACACTCTAAAAGTGCTTAGGAAGGTCTAGGTGTGCTTTGGTAAAAATTTGGATCCTTAAAATCAAGTTTAGAAAGAGGCAGAGAAGGATCACGGTCATTAGCTTATACCTGCTGACCGTTACATAAGTATCATTTCGATTATGTACTGAATTTATTTTATCTCACGGTTAGTACCAAAAGAGTGTTGACCATGACATAGTTTACGGGAGGGGGACACAATCATTAGGTAAACCTACTAATTGTGATATAGGTTATATTTTAGTTCTAGACTGAAATTTAGGCATCACGGTGAGCATAAATTTCCTGCTGATCGTGAGATCTATTCTGTCTAGAGGCATATTTCAAATCTCAACTTGTTTATCATTTTTGACTTAGAAAATGATATTTTCAAGGAAAGTGATCTTCTAAAAAGTTCTTCCACTAGTCTCTAGTTTCCAAAAATCAAAAATCATTTAATTCTAACCTCTAAATCACAAGATATCAATAAAAAATTATATACTGATCCCATTATAAGGGCAGTAGACATCATTCAACTTTAAGTTAAATTTTGAAGGCTTTAGAGGCAGATTCAAGTCATGGTTTCTTTTACAAAGTTGTATATCTATACATTATATTTCATTTCCAACTAGAATCATATCAATCAAATAGATTTCCACTACTTCACTTTTCAAGACACAAATCATCTTTCTCTTGCAACAACAACAGCAATAATTATTTATATCATCAATCACAAAGTAATTATAGCATAAAAATCCACTTGAATCAAATAAACATATAGTATAAGGAAGAAAAACTCCCAAACCTCAAAAGTTGGCCACTTTCACCTCCTAAAGCTCTTCTTTCTCCTTCCCTTTACTCTTGCTACTCTTTTCAATAGCTATAACAAACTTCACTCGATTACTAATCAAAATAACACATATATATACTAAAGAAAAGAAGAAGAAGGTTTCTCTTTATATAATCCATGCTTACTCACCTTATAATTCTCTGAAACCAACCAATATTCAAACATTTTATCAACAAAAACTTGAAGGAATAGAAGACATAAATGAAATGAAGAAAATGGCTAAGCTTTTTGGCCAAAGAGTGGCTAGCCATCTTAAAGAAAAGTGCAAAGATTTTTCCCTTCTTTCTTGATTATTTTCCCTCTCTCTAGAATAAGCACTTACCCCCTTCTCATTAGGCCACTTATTTGACTAAAATAAATTACACTTTGCTCTTCCTTATTTTATGAATTCTTATAGTTGGCATGAAACTTATAATATAAACTTTTAATCAAGTCCTTCTTTGTTCACTAGCCATACATTTTTACCCGTGAATTAGCAAATTTATAAAATTACTCTTCACATTTATATTAATTTCGATTGCATCCCAATCACATTTATAAATATTTACCAATGTATACTTTGGGATATTACATTGTAGGTCTCCTTGACACCTCCCTATATTGAGTGAATGTAGGACATACTTCAAGATAGCACTAAAACTAAAAAGGGATGCCTAACTTAATTCTAAAGCTATAAAATGTATGCAAGAAATGCAATTTTGAAAGGGGATAGAATTAATAAGGAAGACCCAATTATAAGATAACTTAACCAAGATGCTTTTAGGAGCAAGGCCTCTTTGGTTCCCAGTAGAGTCACCATTGTGATGTGTATCGGAGCTCTGCTTATTTTTAAGTTTGCTCTCAAAGGCTCATTTTTAGGGTCTAAGGCTAGATGAGGCTCACTATAATTCAAAAATTGGCCACTTTACAATAAAAAGGAATTTAGGCCCTATTTATTATTGATGGTCAACTCCTAAAGGTGTTTACTATGGGCTTAAAGAGGTAGGTGTCATAGAGTCACCACCCAACAAAATGCTGGAAAATGAATCTCAACCTTTTGATGCCCAAACAAAAATTTGTTTTCGAAATATCACTCTTACTTGGCACCTTCATTATGTGTTTGTTTTATAATAGGGTTTTCAACATTAATCCATTATTGTCGCTCATATAATGCATTATCGATAAAATTAAATAAATACTCTAATCAAATAAAGAAAGCAATAAATAAATAAATAAACAGAATAAAGTCCTACTTAAGTTATTACATAAGCAAATCATCTGATGAAGTAAATAAATTACATACATAAATTGAGGTATTTATTTAGGTTGAGAACATTGGTTCCCTTATGCGCACTCTTAAAATAACTCTTTTTATTGTTACATAATTTTTGGGTTGGAAAATTGGACATTGGTCCATTTTTTAGGAAAAATCTAAGTTAATTAATAAAAAAACATTTTAAGCATATTTTCCATTTAAAAGTGCTAAAAATCCCCTTTTTACTAAAGATTATATTCCTGAAATAAAAAAAACATCCAAAGAATACCAAAATAATTACTAAATAATCAAAAATGATGAATTAAGTAATAAATAAATGAAATAAATGAAAGAAGTAACCGAAAAACAGGTGGTCATCATCAGCCAATTGGGGCATAACTCCCAATGCAAACACCTCACAAAGTCTCTTACGATGGGTAAAGTCACATACTCACATAAACCACAAAAAAGGTAAATAAATTAGCATCTTTGGAAAAGCTCAAATAAATAATAAAATATAGAAAGAAGAATTATCCATTTAGCCATATGTACAGAATAAAAAATGTATACGAAATCGAAAATAAACATTTTGGGGATCAAAGATGCAATGCAAACAATGTTAAAACACATAAAATATACAAATAAAGACCCAAAAACTAGCCACGAATGCCTCTGAAAGGGTAACGGAATGCTGCAGCTAAAAAAGGACAAGATAAAAAGGAATTTTCATGATGTTCCATCCATCACATTGACAGACGGGCATCCGTGGGAGCTTTTTCCCGTCTACCACCCTTAAAATAGAATAGAATATAGAAAATCACCCAAAAAATATACAAAATTGCAAAATGACCCTAAATACTTAATTATAAAAGCCTAAACCATGCCAAACTAAGGTTATAACCCTAAAACATATATTAACTATTCTAAATACTCATTAAAATCAGAATAACAGAATAAAAATAAAGCTTAAACATATATAACAATAAAGGAAACCTAATATTGATCACATCATTAGCATACACATTAATCCAGATTCATTCATCATCATATTTTAAACATGTATATCATCAAAATGGAGAACATAAATGCATTTATTTCAACAATAACCATCATAATCATGCATGATAATTTTAAAGAGAGAAAATAAAATAGAAGCCTAAAATATTACTCTCAAGAGATATTCTGACTCTGAATTCATTGAAATATCCAGATCTCCACTCTGATTATATTCCTTGTATTACAGAAAATTAAATGATTTTTTACGTGTACATATGTTTGGATCAAAAGAGTTATTAGAGAATTTTATTCTTAGAGAGAGAGAGAAATTGGTTTTCTTCTCCTCTAAGAATTGACTCTGTATTTAAAAAAAATATCCCCCCTGGAAACCCTAATTCTTTTACTTTAAATACCTAGGATAGAGTCAAAGTTAAATCCCAACTTTATCTCTCCCAATCTGGAGGCAATCGTCCCCTAAAATCCAGATTCAAATCCTTTAAAACTCTATCTTCCCCTTTTTAAATTTCCAAAAATATGAAAAATTTGCGTATTTAACCACAGACAACAAAAACCTAAAATTCACGAAAATGCCTCTGATCTAACTTGGATAGGAGAAAGATGGCCATAGATGACCATCCCTTACATGATAGATGGTTGTCTATCACCACTAAAGGCCAGGATCATGGTTTTTCATGCTCTTTTGTTAAAACCTTTTGAAAACACTTGAGAAATCATAAAATATTTGGTAAAACTGTGACAAATTCATAATCGAAGCTTCGAGATCCTTACTTGTTATCAAGAATATTCTATTTTCTCATCATTAGGTAACCCTAATCTAACCTACCTTGAGTCATAGTGTGTACACATTAGGTACACACACTGTATACACCAAAGTACACACAAGATACACAAAGTGTATAAATCAAGTACACACACAAAGTAGTATCAAATTGTATTAAATTTATATTATCATTACATAATATAATACGTTTAAAATGTAAAGAAAAAAATAATTACCTTTTGTTTTTTGGGGACATGAGAATCATAATTCGATTTTTCTCCTGCACTACAATTTTTCTTTGTTTTTTCTTATTCCTAGCTATCTCTTACCAAATTTTAGGTTGAATAACTTAAATCTCAAATTTTATTAAGCATACAAATTGATAGTGACATAATAGATATTGTATATTAATAGTACCCTTTGAAATAATAATATTTCACTCACTAAATACATATTATTATTTTCTTAACATATTATTAAGTGAAATCAAATATAACAAAAAAAAATTGAACTGATTATTTGGAGTAGATTAGTACGTCTAATACTAATTAATGTAGCATTCAAAGTTTCTTTTTTATAAGTCAATTAAAGAAAGAGAGATCAATGATAGTAGCTTCAAGTTAACATAGCATGGCCCTATCGAGGCTGCCATAGCACCATTTAGCTACCATAGTTTGGAGCCAAAGAATTTAACCACGCATCACTCCTCTTTATTTCTTAGGATTGTTTCAAATTTCTCACTCACTGTAATGACTTCTATATTATAGCAATGCTTTCTATAATTTTCAAGATGAATGAATTTCCTTGGTCTCCCTTAGAAATCCTATTGAAATAAATTAATTAATTACATCAATGTGATGTAATTGCTAATCATGCAAGTATAAACTAATTAAACAATGGACTATATGCTAAATTGTGCTTTGAAACTCAATTAATTTGCAAACGAAACAAATTATGTCCTAAAGGCTTATTGCACCAATATCGATTGCTTGTTAGACCAAGCATAATCAATAAGCTTTTTACTTGTTCCATAAAATGAAATTTGAAATAGCAAGGCTTCAGAAGTTAAACATATATATTTCAAGAAATGTTGAACACAAATAGAAAAATACAACATATATTCAGTACCTCCTCCAATAGAGGTAGATATCGAGCTTCAAAAAGATGTAGAACATTACTCTCTGATGGAACCAGAACCTAACAATAACATAGTTAATTTTGAAAACATAATCAAGATAAATAATTAATCTCTCCTTATCCTAGTTTCTGTTGGAACAAATGTAATAAACACAAGGCAAACAATACCAACAAAAAGCAATACTTCCTCTGTTCTTTTTTATGAGTCATTTTTGTTGTTTTTACTAAGATTAAGAAATAATAAATAAACTTAAATTTAGTATTAAATTGCGTGATTAAGATTAAATTATCAAATTTGATTGGTTCTGACTTTATTGGTAAAGAAAAATAAATTGGAAAAGCAAATTAAATTATATTGAAAATCTAAAAGTGACAGATAAATAGAATTTGGATTTTACTCAAAAGCGACAGATAAAAAAGAACGGATGGAGTAATTTTTTGAATCGCAAAGCTCATGGGAGTTCAAGTGAGCTAGTGTTTAGAGAAGAAAGGCGGCGTCTAATAGTGCTAAGCTAATGAAACCCACCAAAATTCACTTGAAAAGAAGAGGAGCTTGTTGATGGGTATACGACTTTGGTACATAATTTAGGGTTACGAACAAAAATTGTGGTGGTAGAAATAGCATTACATGGGAAATTGAGGTATTTTTATTCAAGACATCAATCGTTGTGGACAAAAAAAGCTTATGCGAAATTGGACAGAATTGCACAAATTGATACCATATATAAACTATGGAGTAGATCTGAACAAACAAAAAATGGGATAAGAATAAACTCAAGAATGCAATCAAAATCACTATACATATAACAATTACAAATTGAAGAGATAATAAAAAAGAAGAAGAGAATCAAACATCAAACAGAGGCAAAGAGTAAAAAAATTAAAAAAAGGAAACTAAAATTTATTTCTTAGTGCAATATAGAATTGAAACCAAAAGAGGAGGATATTCAATTTTCAATGAACGTGAGGAGAATTTGAAGAGTGTTCTATCAAAAATCAGGCTAAATTTGAAGATAGGCAAGTCAATTCGCCATCCTATCATTGCTAACCTAGAGGATCAAGTGAATTTAAAGGCAGGAATGGTGAATCGAAACCTTCTCGAAAGAAAGACTCAATTCGCTTACTTAGCACTTGCAGAGCCATGGCCTAAAGTGCCAGGATTTGCCAAAGTAGACCTCTCAACTGGAGAGCAATAGAAGTATATCTACGGAGAAAACAAGTATAGTGGCAAGGCTCTGTTTCTTCCAAATGATGAAAGTGGGAATGAAGATGGTGGGTATGTATTGTGCTTCGTGAACAATGAGAAATAGTGGAAATCAAAGCTACAAATCGTAAATGCAGCGAGAAAGTGAATAGAAAATTTAAAAAGAACGTAAAAAAAAGTTGTATTTTTTGATAATATAAATTGTATAATTGATATTAAAAATTTAAAAAATTGTATTAATGAAAAAAATAAAGAAGTGTTGTATTTTTTGTTATTTTTATTTTTTTTGTATATTTTTGTAAAAAAACCCAATAAATTATTTGCTTCTCCGGCGACTGGTAAGTAATGTAGTTGTATCCATCTTTTACTGCTAAAACAAAATGGAATCATTCAAGCTTTGTGTTAACTGTATAAGCTATGTGTTTTTGTTTTTTTGGCACGCTGTGGTTTTCTGGTAATTCTTTTTTGCTCTTGATTTTCTTCATGCTACCATATTCTTGCGGAGAGTTGCTTATATGTTCTCTCCTTAATTATAATAAAAGGTGTTCCTTATAAATAAATAAATAAATAAAAGGAAGAAGATGAGTTTTTTATTTTTTATAGTTAAACATTAATTTATCCAGATCAGCAATGTCCTTGCCTTCACGCTGCTCAAGTGCGTAATATTCACACTTTTTTGTACATATCGGCAATATTCTTAATTACTTATTCATCTTTTTATTAATTATTCAGTTGCAAATCTAACATCAAAATCCAAGAACCAAGCATTCAATTCTATTCTTCATTTTGCCTCTTTAATTTCTTTACAAAAATCAAATCATTCACCGCCAAAAGGAAATGCAATTTTCATGGATATGGAAAATGCATTCTTGGAGAAGAAAGAAGAAAACATAGCAGAGATTTTTTTTCTTTTTAAATTTTTGCAGTATCGTTAAATTGGCTGTCATGTGTATGTTGACGTGTCATAATTTTATTAGCTACCATTAGTGTCATTTGCCACAAATACTTTCCGTTGAATATTAGGGTAAAATCACACCATCAAATTGACTTTAATAGTATAATGAGCTAAAAAAATTTAGAAATAAAATTATCGTATTTTGAATAATTTAGGGTAAAAATACACCTTAATCCTTACAAAATTACAATCCAAAATTTTTTATTACAAAAATATCATTTTTTTTTATTTTCATTTCAAAATATACCACTTTTTTTAAACTCTCCTATTTAAAATCGATTTTCCATTTTCACCATTTTTTCTGTAAAACCATTATCTATTTTTCAAATATAATCTTATTTTTCATGAATCAAGTTACAATTTTTTTTCTTTTTTATTGTATTTCACATTGAATAGTGATATATTTGACTGGTGATCAAAATTGATCCGAAACATCGAAAAATGTCAAATTGATCAATATGATGATTTATATAATATCAATTATATATTTTAAGTAAAAAGATCAAAAAAAGTCAAAATCAAACCAGTTAAATCAAAAACTGAATCAAATATATCAAATAACTTATAGTTCGTTTTCTAAATTTTTTTTCCAATTTTTCAGATCTAAATGTGACCAAAATCCGACCTAAAAGTTACTCGAACAACCCAAAATTGAAAGAACTGGCTAGAAATTATCACAGTCTGAACCCATCTGACCCAACTCATTTGCCAGGTCTTGTAACACCCTAATCTACTAACCATGCATAAACATCAATCATCATCATCACCTAGCAAAGATAAGGCAAGAATAATAATAAACAGCACAGGCCATAATTATTACATGCCACAATAACTTAAAACCACTTATAATTAAAAGGCCTAACATAATGCCAAAGAAAATACATAATAAAATCATCGAGCAACTGCACTCGGTCAGATCTTCTCTTCAAAGGCTAACTAGCCACCAGCTATCAATCCGCTAGAGCTTAACCAGTACCTACACGGATAACAAACCCGTGCTAAGCTATAAAGCTTAGTAGGGAACCCAACTCCAAGGATAAACTCTAATAAAATATTGTAAATTCATTACATCCTTCAAATTTAAGGAAACATATAAGTCTACAATATTAAATGATCTCACCCTTATTATGCCAAATGAATCTGCAATCTTAAACATGAGCATTATTCTTACAATCATCAAGACCTCATATTAATTGATAGTACAGCTTTCATTGTAAGCATTTAATCACATTTATTATGCATGATATGCCTTCAACGTTCACTCAAAGCATAGGGGAGTATACATATCATACATCGTCTATAAAAGATATTTTAGGCGTCAATACTTCACTTATGTCATGCAATCTTAGCTATATAATGCAGAGTAGAGAATTACATTTCATTTATATCATTCTAGCCAAAAAGGAATTCAATCAAGCAATATAGTAATCCATTTATCATGTTCACATTACATAGGTGAAGCAATCGCTATATATATATCCTTATTTAATAGTACATTACTGAATCTTTTAACTTTTAATAGCCTGTCTAAGTGCTAGTTCAAAGGGTGGATAACGGAAACAATGGATACCAAAGGTATCAAACGATAGACCCAAAGGGCCGAACTATGGTTCCATAAGGAACAAAGCAATAGACCCAAACAGGGTCGACAATGGTTCCAGCAAGGAACAAACAATAGACCCAAACGGGGCCGAATGATGGTTCCATAAGAAACAAGACCCAAACGGGATCAACTATGGTAGCTGCTGAATCCCTCTAGGCATGGCTATCTAATCCACAACTGAACTAAGACCCGCAAGCTTTATCACTTTAAGAACATCTTGAATTCATCATATTATTCCTTATTTAATATAACATTTTCTTAAATCATTTTCCACAAATGAACACATATCATTCATTTACATAACAATACTGGCTTAAAGTCCTGATATTCAAGAATGCATATCACATGTTTATATACTTGCATAGCCATCGGATAACTTATATCTTACACTAGAATGCTTTAGCATAATGGTAACTGAGTATTATGTAATACTAGATCAAAATAATGTTTGAAGAACCAATGCAATATACATCATTGAATATAAGATCATGAAGTAACAACATGATTTGAATTTTAAGGTTGACTTTGGTAATATCCGATGATAGTTCATGAGAATGAAACCATACATATAGTCATATAAACCATGAGCACATGACTCCACACGTAAAACATATTCAATAAAGAAGAACGTACCTGAGTGGTTCCTCAATACCATTTCTCTTTGCCTCATTATACTCAATTTAGTCATCACACATTCATTTTATTCAATACATTATATACATGCATTCTATGTCTCACAAGTAGTAAAAGTGGTCAAGTGTAAGATTAATGTTTACCTATGTCACTTATAATGTCTTGGTAGGACTTCACAGTTCAATTATTTCATTTAGAAATCATATGGCTTATTAACCACCACTTTAATAAACATAATCATCGTGTACATTACTTATGGTCCATTTAATTTTCTCCAATTATATTTTATAATACGAGATTCATGATTCATGAAGAATTTACAGCTTAGAGTGTGAAGTAAAACCATTAAAAGAAAATATACGGGTGGTTGTGCCCAAGAAAGAAAAGAAGGAATACACGGCCATGCAAGGAGAACAAAGGCCAAACGCGTGGCCAAGCGGAAGGAGAAGTAAGCCATTCACGTGGCCACGTAAGGAGAAGGGCAGCCATTCACATGGCCACGCAAGGAAACCAAAGACCAATCACACAACCACGTAGAAGAAGAAATAAGATATTCACGTGGCCACGCAGAGGAAGAAACAAGCCATCACACGGCCACGCAGAAGAAACCATAAGGAAAATGCACGACCACGCAGGGAGAAAACAATGAAGAGGCACGGCCACGCACTGAAGAAGCAAGGACATCACGTGGTTGTGCAAAGAAGCATGGGTATGCATGGCCACACGTGAAGGAAAGGAGAAGGACACACGACCACGCAAGGCATATCGACAGTATAGATTAAAAATCCCGATTTCCAGTTCAAATGATTTTGAATCCCAAAAATCACCTCAAATACTTAGATTTAATTCATTCTTTGTTCATCTAAACACTAAAATTTAACCTTCACTTCAACTAAGGGAACATATACAAGAACATAGAAATTATCATCAAGTAACCATATATATTTAGGGTTCCCATACCTCAATAGCGGCTTCATCTCCTTTAAAAATCCACAGATCTAACTCTTTCTTCCTTCTCCTAGTCTTGATCTTTTTGCTTCTCCTCTCTCCTTATACACAGGAACAACAACATGATCTTACAATCCCTTATAACCAAAAATCATAAATGAAGAAAAGAAGACGAAGAAGAGATTTTCAAGGGAAGACATTACCTTAAATCTTAACTCACAAACCCTAACTCCCCTTCTCTAACCCGTAACCAGCAGAGAGGAGTGAGAGAGAGAGAGAGAGAGCTATCTCCCCCAAAAATGCCAATCCCCTCAATCTCCAATCCCCTTGTTTCCTTCTCCAAGAAGCTATTGAGTGAGTTTGTGGGATAAAATATCTCATTGTGAATTTCCAAACTTGCCCTTATTCAATTTGACCCCATCAACTTATCTCTTTTAACATTAACACCCAAACTTCTAATTTACTTCAACTATATCCCTCTTTAATCTTAATTTTAACCATACTCAATTTACATACATGCTAAAATTACCAAAATATCCCTAATGGGTCTTAACCTTAACAATACAAAATAATTCAATATTTGCCTTAATTAACCATAATTCTCGTCACTTTACTATAATCCGGTTAGGGCCATGATTGGGTCCTTACAGGTCTAATATCTTTTATATTTATATACTAAAAATTATTTGTTTTATAAAAATAATTAATCAAGTGTGATGCATATACATAACATTGTAGTATACATATCAAAATTTGATCCGATCCATATGGCTTGCATTTTTTTTATCCAAATCTAATCCACTATGCCAATGACCCGTTTATAATCCAATCTATTTAACTTGCAAAGTGATCCCGCCTAACTTGATGCATTATGTGACCTATTTGAGTCATGTTTCAAACCGACAGGTTTAAAATTATAACCCATTTGAATTTTTATAGTTTTATTACTTTTTTATATAATGTAAATATAAAATTAATTTTTATTTAGACATGTATAATTTTTTATTTTTGATGAAAAAATTAAGAAAATTGAAAGATAATATAATAAAATTTGACTCATTTATGATCCAATTCATTTAAATCATGATCAAATCCAGTTATAATCTACACAATTTTAATATTTTTATGATCCATTCCAAACCGATCCGATTATTTTGCCCTACTTATACATGCTAGCATATAAAAATGACTTAATTGTGAAAAAAAAAAAAAAACACTTTCAGCATCTCCATGATTTAAATAATGATAACATGCCGTAAGATGTCAACCTTGACAGATAAATATAGACGTATCACCTAATAAAATAAATAATATATTAAAAGAAATTAGTTTTTAATAATAATTTTGTTAGAATTATAATTCATATTCATTTTCAATTTGTGAAAGTCTAATGAGTCACATGCAATAAAGAGTAATTTGATAAAGGAATTAAATGGAGATTTGGTGAGTAAGTGTTATGCTTATGTCATTTATGATTATGCTTCCTTCTTTTTTTTTTTCCATAGTCTAAAATTATAAATAGTGGTTTATGATTATAAATAGATTCACAAGGAAACGTTGAATTTTAAAAACCAGTTGTTTCTTATGATTAGCATGCAACTCTAAATTTCTACCAATTTTCAATCCCTACTTACCATAAAAGATTTTGTTGAATAAGGAAATAACCGTCTCTCTTCATTTAGATTTTTTTTTTTAAAATAGATTTAGATCCAAAATTTTACATGCATGCATAATTTTAAGAGGAAATTACATGAATTACCACTTTTTTAACTTTAATTTTCAAAAATACAACCACCTCTAAATAATGTTTAAAATTACCTTTTTTTAATTTTTTGTTTTTAAAAATACCACTTTTTATTTTTAATTCCGTTCCCAACTTGTTTCTCTTTCAGACCAAATCCCTAAATCGCACTCCCTTCGCCAAACTTGAGCTTGCCACTTCACTCCACCTTCAAGTTTCATCTTGCATTGTTGGTTTTCTGGTTCTTCTTCTTTCTATTATTCTTCCGGTAAAGAAAGGAGAGAACGAAGCAGAGAAGGAAAGAGAGAAAAGTTGTTCGAAGGAAGAGAAACAAAAGCGGCAGAGTTATCATCTCTGGTGCCGTGCTAATGGAGGTTGAAACTGTTCTTCAAACTCAGGTATTAATTTAATTGGTTCCCTGTCGCCAAATAATTACAAAATTTGTTTGCTTATCATTTTTGATATGCAATTGGAGCTCGAATTTCATCACTAGGCGTTTAAATTGCATTTTCCTTTATCTGCTTTGTCATGCCTATGCAAATGCAATAATTTGTTTGCTTACATTAAAATAATAACTAGAAGAGATGCTCGATTTTCTCAGGAACCTGTAATTAGACCAGCGTGGAATACATTTGCGAGTAGTGTAAGTGGAATTTGGAACGGGGTGGGAGCAGTATTTTCACCCATTACCGCTGAAATGGAGCCCATTGAAATTGGAAGCAGGAATGAGCATCTCTATGACTGCTACACACTTTCTCGCATTGAAGCTAAGCCATCCTCGTGGCAAATACAAGAGGAAGAAAATGGAAAGGGCTTATAATTACTATTATGCCTTTAGAAATTGAAACAGATTATGAAGTCGTGTATTACCAATTACCACTAGTAATGATTTGAAAGCTTTGATTCAAATTACAATGGATTTTGCTTCCTAATATTCTTCTCATGGCTTCTTGGTTTTATATTTGAGTTTTTTCTTCTACTTTTTCTCGGGATCTTGAATTTTCTGGGCCTTAGATTGTGTCCAATCTGTTTGAATACTGAATGAATACTGAACGCAGACCAAGTGTTCGACTAAATGTTTGAATGAATTTTTACCCACCATTCTTTATTTCACCATACAATGATTTTCGTTTTTTTCAAGTATTTTTTTCTGCTTATAATATTAAATTTCCAAAAAGTATAAAAAATGAACGACTTGTGCAATGAACCAATGGAAGAATTGGTATTTATTTATCATTGAAGGGGCTGGGTTGTTTTGATTTGACTCTTTTTATTATAACATCAACTTAAACTTTGGCTTATTATTGACTCTTTTTTTACAACAAGGCTAAGGGAATTAATGGGCTAATACATCAATCTTTTAAATAATTGTTTGTTTGGTTTCAATTTATTTGAATGCCCTCACTCAAAGCAATTTAATCATATTTATACGGTATATGTGGGAACATATAGGCCCGTTCTAAGAAAGTTCAATTTCGTGGTGGCTATTGTGAATTCTTGTTCGTCTTTATGTGGGAACACAAAATGTAAAATGGTACAACTGAAATTATATACCATTATAAAAAAATAAAATTTCTCTTTTTTTATTCACTTGTCATGAAATATAATCCACTTTTTAAGCTTTAATTAATAGTTAAAAAAACTATTATTAATATTTAATTTAGCATTTTCAAATGTATAATATAATTTTAATTTTTTTAAACTGATATACCGGTAATATATCCGGTATACCGGTAGTATACCTTCAATTATGGATTTAGGTATACCGGTGGTATACCTGGTATACCAACGATATATCTGATATACTACCTGATATATTTGGTATACCAACGGTATACCATGTATACCGCTAGTATACCATAATCCAGAATACCATTTTTAATTCTGAATTTTGGTATACCACCGGTATACCTGGTATACCGGTGGTATACCAAAATCCAGACTGGCAATCTCAATTCTGGATTTTGGTATACCGATGGTATACCTGGTATACCGGTGGTATACTAAAATCCAGAATTGAAAATGCTATTCTTAATTTTGGTATACCAACGGTATACCTGGTATACCAGTGGTATACCAAAATAAAAAATAAAATTTAATTTTGATTATCATTCAAAAAAAGTAAAAACAACAAATAAACATTCAGTTGTTTGTGTTGCAGGCAAAGTGCACTATAATTAGTACATGATTCAGTAGTAGCTTAAGACCACAAGATCCTACACAAATTTAAACTTATTAACTAATTAATTATTAACTATAATGGCATAGTTATAATTAAGAAAATGTTAATTAGAGCGATGACGGATGTAATTCTGTCAAATTGAAATGTGTAATGAGTATAATGTTTAAGTGTTTTTTTAACATAATTTGGGATGTCAATTATTTATTATGATTTCACAACATATATGCCAACACACATGCGGATAAGTATAGAGAAGTTAAAATGCAAAAATTTCACAGCTTCCAGTAATATGTTTAGATGTGGTGGCAAGAAAGGAAATCGATAATATGAACTTGTCACTCTGTAGTCCCCATGATTATGATTATTCGAAAATAGGCATTAATTTACATCATAATGGAATAGGAAGCACAGTAAAACCTGATTAATTAACTAATAATTGTAAGTAATGATACCTTAACAAGCATTACATGTTAAACAGCAGTCCATAAAATAGATTGCTATTTTAGAAATCTCAAGACAAATATTTTCTTAAATTATTATCCAGATGAAGAAGCAGCTTTCACTCCTTGCTTCTCATAGTAATTGTAAATCGCTGCTCCAGACAGCACTGCCAATGTTATGGCTTGTGCATGCATCCTACATAAAAATAAATAAATAAATAAATTACAATATTCATGTGCTATGTCAATACTTTTTTTATATTAAAAAAAAGAATTATATACCTAGCATGTATGAGCCTAAGGTTTGGCTTCATAGGAGTCCTTGAACGTGAATAAACTAGAGATCCCCCAACTGCTGTTGCCCACAGTGCTCCTGCAATGCACACACACCATGAATATATACAGGAAGTATTAATTGTAACCAAAAAGAGCAAAGAAATCGAGACGAATCTATAATTTTATTTTCAGATTTTACTTACCTAAACTCGATTCATATATATTTCAATTTATTTATTAAAATTAACCATATATGCATGGTATGGGCAAGAAAAAACAAAAAAGAGAAAGGACTGACCAATGCTGGTGAGCTTGTTCTCAGAAACCCAAGATTGAATAGCTTCCATGTTAATTTCTTTTTGCGATGAGTCATTGGTAGGAAGCAATTTTCAAATCAGATCCCTTTCAAAAAGGATTAGGCCATTGCAAACCCATATGGTTTCAGGGGCTACCCTTCTTCAAGCCAGCATTAACAGATCATCACTAGATTCTGAATCGCTCAAATCCCTCATAACGATCTTTTTCTCCTTCTTTGACTTGAAAAACTTAAGCGAGCCAGAAGAACCCACTCCTCCAACACCATCATTAACCACTTTTCTAACAACTAAACAACCTGAAGAGCTTCTATTCTTCACCAACTACCCCGAAGGGTTACCAGATCTTCTCCTCTGTTCCATACACACAGCAAAAAATACAAACCCCTACAGCTTCAAAATTCCCTTCGAAATCATTCCAAATTGAGCAATATCTTCCAAAGAAAAACCAATTTAAAATCCTAAATCTTCTCGAATCAAACTACCAAGGCAAAAAGAATCAGATCTGATCCCTCCGGCATAGAAACCGAAACTCGAATGAACAATAAATCAAATGGAAACAAATACCTCGCCCAACTTATGTTACCGAGAATAGATTGGGTGCATGGCCGATTGATGACGCAACTTTCCGGCGAAGAAAGTGAGAGAGGTAGATAGAAGAGAGAGACAGAGGGAATTGTGTTGTATTGTGTTTATATTGATAAGAATAAGAAGGAGGAGGAGGAAAATGGCGTGAAAACATGGGGAGTTTAAGTTAAATGAAAAAAGTGGTATTTTTAAAAATGAAAATTTAAAAAAAGGTATTTTTGAAAGAGGAAAAAAAAAGGGAGTATTTTTAAGTTTAATATCTTTTTTTTGGGTAGTTTTGTAAAACTCCCTAATTTTAAATACCGTGAAGCTTTATTCGAATGCCACGGGAGATACAATTTTTTCAATTTTAAAATATAAAAAATAATATTGCTACTATACTTCTAATGCCACAAGATATAATTCTCTTAATTTTAAAATATAAAAAATAATATTGCACCAACTAGAACATTAAAAATAATATCCCTCCTATACTTTCACATTTATTACATTTATTGTACTTAAATACCTAACATTAAGTTTTGCCAAGCAGATCCAAGATGCCCCTGAACTTGGAAAGCCACTAAATCCAAAGAAACACTCCTCTGGTAGAGCATTTCCTGAATCAATGATAACTGTCCCGGGACTGACTAATACTTGAAAATGAAGTTAAAAAAAAATTAATAATAATAATCAATAAATTAATTAAGCTGCTCAAAATGGGTAACTCAATGGCGTTGAAAGCAATGAAAAGCTAAACGCCAGACAACGTTGACATGGATTTGCCTATACTGAAATACCTGTTACATCAAAATTAAAAGATAAAATGAAGAGGTTCTTTGATGCCATTTTTCATCTCTGCTTCACTCTGTCTTGTAAAAGAAAAATTCTGAAACTTTTTCGTATCTTTGAACAAACTGCAAACATACATCTCTATGGCTTGCCAAGGTTGTGTAAACAGCTGTCAAATTAGTGTCCACTTAAACTGTATCTCCACTAATCTCCTGATACATAAACCTTCTCCGAGTAGTACTTTTTCTCGCGCTCTGCCTTTGTTGCATTGCGTTTCTGCATTGAAGATCAATTGGTGATAGCAGCTTACAAATAATACGTAAAAAAAGCCATCGCACAAGTAGTGCCACAGAAATGAATTTTATCCATGCTGTAAGCAAGCAAAAGCAAATATAAGGATAAAAGAAGACAACGAACTAGAACAGCTTCTATAGCATGACACTAAAAGATGAACTGGAATTTACCTTATGAGGGTTTACAAAAGGTTCTCATCTTAGAACAAATGCCGATTTTTATGAACAAGTGCTATACTGCAAAGAACTTGCTAAGTTTCCAAGTTAGTGTTAGATGAACATAACCTTCAAATTAAGAGGTTATATTCTTAGTTTGTAATCATGACTTTGAGGTCACAGGTACGCCACCTTTCTATTCCACATTGTTAGAAGCTGGGAAGAACTTTATGAAAAAAGGGTCCAACAAACCGGATCTCTTGCTTATAGAATACACAATCCAGGCATCAGACCAAGAATTTCGAAGGGATGACACCCTTCATCACCACAGCAGGCACCATGGTAGGGTTAGAATTGCATCACACAATTTAAAGGGGCAAAGAAAAAAATGTTATCACTTTTATAGATATAAACTTGACACCAAAGCTTAAGTGTTGATAGAATTGAAGGGATCCCAAGGCTGTAAATTCTATAACTCCTGATCAATATAGGAATTGTGCTCTAGAAAACATAAAGCAAAAGTAGAAAATAAGCTCTTTGATTTGACTATCGATTAACTCAAATGAGGTAATTATATTAGTGGCTGCAGAATTTCCCAGCCTTCAAGTTAAAAGTGATCCAATTATCTCTTCCAGTTATGTAAACCAGCCCCAAATATAAGTGGAGAAGGGAGATGAGCTGGTTTAGTAGGCAACCGATTCGTAAGATTGTATCAAAAAGGATTAGAAGGGTTGCTTTCATTGCTGCTAATACTGAAATTGTTGAGAAAAAAATATAGTTGTTTTCCAGCAAGTTGTCACCAATCATCAATCATGCAATGGAATATTTCTAAGTTGGAGGGTACAAATTAACAATTCATTGGCATGATATGAAAAATATCATTATAACAAATTTAAAGAACAAAACTATTGAGCTCAAACAACTAAGGGAAAGGGCAAGAACCGGTAAGTACCATGTATGCCTCATGATTGGCAACTATCCTTTGGGCCACTGAAGAAGTAGTTATATTTTTAGGACTTTCAAGAACATGGAATATTCCCATGCTCTTTGGAACTGCATAGGGATCAGATACATCCTGCACGAAGGAAAAGATTATGTTTTGGCTTCTCAAATGTTTAATGAAACATAAGTGGTGCGACATAGTTTATGATTAAATCTTTAAGAATTGAAGAATCAAACTTACAGCTAACAAGGAGTTGCACTCAGCAATTGTCCCATGCACAACCAAAGAAATGTTGAAAGTCATAATCTGATAGGGAAAGAAAAGACATCAAGATAATCTATCTGTTTACTATTATTCTTAGCATGCAGGATCAGCAATAATGATAACAATAATCATGATCATCGACAACAAAAATGTGCAGTCTATTTTAAGAATGCTCAACTTAGCAAGACAAATGGGTTAATAAGCAGATCCAAAGACCACTTCAAAACACAAAACTAACACTAATTCTTGGATGAAAGTTAATATGATTACACAATGATAATGCTCACTCTATCTCACTCTCTCTCTCTCTTTCCTGTTTTTCTTTTATTCGTTTCCCTTCTAGGTTTGCACTTGAGGGAAGGGAGACTCAAATTTGAAGGTTATGCATGTGTGTGCAGCAATACAGCTGCTCCAAGCACAATTTACATGCAAAATTTGACTGAAGCTGTCATTGCTTGTAACTGCTGTTAAATTGTGAGATCTCTACAACCAAATGCAATTCCATTGTTCACACACTGCCAATAAACCCCAGTAAATCTCACTGTATACCATAATATACCACAATTCTATTGCACTCTCAAGCCTTAGAACAAACGTTCATGTGTCACACAATAACATCAAACAAGTTGTCACTTATTTTAACAGAAACACAAACTTGAAACATGGCGGAGTTCAGACACTTGCTATTTACCAGAAGATCATTATTGCAGCCATTAATCAATAGTAGAATGAAAAATTGATCACTGTATCAATGAGAGAACTTAGAATGTAAATCTACATACAGATCTTTATTGGATTAGTTATATCTTAATCTGATTCCCTTTGCAAGAGCATGTTAAAACAGATTAAAGATATAGTAATCCTAATATCAGAAATCCACCCAAAGTATGGGCATCAGGTTAGGAGGGAGAGAGGGAGAGAGAGAGAGATAGAGAGAAGCGTCACTATATGGATCAATATCAATTCTTTAAATTACAAGAAGGATATTAGCAGTTGACAAAACTAAAACTGAACCATCAGCAATTTAAAACTGGTTACCTTGAACCGAATTTTCTACTAATCACCAATAACACACTTGGAAAAAAGAAAATAACACTGTCTGACCATTGGAAAATTGCGATATTCAAATTATCACGCCAAGCAAATAAGCATTTTGCTGACAACGCCGAAACACTAATTAAATTTAGCAATGAGAAATCAACAGACCATGTCTTTGGAAACCTCCCAAGGTGCACCAATGATGACTTCATCAACATAACGGCATGCCAGCACACTAAGACTCCGCTCATGCAGATGCATAAGTGGGTAGTGCTTTCCTCTGTGTTCACTGCACACAAAATTCATTTATCATTCTATATCCATTGTTTTCCCTTTATTTATGCATGCAATAACATGCCAGGTTTACGACTATAAATGAATCACAAGTAAAGCTACCCCCAAGACACAGAAACGTACCTCACAATCTGGTCAGTGTGAATCCCAACCAGCAAAAAATCTCCGAGCTGCCTTGCAGACCTGAGAATCTGAGTAGCAAAACAGAATTAGCACTAGATTTCAAGTCAACTCCCAAGGACTGAGATAGAGGATAATTTATCAAAAATTAATTATATGTTGATGTCTCATCAATAAATGATAGAATAGAATCTAAGAGGTCAGCATCAGGTCACTCCAGTCCACAATAGTCTTTCTTATGGACAACTACCGTATTAATTAATGCAGAGCTTCCATTTTTCACCAATCAGTCCAGAAACTCTTCAAATTTGTTAATTGATGCCCAAAAACCATTTTACAACATTTATACTACATAATAATCAATCCCAAACGTATAATGCACTTTACAAAATCTTCAGAAGGTGCTTAATTCAATACAAGTGAAGCTACAAAAAATGACCCATGCTCTATGAAAATACTATAACTTAAAATTAAAAACAAAGAGAGAACACAAGCAGTGATGTAGAAGCCACAAAATTTAGTCAGCAATAGGGATACCAAATCACATGTGAATTACCAGAGCCATGGACCACAAAGAAAAAAAATGGAATGTTGGCAGTAAATTCTAATAGTTACGATACCTCAACATGTCCAGCATGGAAGAGATCAAATGCCCCATCAATGTATACAACACGAGTATTTGGTCCAGGTCCCTGAATTTAGAAAACATATCAGCTGTTTTGACAAATTACATCCACATATAATGATGAAAACCAAATGGAAAGGAAACTAGCTATGTTGCCCTCCATTCCTTTGGACCTAACCAAAGATCGCAATATATTAGTGAACCACTGGACACCAAATCAAACAGAAAGAAAGTTATATGCATGTGAACAAACTAAATTAGACAGTTGCACAACACAGCTGGCTAGTCTACAAATGTATGCCACAAATTGAGCTGCTACTACAACA